>CM049374.1:3312514-3745014 GCA_026937815.1 Etheostoma perlongum | reverse complement strand
TCCCACTAGAAACCTTTCTGCAGCTTCAGGATCGTTTTCAAGGACACCTAATCCTTAATCAATAGCATCAAGTTATTTCCAACATTGTCAACATCATCATCCACATCAATCATCCCTATGAGCATTGTCACTGGTTCTGACCTCCAGGGTTGTCCACGTGCATGAATATCATGTCCTGATTGGCTGCCAATATGGAGTAGAACTGCTCGTGGTTGACTGGAGGCAGCTGAGCCATGTTCCACACCTCACCTCCGTCCACTGACACATGGATCACACGCTCTGTACCCTAACAAGCACACACAAAAATGTTGCAATAGCAGCTCTGTTGCAGCTTTATACTTACCAAGTCAGAAATATGGAATGTAAAGACATGTTAAAGGGCAAGTACACCCAAATCACAAAAGAACATACAACATTCCTTTCACCTGCATGGTAATGGGGTGGTTGCAGTAATTTAAAGTATTTCTGAGTTGCTAAAACACTAAAATCCATTCGCAAAACCAAAGTTGCAAGTGTACAAACCACTTTATTGATTGAAGCACACAGTTTGTAGAACTTTAAACACTTCTCATGTGGTTAGACACAGCTAGCAAATCGGAATCGCTCTTTGTGCAAAACTGTAAACACATTGTCATTCAAAAAGCACATGTAGCATTTTGGTGCACTTCAACTCAGAATGGCACAACACAGCCCCAAAAGTGAAATACAAGTAACACACTGTTGTCATCGGTAACACACAAGCACTCAAAATTTAACACACCTGTTTCAAATCAGTAATGTGTTGCACCCAATCAGTAATGGGGATATAAAGCCTGGTCAAATCCAAATGGGATGTGTGATTTTCACAATGGAGGGCAGGAGAGAAGGTGGAAGTAGAAGTGGACGTGGACGTGGACGTGGACGTGGACGAGAAGGAAGAGGAAGAGGAGGAGGAGGAGGAGGAGAAAGAGACAGAGGAGGAGGAGGAGGAGGAGGAGGAGGAGGAGGAGGAGGAGGAGGAGGAGGAGGAGGAGGAGGAGGAGGAGGAGGAGGAGGAAGAGCCATAATTTCCAATGAAATTAGAGCAACAATCATACACCATGTTCTGGTTCATGGAATGAGTATAAGGGAAGCAGGACTACGTGTTCAACCAAATATAAGCAGGTTCTCTGTGGCCTCCATTGTCAGGACATTCAGAGAACACAACCGGTAAGTGTACTATCATTTGTGGTCCCTCAAACTTACAGTACAGTATGTACAGTTGTGGAATGTCTCAGTAAATTACTGTAACATCTCTAAAAATTGGCCCTTTTCTTGCAGTATTACAGTAAAACTAATAATAGTATTACATAAAAATATATATTTTATGTATTTTACATATTTGGTTACATTGCATTAGGTCTGTCTGTACAATTCTAACAAGATGTTTTATTTGCTAGAATTGAAAGACTGCCACATGCGAGAAGGAAGGAGAGGTATATTCTCACAAGAGCAGGAGACCATTATTGTCAATATGGTCCTTCAAAATAATCTCATTCGTCTGCGAGAAATACAACAGCGAGTTGAGGAAGACAACGACAACTTTGAAGGAATCAACAGTGTGAGTCTCTCCACAATTGACCGTGTCCTGAAACGCAACCTGATAAGTCTCAAACAAGTCTACAGAGTACCATTTGAGAGAAATTCTGAGAGGGTAAAAGAGCTACGATATCAATATGTACAAGTAAGTAATACGTAATGTCCAGAGATTATAAAGCACTATTGAGTTACTGTACATCTTTACTGTGTTGAATGTAATGCAGCACATGTATACAGAGTCATGAAGCCTGGAATGCTATGTCATTTACGTTATATCAAAAATGAACTTTTTTTCATTTCTATAGAGAATGTTTCAACTGGATTCCATGGAGAGGCCTCATGAGTGCATCTTCTTGGATGAAGGTGGCTTCAATCTCACCAAGAGGAGAAGGAGAGGCCGCAATATTATTGGTCAACGAGCCATTGTAGAGTTGCCAGGGCAGCGTGGTGGCAACGTGACCATATGTGCTGCCATCAGCAGCTACGGGGTTATTCACCGCCATGTGACTTTAGGACCTTACAACACTGCCCATCTTATAACGTTTCTGTATGCTCTACAGGAAGCATTACTGAGACGTGAAGAGAGAGGTGATGAGCAGGCAGAGCATCCCATGTACGTGGTAATCTGGGACAATGTGAACTTTCACCGTGGTCCTAGAATCCGTGAGTGGTTTGAAAATAACCCACGTTTTATAAATGTGTGCCTCCCACCATACTCGCCCTTCCTTAATCCCATTGAAGAATATTTTTCTGCATGGAGGTGGAAGGTCTATGACAGAACTCCTTATGCACAGGAAAATCTCCTTCAGTCAATGGATGCAGCATGTGACAACATTGGAGTGGAATCGATTCAAGGTTGGACTCGTCATGCTAAAGGATTCTTTCCCCCGTTGTTTAGCAAGGGACAGGATTGCCTGTGACGTTGATGAGGTCCTGTGGCCTGACCATGCCCAGAGGCATGATGCTGAGGCAGAATGATTCCAAGACATTGCTATCGATCTGCTGCATATTTTGTTTGTAACTATTTGTGTGCAGGATTGTGCAAGCACTTCATAATAAATCAAATTTTCCCCCTGCTCTGCTTTGAGTGCAGTGTTTTGCATTTATCTCTGTAGTGTGTAATGACTGCTGTGTAGTGTTTATGCATTAGCTGGATGTGTGTGATATCTGAAAACAGTGTTTGGTTTTGGGTAAAGATAACATAGTTCTGAAGAATTGTTTGATATAGCAAGACAAGTCAAAGGTTTTGACAGTGTAGCTTAAGTTTGGTGATTTGTGTTTAAGGTTTTGGGAAAGCGAGAGAAATTTTCAAAAAATGTGTTTTAGCAACTCAGAAATACTGTAATATGCACAAATTCTAACCATATTAAAAAACATCTCATTTGAGCCAAACCACCTCGAGAGGTGGTCTGGCTGATCATAATGTCTATTGGGTGAATCAACACCCTGCATTAATAATGCTAATCACATATATTTTGTAATTTGGTTGAACTGACCCTTTGAGTCTCGTAAAAAGCACGAAGACATCAGTAACATATTTGTACAAATGGTCAATCATTTGAACAAAAATGTTACTGATGTCTTTGTATGTAATCTTACAATTTATGTCTATAAAGAACACACACACACACACCGTGCCAGTCATGATGGAGGCAAAAACAAAGCGCCCTCCCAAAACAAAGGAGTAAACTCTTGATGCGATGGTCTGGAAACTTCGACCATAGTCTGCTGTCTTCCTTAACTCCAACATTCCTTTATCATCTAACAGAAAGAAATTGGAGTTACTAGATGTATTGCAAAATTTTAAATATATGGGTAACTATACTGTCTTCACTTACTGCATGATCCATTGTAGTTTGTTGTAAAGTAGATATTGTCTTTTGGACCCCTGTATGTGAGAAAGAGAAACTGAGGAATCTGGAGAAAGGAAAGATCTAATTGTGCTCACATTTTTTAAGATGATACACACAGTTGTCTGAGTTCAAATGTAAGTTTACTTTTGGAATTTGAAGACATCACAGATTATGGCTGTGGTTTCTTCTACAGTATGTGCTGTGCGAACAAGGCACACATCAACCCCCGGGCCGCATTCCAAGCCCTCTTTGGCTTTGCCAAAGGGGATGAAGGTTTTCACACTGCAAAGATTCTGCCCGTTCAAGGACTGTGGGCTGAATAAAAATGCTGTTGCTGACTCATTATTCACTCTAATAGCAGTCTCTCTCTCTCTCTCTCTCTCTGCCTAAATACTAGCTGTAGTCATGCAGAGCTATCGCAATGTTCCATAATGCAGCGATAACAACCACAGGCTAACACCACAACCCCATGTGAACTCTGGTGCCCAAATGAAACCAGTCAGGAAAGTGATCCAAACTGTGTAGAGAAAAACAGTTGGAATAACAAAAATGAAGAAAGAACACACACAACCACACACACACACACACAACTGTTTCACACCCTGTCAGTGTTTTATGTCCCAATCACACACGAGTGATATGTAGAAGTTTATGTTCATCCTCTGCTTGAAAACGATAAGTAATATATATATATATATATATATATATATATATATATATATATATATATATATATATATATATATATATATATATATATATACTGTATAACATTTGTAATTTTAAAATATATGGTCACCCCACCCCAATAATTTTCTTACGGACCCTAATGTCTGACTTGGTTCTATAGCTTGCAATTACATATTTAGTACCAACAACAACCCACATGTCTTGTGTGTATTTATAATTTATTACAAAACTGACAGATGCACATGGCAATTCTTACCATCTGACCAAACAAACACTGTCATGGATCTTCCTCCAGGTGGCACCAAAGTCCTCAGACAGCCACAGGTCCAACTGGAGGGAAAAATCAGTAAGTAAAAAAGTGTTCATAAACTTTTAAGTATTCAGTTTAATCAAACATTTAGTAGTTTGACATAGAAGTCCAGCATCCAATTAAAAGAGGTAGGTCCAGGTTAGTTTGCTTTACTCAAACTGCTGACAAAAACTCTACAATCTGAGGTTTGGTTTGGTCTAAAGAATGAAAGCTGCTACCGTGATACTGAGCGTCAGCAGTACGTTGCAGTCTCCAGGGTTGTACAGCATCTGAATGAGGGGTTCAAATGGCAGGTCGGTTGGAACAAAGGTCATGCCAAAGTCCTGCGAGCGAAACAGTTTAAACCCCCCGATTCCTGACACATCAGCAGTGAGCATCACCTGAAACCAAACACAGAGGTGAGCTGTAAGGGAAGATCCTTCATATTCAGTAGAGTGGAGATTTCCAATGTTCTGTATTATTATGAGGCAACAGCTTTTATATAGACCAACCACAACAAAACACACATGTAAGGTGTCAACAGGGGTCTGTAGGACAACACACTACGGCTCACCTTGCCAGAGTGGTCGGGACTGATGGCGATGCCAAACTCACTCTGGATGAAGGTGTGGTTGATCAGGTGGGTCACATCTTTAAACGTCTTGCCATAGTCTTCACTGACACAGTTACAAAGTTGCAGTTAGACACTCAGACCACAGCTAAGACAAATAATTTACTACTCCATTTAGTGTGCCACCAGGCATTTCTCACCTCCTGTAGAGGTTAGACTGGCCAAAACGCATCATGAACAACGGCACCTGAAATGTTGTCAACACCAGCAACACCTGGAAAAAGAGAGGAGAAATTACACAACCATCTCCAACAATTTGGCCTTATTCTCATTTAGTCATACATTTTCACTCATGTAAACAAACTCACCCCGGATCCATCTCCCACCCAGGCCAGTGACAGTGAACCCATGGTCCTTACTTTGAAGGTGAACTAGAATGGGGGGAAAAAAAGAAGTGAAAGTTTTTAGAAATCAATCAGTGAGTCACTTTTGCAAAATGTTTCTTCACTAGGATTGTTTGAAATAGTTTTGAGTCTCATGTGATTATCATCATTATCATCTCACACAAGTCCAGAGTTTAGTTTGGAATATACAAAATACAAGAGTTTGTGTGTGTTTCCAGCACTTGCTGAATGAGGACAGAATGAATTGTTCTTACTGTCCACAGTAACTTGGCCATTTGGATGCACTGTGCGTGTGTGACCTACATTCCCGCCTAAATGACAAAGCCAAGGCCAGAGAACAAAGCAATTACCGATGTCCCAAGCGCACACACACACACACACTTTCTTTTAAAACAAAACACCAGTAATACATAATATTAGAGGTAATGAGTAGAAAGAGTTCAGACCTAAACTTTTATTTTACAACGAGAGGACTGTCTACAAACAACATTTCAGTTTATTAATCCATAGTAACATTCAAGTGTTGTAAAGTGGTCATTTCAGCAAGGTATTTAGCCACCGAAGGTTTCTTCCCTCCTCTCTCTTACTGGCAGGGCAGAGATGTTTACAAGGTGAACCCAGTCCCCGGAAGCGGCATACAGCTCTATAAAGCCACAGGAGACGGCCAGGTCTGGCTGCTGGAAACTCCTTGTAAATAGGTCCAGTGGAAAATAGCCGGCCCCCGCAAAATAAGTGTGTGAACACAGCTTTCCATCTCTCCTCTACATTAATAATTTCATCACATCCTCCTTGCACCCAACTATTCTTTCATGTCTTAATAAGTTAATTGCTTGACAACTTTACCTCCATCCAGTCCAGTCATATAGTCAATTTATTTATCAGTTAAAAAATGTAAATGTAAAGCATGACGTGTCCTGTCCTCCAACAGTCTCATACCATTTAGCCTTGCATTGCCAGACCTAACTCCACAGCGCTGTGGACATACCATTAAACCACAGTGTTTTGGCTTCCCTGCTGGAGCTGCTGCCCCCGCGACCCGATACCGGATAAGCGGATAAAGATGGATGGATGGATGGGTTTTGGCTTCAAATCTGTCTCTCTTCCCCAATATTTCCTGCTCTTCTCCCTTTCCATCTATGTAGTAGTAGGCATAATTATAAAATAATAAAATCTTTAAAAGTAAAGCATTACTATAGTTTGTGTATATAGGTTGAATGTCAGTGTAAAAGGTCACACTTGAGTGAGGAAGACTTGGTTTGATTACAAACATGAACACACACAAGGGTTTACCTAAGCTATTATAAAATAAATAAATATAGCCATGCTAACAGCTCTGGGAGGCTGTTTTTAGGATTTAGCACAAAGCATTGATTTACCTAACGTCAGTAATGCTAACATATTCACAATGTCAACATGCTGAAATGTTAGCAGGTATAGGCATATTGTTTACCAAGTTCACCACTGTAGTTAAGAGTGCTCGCATGCTAACATTCGCTAATTAGCAAACTGAAGTACAGCTAAGGCTGATGGGAATGTATTTTTTGAAAATGAAGACTGGCTGATATATTGTAATTAGGTTTTTAACCTGAAACTCAAAAATTGATATCAACAATCTGATGGGCTATACCATATTGTATAAACCCTACGCAACAACAGAAGAAACCCATTAAATCTGGACGTAATTAGAATACAAACAATCCGAACAGGCAGAAAGTAACAGCGGGAACAGCAGTGGTGAGACATGCATTTGAATTGACTAACCAGAATGCCCGAGATAACATAGGTAGAAAGAGATGGGACCAACGATTGAACCCTGCAGAACTCCACAGAGTAAAAGGGCAAATGAGGGCACAAAGTTGTCTATGAAGACCTCAAACTGCCTGTTGACAGACAGACAGGACGAGAACCAATTGAGAGCAGGTCCCGAGATACCAACCCACTTCTGAACCGGACAAGGATGGAGTGAACAATAGTATCAAATGCAGCAGTTTTAATCTTCCCCCTTGTCACTCCACATGAGGACATAATTAGTCACTCTTAATGCTGTTTCTTTGCTATGTGTGTGACAAAAGCCAAATTGAAATTTATCAAAAATATTGTGTCCTTTAATTATCTGAAGGAGCTGCTGTGCAATGATTTGAGGAATTTTGGAATAAATGGTAGTTTCGAAATAGGTCTGTAGTTATTTGGTTGGGTTGGATCATGTGCAGTTTTATGTAAATAGGTTGGATGTTCTCATAATGCTGTACACAAACAGACACACACATATCAGACACACACATATATGTCCATGCAGACTCAGACACAGCCAAGTCCTCTCTCTAAGAGGTCACACAGCAGCACAATGAGCTCCTTATTCCCTCTGCTCTGGTTTCTAACCTTTCTGTTTCAGCTATGTTTACACACATAAAACTTCAGAAGAGAAGGTCAAACACTTTTGGCTCTGATCTGTGTACCTCAATCCTCTGATGCTGGACAAAGTTTTGCAGGCAGAGACCTATGCTGGGTCATATTAATGTCTATTTGACTATTATTGTTAAAAAAAAATAAAAAACAGGACTAACCATGCTGATTATGTGTTGCTTTGTTGATTAACTGTTCAATCTATAAAATGTTAGAAAGAAAAGGGGAAAATATGTCCATCACGGTTTCAATCTAGTACTGGAATTGCTGAAGTGATAAGTCGATCAAAAGTTATTTGATTACATTATTTAGCTTCTTGTTCTATTCTGTGTTAGTTGCTAATTAGGAAATGCTAGCCTGCTAACACAGTAAACACAGAAATATACTGTACCTGCTAAACTTTAGGATATTTGCATAGTCTTTCCTCCAATTTGAGATGCTTGAACCATCAAAGTTGTAGCATTTTTTAAGGTAAATGACTGATACATTTGATTTGACAAAAAAAATGTTGTATACTACTTGACTGTTAGCACTGGTGTGTGGATGTAATTAAATGCAAACAGTTTATACACATACTTGATCATTTCTCCACCTACTCTGACCGAAGAAATTCACCGAGTCTAAAAGTGCTTCTCTATTTTCACCAGTTTGTTGAACTCATTGGACGTTTCCCTGTATATCAACAAACCCATACTTTCCATAACTCCCTCTCTCTCTGGAACATCCACTCTGCTGTTGTTCTTGGTGCTTCAACACTTGGCTGTGACCCAGTTACCCTTCACCATGAAAACAGAACATGTTTTTTCCCTGCGTTCTTTTGGCCAGAGGGAATAGAGAATGGGATGAAGAAAAAAAAAATAAAATAAAAAGCTAACTACTTTGTAAACCAGACATGTAAATCATCTAAATTAACCTTATACAAAAAAAGAGAAAATGAGGCAAAGCTTGACTGGCTGACAAAACACATCCTGTGTATTCTATTAGGGCCTAAAATAGCATACAAACAAGCATAGGAGTAGGTTTGACTTGCCTAGTCTGGCAGTACATAGCAAATTCAAAAATAAGGATACAACTATTATACAACTGATCTATATGCTCACACTTATTTGATCTAGCCCTGCAGCTTTGATAACATAAATTATGTTTATGAGTGAGAAAGGCCCTAAGGAGACGGGTCTGTTGTCTAAGAGCACACCAAATCGTTTTCATGCTCAAAAGCAAGCCCAGGTGTCTGAGCCACAGAAATGATGTAACGTCCCCTTCGTCCATCACTCACACCTAAAAGCCTTGGACCAAGCTGTTATTCTTGAACATTCCTCAGGACATCTGGGTTGTTCTTGTTCTATTACAACATGTTCAGTACTAAAATTACAGAAGGTGTCCTTTGGTCAATTGGAATGTGGAATCAGGGTTAAGATGAGAAAGAGTTTAAGACTAAAGAAGAAAGAGAAGGCAACAAAAATTAATAAAAGATGCTGATATTGTCAAATGCTGTCACATCAACACACCAAGACCATCTTGTTACCAAACTGAAAGAGCACAACTAACATCCTCCATTCACACTTCATCACTAGGGATAATGATCTGTCCCAGACTGACAACCACCATTAGTTCAGATCAATTAAAAAAAAGAGTGTAACACAAAGAAACAAGACGTTCATCATCAGAAAAAAAAATTGGCAACTTCAATAGATTATTTAGGCCTAACCCTAATTTCTTTAAGCAAAACATTTGCCAGTTCCTCCTTCTCCAATACATTCTAATTTTATCTGCCTTGTACAACTGTAATTTTATTTAATACATTTATCTGCTATTATTTGCCATCTGCCATTGTTTGACCATTATTGGGTGGATTAATTGTTGTAAATAATCATCAGTTACCACCTAAATTGAATATTTCTTTGTTTTGAACTGTCAGACAAAACAAACGATTTGAAGATGTCATCTTAGGCTTTGGAAAACAATTTGCATCGTAAAGACCAAACAATGAATTGAGAAAATAATCTATGAATCATTACTTTAAACCCCACAAAGTTTAGAAGTGTACATCAAGAGAATCTGATCAGGGCTGCAACTAGGCTAATTATTATTTTCATTATAGTTATTCTAAAGTGTATTTATTTAAATCAATTAATCGTCTGTGACGCTTTTTGTGTCTGACAAACTGTACACAACACATTATTTTAGCCTACTAAAGAAGACAAGGAGATTTTTGGAATTTTTGTTTCATGATTAATCGATTATTAAAACGGCTTGCGATTACTTTGAATTGATTGTTTCACCTCTTATTCATTCAGATTGCTTCACTGTGGGGTGATTCACTTCTCTTCATTCAAATTTCAGAGAGCTGCCAAATTATAACTACCATGTGTATTGTTGCACTGGAAAATCAAGTGTTAAATCATCTATAAGGTTGATCCGTTTAAATGTGTGAGATTTGAAAATGTTTGTGAAATGGTTTGTACATTATGAGCTGAGGGACCACAGACACACTGAAGTAGCCAGTAAAGTAGTTAATTAACCTTTAACCTTGGCGAAGTAAAGACTACTTTATTTCGTCAAGGTGCAATGTTATAATGGTGGGATAAAATAAACCTGAATAAGTCACTTACAGAATGGGTGTTGTTTTGCAGGGTTGACTCTACTCCAAGCAGAGCTGTACATGTCTGTTCATTCAGTCCTGCGCTGCGTTTCGAGAGCTCCGACTTTACTAAACTATGTCGCTCATCGTAACTGCCAAACTCCCTCTGCAGCCTCTTCAAATCGGAGAAATCTTCTCCCTCGTAGAAGTCTGTGCCCATCGCAGATGAAAACAACCCGAGCGCCAAAATGCAAGATACGGAGATCATGTTTACAAAAAGACTGCACAACTTTGGACTCAGCGAGTTTTTAATGTCCCAACACTTTGCTTCACATGCACCCCTCATCACCGAATGCATCTTCAATAACGGCCCATCCACCGTGGCAGAAGATTGGTCAGTGCGAGAACAAGCTGCACTCTCATTGGACGGCAAGAATCTTCCTCAACTGACATGGCGTGTTTTCTGTTGTTAAACTGCCCCCTGGAGGAAAGACCGCGATAAGACCACGAAAACTTTTATTTTCGTTCTTTTTTATGGGATACTTTATTCTTTGAATTTGAATTCCTCCCCCCAAAAAAAAAAACAGAAGAAAATCAAAACGAAAAGTCTGGAGGACAGGCGTTTTTCTCACAATAGGATTAGTGTAAACAGAAAAATCGCTTCATATTTTCAACCTCCAACCCATTTTCTTTTATCAGTTGGTTTAAGTAGTTGTATTTGTATATATTTAAATATTTGTACTGGTAATCTATCCTATTTATTATTTCATGTATATTCTGTATGTGCGCTGTGTGTCTGATATTTTGCTGCTGTAACACTGTAATTTCCCATTTTTGGATCAATACAAAAAAAAAAAAAAAAAAAAAAAAAATCTATTTTCTGGTAGTGGACAGACTTTCAGAACCCAGTTACAACCAATTCTCTTATGCCATGAGTATCACTCTAATGTGACGTTGCCACTGTGATGTATACATGTTGACAAAGTACAATACTTAGTCTAAGTTCACCAGATTTTAATTATCATACTCAAAACTAGAACACAAAATATACACAAAAAATGCAAAGAGTCAGACCATTTTCTGAATACAACAGTTTAATTGTAGTACTGATTCGTAACAAAATACCCCCCCCACAAACTGTTTTCTTGCCGCTCAGTTTTAAGTGCTGGACAGACTGCTGTACAGAATTGTACAGATACTGAGAGACAAGAAGTAAATTAGCACACACTACAAAGAGAAGCCTCTTATGCAATCCAAAAGAAAAGGAGAATGTGCTGATGCCAAATTGTGGTTGTGTTGTGACATTTAGCCCAGGTGTACTTCCATGTCCTCTCCTGTCTGCCCAGAACTCAAACAAAGACTTCCAAATCTACTTTAGATATCCTTGATTACATCCTCCAGCTCTTCTTTGGAATACATGTGGAAGGTCTTCCCGGGCTCTACTGTTGCGAGCTACAGAAGAGACACAGATAAAGAAAGCCTGCATGAAACGGATTCAAACTCTGGCAGTCCTGTGCACACTTAATGCTAATTCTTTAGTTTTTCAAATAAAAAAAAATAAGTAAAAAAATAATTGCACTGGGGATTTGTGCTGATGTGGTTACAACTATACATTTTCATGGACAAATCAAACTTTCAAGTACATTGTTGTACTAAAATCAAGCATTTAGAAACTGGGTGAGAAGTGAGGACCAAACCTCAATGTTGGTAGAGTTGAGCTTCTCCTCCATCACCTGCTTCAGAATGGTGAGAGACGACTTGATGGCGTCTTTTAATGTCATGGACTTCAGGTTACCCAGGGAGAGAGGGACAAACAGAAAAGGAACATAAAATACATAGTAATACAGTCAACAATGTGGCTAATCAAACGTCTAAATGAAAAGATGTTCCTTTAGCTGCTTTTTAAAAAAAAGCAACAGTGGCCGCCAGTGTTCGATAATGAGGCAAAGCGTTCCATAGTCTAGGGGCCGCTGTTTTAAAGGCTCTGTCACCTTTAGTTTTCAGCTTTGTTTGGAACAGTCAGTAACCTGTGATCTGAGGAGCTCAAATATCTGCTGACAACATAAGGGTGCAGCAGATCACTAGTATGTAAGCTGGTGGCTGGTAAAGGATGGCTTAGTTTGAGATTACAAGAAGTTTGAACTGAATCCTGAGTATAACAGGTAGTCAGTGCAAAAAGGCAAGGATGGGGGTACAACCTCCCAGACCTTGTCAAAAGCCTAGCAGCAGCATTCTGGACCAATGGTCAACAATCTACAGATGATTTGTTGAAACAAAGAAAAAGAGAATTACAATAATCCAAACACAAAGTATCAAAGGCATGTATAATAACTTCAAATTCAGCGTAGGAAACAATAAGTCTGAGTTTTGCAATGTTTCTGAGGTGGAAAAAAACGTGGGTTAAGGACTTGAAATGCAAAGTCACACCGAGATTTCTCAGACTGGAACGCACATTGGAGCTAAGTGACCCAATACTGCTAGCCACCTCAGAAGCAATGCGGTCCACAGCAACAATCACAACTGCAGTTTTGTCAGCATTTAACTTGAGAAAGTTACTGGCCATCCAGTCCTAATTGCAAATTATCATCAATCAGGTCAACAGTATTTTTTTTTTTTTTTTTTTTTTTATAAAAGGAAAATAGAATTGAATGTCATCCGTCTATGGTCATCCATACAGGTCGAAAGCATTCTAAAAATGTTCACTTCATTAAATCTTTAAGAAACAATTGACTATTTCACTCCCAAGAAAGCAACTTACAAACATTCCAATTTGCTCAGCTAATGTTCCAGTTAACTAGAAACACGTCAGTACCTTGTGGTAAACCTCTTGCAGAGAGCTCTGTGCTCCCTCAGACGCTGAGCCAATGGCCCGAGCGTCACACTGCACAAAGGTTCCTGATGGGTCCATGTGGTACCTTCAATAACAAACAAACAACTGTCAAGTATCTGTGAAGTCACAATTAAAAGGTGAACATGCTCCTGCTTAAAATGTGCAAAAAAAGGTGCACAAATAGTAATCTTCACATACAGCTGGGGTCCTTTTTCATCAACTCCCCCGAAGAGAAGTGCTACACCGAATGGTCGACTCTGTATATAGGATAGCGCAGAGGAACAGAGAAGACAGAGTGAATACAGGTTATGCTAGTTTTCTCAAACACCATCAAACAGTATATCATGAAAAAAAAAAAAAAAAAAATTTGATTAGAGTATTTGAGCTTGGAAATGAGCCAAGTGCCTGACCATGGCACCCGGATCAGCGTCCTCCTCTCCAAACTGCAGCGCCAGGTTGGACACAGCCTGAGTCACACTCTCCACTGTCATTGTCTCATTGTAAGTGAACCAGTGGTTCTGAGGAGGAATATAGACGGGTTAATCATAGGTAAAACACAAGGTCAGTGAACTGCTTACAGTGTGCCCAGCATTTATACCTGTGTTTCCACTCTTGCTTTGTCAATTAGAGTCTTGGCATCAGCTATCAAGCCACTCATGGCACAACCTTTGAGGTAGAAAGAAAGAAAATGCAGGTCCTTCACATGCTATGGTCTTAAGCAACAATCAGCACAGTCAACTGGGAGAAATATAATGTTATTCCATGTTATCTGAGGGAACACTAGAATGTAAGACATAAGGGTGTAACCCTTGCCCCTGATCAAACATTAAAGTTACCCCAGGGAAAAACCATCCTATACACTGAACAACACAACAAAGGTGTGTTTTATTGGAAAATAAAAATCTCAAAGCTCCCAAAACATTTAAGCAGCTACTCTATATTATTACCTTTGAGGATTGCTAATACTTTCTTTATTCTTTAATTAACGTTTTGTTGCTTTTATCTATTCAAATATCCCTATCTTTTATTTTTGGACCATTTAAAATTTGACCCTATCTTCCACAGGTTCTTTCACTCGGTGTAACATGCATTGCATTTCTAACGTACGAAACAGGCAATACAAACAGTTTAACCGAAATGATTATTTACCCAAACTGACTGGTTAAGCACTATATGATTACAGAGGTCAGCAATTCACATTATCATGTTACCATAAATACAATGAAGAAAATAAGTATTTGAACACCCTGCTATTTTGCAAGTTCTCCCACTTAGAAATCATGGAGGGGTCTGAAATTGTCATTGTAGGTGCATGTCCACTGTGAGAGACATAATTCAAAAAAATTTTTTTCCAGAAATCACAATGTATGATTTTTTTACTATTTATTTGTATGATACAGCTGCAAATAAGTATTTGAACACCTGTCTATCAGCTAGAATTCTGACCCTCAAAGACCTGTTAGTCTGCCTTCCAAATGTCCACCTCCACTCCATTTATTATCCTAAATTAGATGCACCTGTTTGAGGTTGTTAGCTGCATAAAGACACCTGTCTAACCCATACAATCAGTAAGAATCCAACTACTAACATGGCCAAGACCAAAGAGCTGTCCAAAGACACTAGAGACAAAATTGTACACTTCCACAAGGCTGGAAAGGGCTACGGGGATATTGCCAAGCAGCTTGGTGAAAAAAGCTCCACTGTTGGAGCAATCATTAGAAAATGGAAGAAGCTAAACATGACTGTCAATCTCCCTCGGACTGGGGCTCCATGCAAGATCTCACCTCGTGGGGTCTCAATGATCCTAAGAAAGGTGAGAAATCAGCCCAGAACTACAGAGGAGGAGCTGGTCAATGACCTGAAAAGAGCTGGGACCACCGTTTCCAAAGTTACTGTTGGTAATACACTAAGACGTCATAGTTTGAAATCATGCATGGCACGGAAGGTTCCCCTGCTTAAACCAGCACATGTCAAGGCCCGTCTTAAGTTTGCCAATGACCATTTGGATGATCCAGAGGAGTCATGGGAGAAAGTCATGTGGTCAGATGAGAGTAAAATAGAACTTTTTGGTCATAATTCCACTAACCGTGTTTGGAGGAAGAAGAATGATGAGTACCATCCCATGAACACCATCCCTACTGTGAAGCATGGGGGTGGTAGCATCATGCTTTGGCAGTGTTTTGCTGCACATGGGACAGGGTGACTGCACTGTATTAAGGAGAAGATGACCGGGGCCATGTATTGCGAGATTTTGGGGAACAACCTCCTTCCCTCAGTTAGAGCATTGGAGATGGGTCGAGGCTGGGTCTTCCAACATGACAATGACCCGAAGCACACAGCCAGGATAACCAAGGAGTGGCTCTGGAAGAAGCATATCAAGGTTCTGGCGTGGCCTAGCCAGTCTCCAGACCTAAACCCAATAGAGAATCTTTGGAGGGAGCTCAAACTCCGTGTTTCTCATCGACAGCCCAGAAAGCTGACTGATCTAGAGAAGATCTGTGTGGAGGAGTGGGCCAAAATCCCTTCTGCAGTGTGTGCAAACCTGGTGAAAAACTACAGGAAACATTTGACCTCTGGAATTGCAAACTAAGGCTACTGTACCAAATATTAACATTGATTGAGCTGATAGACAGGTGTTCAAATACTTATTTGCAGCTATATCATACAAATAAATAAATCATACATTGTGATTTCTGGATTTTTTTTTTTAGATTATTTCTCTCACAGTGGACATGCACCTACGATGACAATTTCAGACCCCTCCATGATTTCTAAGTGGGAGAACTTGCAAAATAGCAGGGTGTTCCAATACTTATTTTCCTCACTGTATCTCTCAAGCACTGCAGTCAGCATTCAAGTTTGAAGCTCAGTAAATCTGTCTAATTGTCTTGCCACTCACCAATGTGACTGTCAATCTCCACAATCTTTTCAATGCTGTTGGGCTCCATCAGTGGAGAGGTGATCCTTTTCTCCACAGCCAGACATACTCCCTCTGATGTCTGGATACCGATGGCTGTGGACCCCAACTGGAAAAAAAGTAAAGCCAACCAAAGAAAACTCATGAGCTTTGGGGGTTTGACATTAGTATACAACACAATAACACACAGAATGAGTATATTAGTCAACGGAAGTGAGTCAGCATATAATACTCACTTTAATGGCCTCTATGGCATATTCAACCTGGAACAATCTTCCTTCGGGAGAGAATGTGTTCACACCTCTGTAAGACAGATGTGAATAATGATCATTATTAATAATAATGGTTATCAGTTCAACCTTAGTGGAAATCAACGTGTGCTACCAGCAAATAATTTTAATAAGCATGTTGGGTTTATGCTTATCTTGAGTAGAACCCTATTGAACGCCGTGTTTTAATCTAAATTAAGTTTCCTGGTTTAACAAGGTTGTTAAGTAACGATCCCGAAAGTGAAAGCAAACGTACTTGTTGCGAAGTAACTTACTTGATGCTAGGCTAACTACCTGCTACAAACAGCTTCAAAGTTAGCTAGCTACATGGGTTGGAAACAAAAGCAATTCCAAATTTTTTGAGCAGTCAAAATCAAAATATGCCCGCTCAAACAATTTCTTTACTTTATTGTGCTCCTTACCACTGAGAAGCGCTAACGTTAATCAAATGACAAAGCAGTTTGTGTTGCACCTAGCTAACGTTAATGTTACCTGTCATATTCCGATCTTGTCAAAAACATCTTTAACGTTTAACACAGCACCTGCAAAAAGAGAACATTGGTTTATGTAAGACGCATGCACTATAGCAATGACTTAATTCAGTTATAAAAAGTAAGAATAATTCTTTGCTTCGAGTATCCACCGTGTGGCATGTTAGCTGGCATGCTAGCTGACGCAGCCAATCACTGGAACTGCACGGAAACTGCTCATAGAAGTCTAACACCAATATTCCGATATCATAATTATGTTGAAAATAACATAGATCAACACTTTTGCGACATTCTTCTTAATAATAACACTTGTTATAGTAATTTACCTTGAGCCACAAACCCTTGAATGAGTTCGCTTGTTTCAGGGGAAGCGTCTGAGGTGTAACATCTAAATGGGCCGGTTGTCATCAAATCGAAAACGAAGGTTCCGTATGTGCAGAGCTGTCACTCAGTATCATTCATAGACTGTATATTTATTAATAATAATTAATATTAACGGTCTATGATGTCATCACACAAGTTTAAATATATAGTGTTAGCAAAGAGTACAAGTCGTACTGTCTGCTATAAAATAAAAAAAATAAAAAATAAAAAAATAAAAAAATAAAAAATAAAAAAAATTGATACGTATTTGAAATAAAGCATGTGATGAAAAGACTTTTTTTTTTTAAATAGGGCATGTTGTTGTGATAAAGTCTATAATCAAAGAACACAGATCAACAGTTTAGCTCGGAATAAAAAACCTGCCCAGAAACATTTGCTGGCATTAAATATAAATTCTCCTGTTTTGTCTCTTGAAATATTATTTAAAGTTGATCAGTCTAGAATAGATCAAGAATGTATCACAGCCATGCAAGTCAAATTGAAAACAGAATGTTAGAGAATACACACTTACTTGGATAATACAATTTAGATCTTGTAATATTAATATTGACGTTATTGAAATATCAATACTGTTAGTAAGAAATTGGAATGGTAAAATGTATACGTGCAATATTAATATAGTAGCCTACTTCCGTAATTCCGTTAACACAGCAAAGGTATGGCTTATACAGGATAGTTTCTGTAGAATGTTAAAAATCGCGTGTCCCATATGGTCTAGCGGTTAGGATTCCTGGTTTTCACCCAGGCGGCCCGGGTTCGACTCCCGGTATGGGAACTTGCTTTTAAGGGAAAAATAGGACTTTGTTGGAGAGATTAATGTCTTAACTTCTAAAGGGAAGGTAAATAAAAAAATAAAATGTAAAGCTGCTCTTGCTTACTCCAAGCTTCGTGATCATATAATGGATGTATTAACTAAATAACTAACTAACTAAATGTAAGATAGATTTGAAGCTGCACGATGGAAATTGTGCATGTCATAGCATTAAATCACCCACTACGGGTCGTCTTTGAGCTAAAACATGAGGGTGTTTCTGTGTTACACCTATCTTTAGTATCTGTTGATGTATTTGTCTGTGCGTATTGCCATGTGCATGCCAGACTGTGAAAACAAATCTCCCTCATCGGACAATAAATAAATATCTGAATAAGTAAGGTATCAGCAGGAGCAGTGGAAACGTGGACACTGAGCTACTTTGCTGGATAAACATACAGTAGGCTAAATGTGATATTATGCACTTTAAAACGGCGTATATGTGGTTACATGAGTGGAGGACTTAAAATTGATGACATCACACGTCACAGTAGCTCATTTTCATAAATATTGATTGAACTTTCCTAGGCCATGGAACTTCTAATAATGGTGTTCCCCTTTAATTTACTGACGATTAAGGTTAAATTATAGCGTGTCCCCTTGCCAAAAGTTAGATATGATCCATTTGCCCTGCTCTATCGATATTATTACATGTAATCAAGTAATGGTGGAAAACGTATTTAGATACTTTACAATTTACAAAAATATTTAAAAAGTACTGCTTTCAAAACGAGTTAAAAATACAGAAGTAGCCTACTATCAATAAAGTATTCAAAGTAAAAGCTCTCCTGTCTGTCTTATTATATATTATTTTTAAATGTAAAAATTTAAATGTATGTTTAGCAATGTAAACGATTCATGTATGAACTGTGCAATGTAAACGTTTCGATTATATCGTTGTATTATTATTATTATTATTATTATTATTATTATTATGCTCTGTACAAGCGGAATTTTAGTGTTATGGCTGTTCAAGGTGAAGTAAATGTTATTACTTTATACACTAAGGAGGGTAATTTATAAGAATGCATATACAATTATATACACTACTTTAGATCTGAAAAGTAATAGTAAACTGTCATACAATTGAAATGAAAATGCAGAGTTTGTCTTTTGAAATACAATTAAGTAGAAGTAGAGGAGAACATGTAGACCTGTTGGCAGTTTGCGTTCGCAAATCTCTCTCCTGAGATGTTGAACTGTTACAAGTTACTTTTTGAGAGGGGATGTAGGCCTACACAGGCCGGTGGTGTCATGTTTCATTTCCCGGGTGGGATTAGTTCACTTCGGTCCTGTTTTGGTTCTGTGTTGAAGCCCTAACGTGGCGCTGCCGGTTACTTGTTCACACTCTGAAATTTCACCGAATCAAGTCCTGCTGTTGCTGTTGCAGAGGACATATAATTCTGTTTTTTTACCCTCAGGACCATCTGCCAGGTGCACAGCCTTGACAAGTCCCCGTCCGTACCTTTACCATACCAACATGAAGTCAGAGAGGGAGGACATCATTTTTCAGGCTCTCCTCTTAATCCACAGTAAGTAGGCTGCGTGCAGAGTATGCATACATAACCTATCATTGTTTTAACACAGTAGTCTCTTAAAGTCAAACATCTGCACCAGTATTGGTACGCTTCACATTAGATTACATTTTTAATATTTTTTTTTCATGTTTGTTCTTATTTCCTTTTGTTCTTTGATAAGATTAGGCTTCATATGTTAAGACTTCGAAATGACTGATCCCATTTAAAGTGAAAACGTGTCAGTTAATTTGCTGACATTTAGAGATAGAACCTATTTATCTAATAATAAAGCCAGACCTGATTCTTTCCTCCTGTCTACCTCAAGCTTCACACTCTCTCACACACACACACACACACACACACATTCCTGACAGATAAGTTTTACTGACTCAGTGTCCAAAGCATCATGAGTGTAGGCCAGTCATTAGCTTAACTGCACTTTATGAATAGTAGCATCTAGGCATTTTCCACTGCTGTTTTCAAATAGGCATATTTATTAGTTTTTGGTTTTGGTTTGTCTGATGTCATTTGCTGACCTTGAATCATTTTCAGCTGTAGTTCAATCTGAATTTAGGGAGCCTTCCAACATGTAGGAGTGTAACAGTCTGAAAGGGTCTGTTTAAGTGATTATCCTGTTTCACTTTCCCTACTGTTTTTTTATTTCAGTCCCTGTGGCCTGTCTCTTCACTGCAGGTGTGTTTCTCTTATAGTGTGTGTACATGTGCAGTTATGATTTATAGCTATGCATTTCTATTCAGGGATTTAGTAAATGCTGAATGTCTCAGGGAGTAAACTCTACACCCTCTCTGTCCTCCAGTGTCAGGTCAGTCTGACAGCAGCAGCAGTGTGGTGGTGGCAGGCTATAATGTGAGCGCCCCCGCTGGGTCAAGGGTGGTGCTGCAGTGTGTGAGCGGACGCATGGTGTGGACCAGGGACAGGGTGAGGGACAGGCAGAGGGTGGTCCACTGGGACATGTACCGGGCCCGTCCAGACTACACCATGGAGAGGGTGCTGGACATGTTCTCTGCAGGGGACCAGAGGATCTACAACTCCTACAACCTGGGCAGAGTCGGCCTCAGCCCAACAGCCTTCAGGGATGGAAACTTCTCCCTGGTCATCAAAGGTCACACTTTCATCATGTCTGTAGCTGTGAATTGGTCTAGTTATGACTGACATTACTTTGTATGTCTGATTCATTCAAGCTCTGCTTTTAGGTAATTTTCAGAACTGATCTCTTTAACAGAACCAAATTGCTTATTGCTTTAAAATACTTGTACTCAGTAGGCCATCCGGTTCATTGTTTATTCACCTGCAACTAGCAAACAGCCCCATGAACAACTTGGTTCTGTATTTTTTTGGGCTATATAGTTTGGAGAATATTATACATCCCTTACGAAACTGACAGCAGGGCAGGACTCAGAGAAAAAGTCACAATTGCAAATCCATCTCCTACTTCAGCAGCATGGACAGCACCATGGATTTATAAATACACAGCCCAGTTAGGCTACTGATATTTCAGAGCCATGGTCAGGGCCATAGATTCTAAGTTGGAAAAACATCAGTCTGCTAAAGTGAGTCACAAAAATGAGTCGGGCAGACTAGACTAACATATTCAACTAAACAACCCCTCTGGTCCTGCTCTCTCTCTCTGCTAGTGGGGGGGAATGTGAGAAAACCTTCTGTTCTGTAAAGTGCTTTGGGGAAACTCGAAACATCCGCACAACAACACAATTGAGAGTTGACTCCAAAGCAGCAGTGGTTTTGAATTTAGGTGTTTATTATCTTAACATCTGTGCTTACTTGTTGTACGTCTGCCAACAATTGAATGAAAAAAATGGAAGTAATGTGAAGATAATTTATAACTCATGAACTACAAAGATTTTTTTGTATTCTTTTAAGCGAACAGATAAGAATGACTTTACCCCACATTATACACATGTTTGCATATTCTGTGTTTCTGCATGTGATCACAGACGTGACGATGAATGACAGAGGTCTGTACTCTTGTAACCTCCACCATCTCTACTGCCACCTGTACGAGACGGTCAGAGTGCAGCTCAATGTCACTAAATCGCGTACGTAGCCTCTCACACAATACTATCTATCAGACTATCAGCATCTTCAATGCATAGCAACTTAAAAGTTGACTTGGCATGTCTTTTTTGCACACAAAGGTCGCAAAGAGCAGCGCTTCTGGGATGGACAAAAAGCAGTGTATGTAGTGTTGCTTGGTAGTACCGTGGTGTTGCCGTGCATCAATCGACGTAGCGTGTGGACAGACTGGAGCAACGAGGAGGAGGACCAGCAGGTGTGTGTAGTGCATGAGCTTGTTTAAAGGTTTTCCTCGAACAATGAGTCTCAGTCTAGATCTACTTTTAATTTAGAGGGATTACGTGATATTTACTGAAAAATGTAACTCCTTCCCTACCTTGGTGGCCTCCAGGTGGTCCACTGGGACCGTCAGTCCCCAGGAGTCCACCATGACCGCGCTGACCGTCTGGTGGACCTATACGCCTCTGGGGAGCAGCGTAGCTACGGACCGCTGTTCCTACAGAGGAAGATGAACATCAGCAATCAAGCTTTCTCAGAGGGAGACTTTTCACTTTCCATATCTGATCTGCAGGTGTGCCTGAAATGCACTCACTCCCTTGGCATCAATCAATACAGTGTTTGTGTGTGTGTGTGTGTGTGTGTGTGTGTGTAAGGAGAGCAACAGAAAACCTTGATAGTTTTAGTACACATAGTAAAAAAAAAAGTCACCCTCACTGTGTGTGTATTTTTTTTTATCACAGATTCTCTCACGAAGGCACGGGCAGTTTAATGAATGTGTGTGTTTGTCTGTCTACATTCAACACACAGCCCACAGACAAGGGAATGTATTCCTGCCACCTCCACCACCATTACTGTGGTCTGCATGAAAGAAGAGAGTTTCAGGTCACAGTGGAAGCACCAGTGATTCAGACCACCATGCCAGCCAAAGCACTGCCTAGTGAAGACAGAGGTAACACACACACACACACACACACACATTGTGCATTCACAGCAGTGAGTCAGTGTGAGTGCCTAAGCAAAGAGGATGTTTTATGATCTAGTGTATTTGTACAATTAGGATTAAAAACACACATATTTGTGCCTTGTTGTTTTGTCCTCATTACTGCCATTTATGTTTTGTTTCTGCCTCAGACTCTCCAAAGAGCGAAGTAACTTTAGGGGAAGAGAAGCTCTTATTTTGGAACTTTTCTGTTTATTTCATTGGAGATTTCTTTCTTGCACTGTCAGCTTGTCAGACGCCAAACCAAACCCCTGTAACTACACACACTCCCTCACAACCTAGTTCTCCAGACTTCACTCTCATCGCACCTTCTTGTCACCTACCGCTATCCACTATTTTATCATTGTGCTACTACCTTTTCTTTTCTAGTTTTCTTTCTTGGGGTTCTCTTTAGTGTATTAGCCACATTTTTTTTAGCTTGTTCCTCTCCGTTTCTCCTCTCTCAAATGCTTAGCTTTTACTTCGCTTTTTCTCACTGCTTTGACCTGCCTGAAAAATCATTTCTCTAAGTGCATATTAGAAAGAGGGAAAGAAAAGAGAGAAGAAGAGAGTGATTGGCACGTTGGCATCGCCGGTTGCCTATCTCAAATTTTTGCAGAATGAGAGAGTTTTTTCATGCGTGTGTCTGTTTCCAGTAGATCACTAAAGATGTATCAATGTGGGAAAATCATTGAGAGGTTAAACATGCCTGTGGTCAAGTCCATCTGTGTGTGTGTGTGTGTTGTGTGAAAGAGTGTGCCAAGTCTGAACTCATTTCGATGGAATCTCTCGCATACAGTCTTTGGACTAAAGTCCAGCTCTACCCACACAATGAATCCTTCACTCCATGAGTTTTACACTGGAAATGTTACTGGTTAAAAACAAGATGCATAAATGATTTTTCAGTGCAGGAATGAGTTTGCAGAGTTTTTTCTTTTGTGCTCTCAGACATTAGAAGCCCACTGTTATATTTTATCATCTTATCTGCTCCTGTTTTGCCCTCTCTGACTGTCTGCTGTCCTGTTGACTTTGGCTCTGTCCTGACATTCTGGAGAAGTTTCACTCTTCCTTCTGTCCAGACTCTTTCTGTTTCCCCACTTTGATGATCCCACATGCTTAGGTTTGTTAATTTTCATCACACTGCTTTCACTCACTCTTCTCTATCGTTTTTTTCACTTTCTTTTTGCATTTCCCAATAAAGAAAGAGAACTGTTTCCAGGGGTTTATGGTCAAGATCAGAACATTTGCTTCATCTGCAAGGCAGCTGGCAACACGGAGGGAAAGACAGACTGAGACAGAGACAAATAAGTTTTTTTTTTAAATAAATGGAGAGATACAAAGAGTTGAAGAAATGTAGGTCACCCCTCCCTTCCTCTAAACACAAACACATACTGTATGTTCCCATCTGTAAACTAAATAATAGGACCCTGGACTTTTAATGTTAATGAACATGTTGTTTTCATGTAATCTGCAGATGAGCAGCTGTGTATGCACGTTGAATTTGAGATCAAGGTCTTTTCTGGCTTCATTTTGTGAGGAAAAACCTCCCAAAACATACCACCGTCCCCTTCCTCTCCCTTGGCTCTTCTCCTCTGTTCCACCCTGCTCTGTCTTTCCTTCACTCTTCCTCGCCTTGCTTTTCTTTGTTTTACTGCCAGGAAAAGTAAATCACAGCATGACTTTCTCTCTGGATCTCATTTTGCCGCAAATATGTTGAGTCTGAGGTCCACAGCTGCTTCTTGCGTTGTACTTTTTAAACGAGGCAAAATGAAACCAGGCTTTCCCTCCCCCTCTGCTTCTCAGCACTCAGCAGAACCGCACATATCACCTAATGCTTAATTATTCCTCGCTGCCCTGGGAAATGTGTTCAGCATTCCTTACAGCCAGGAAATGTCATTACATGTTAAAATAAACAAATAATAATAATAAGTTGGAGCTTAGGTGGCATCATACACACACACATGCAATAACAAATGCAAACACTTATGCAGCCAAATGAAAATAGTTTTTGTCGGGCTTGGAGTCTCTTCACATTAGATGTACTAAGTAGCCTAATCTGCCACTGCAAACACACACTAAACACAAACCAATGAATGCCCCGGGAAAAAAGACAAAACAAATTTGAGCAAAAATGAAGTTCAAAAGTTCATTCTTTTAATGTGTTCAGAGTGTGCGCGGCTGTATTTAGCACTCAAGCTAAACTTTAGCATGCTAGCATGCTTACAATGACTATTGTACCATGCAAATGGTTAGACGGTAATGTCTACACTGTGTTTTTTTTAACATTTGCAAATTAGCACTAAATATAAAGTTCCGCTGAGCTTGATGAAAATATTGATGGTAATACATTCAAATATTTGACAATTTAAAAGTTTGATTTGATAAGGGCACTAGATTAAGGGATGACACTTTATTACAATTCAGAAGGGAGATATGAATATGTCTTGAATTGTATGACAATGCATTGTATAATTGTTGAGACATTTCACTCAAACCTACAAATGGAAACCTTCCCAGGAAAGGGCTGCAGGTCAGGTTTGAATCCGGGCCGCTGTAGAGGACTCAGCCTACATGGGGTGCACGCTCTACTTGATGAACTAGAGGCCGCCCCGACACAATTCACATTTAAGGCACTTCCGCATTGGCTTCCCTTTTCAGGCACGGAAGTTGGTGCTTGGGAGCCATGATCTGGACCAAAGTTTTTGCTATCCAATGAGGATATGTTATGATATTTCTGAATAATTGAGAACATAGGCTTGCTGATTGCACTAGAGGGGAAGTCAGTGTACCAACAAAGTCAGTAGGGTTGATTCTCCAGGTACATTGAATATCTCTGCAAATTCCATGGCAAATTATTCAATAGTTGTCGAGGTATTTCAGTCTGGACCAACTGCACTAGTGAGGCTAAATATCTTTTTGTGACCATTAGGGGAATTTGGAACCTGTAGGAACGCCACAGATAAAGTTAAATTGGGGTTCTGTGTTGCTCATGAGGTGTGTAATGTCTGTTCAATGTAAGGTATGGTGTTGTTTATTACATTTGTAAACCACAAGTTGATACAATGGTCTGTTTGTGAGAGAAAAGATGAAGAACAGAGGAACACTAAATGCTGACTGTTGTGATCTCTGTTTCCCGCAGACACCACTAAGGTTGAATCACCGCGAGTCATCAATGTCATTCTGCCCGACCAGAGACACCACTTTCTCCTGCCGCTGGGCTACGTCCTCACCTCCTTCCTGCTCCTGGCATTCGTTATCCTCATCATCATCCTCATCACACGTAGACGTAGACCCAAAGGTCTGACCTGCAGTACCTCCGTCTGACTGTACATTTACATTCAATTTACATTTCTCAATCTCATCTAATTTTTTTGGGGTTTTCAGAGTTTTATGCGCAGACATCCATGAGGTGAGCGCACACACACACACACACACACACACTTACTGTCTTATTCTTAAACACACACTCAGACTTTTCTTCATTGCTGTGATAGGTCCAGCAGAAGTCACAGCAACTCACAAGAGTTTGAGATGGACGTTACTGAAGTGAATGTGTGCAGTCGGGAGGAGAGATTTGGTAAGTCAAAAGAAAGAGAAAGAAAGTGTTTTTTGTCTAGACTGTGAGTCTGTTTTAACTTTATCCTGTGTGATGTTTAGACTACAAGAATAATCTGCTAAAGAGAAGGTCCACATGAACACTCAGCCTAAAGTCATTGATCTTGACAAAGGTAACGCACACATGTGTACACACACACACACACACACAAATTCAGCTATTATTAATTGTCTAATTTTCATCCTCCTCAACCTGTATTTTATCTTTACAGAAATGCAGAAATTTTCTAAGTGAAGAAAAGACAAATAAAATTGAGACTGGAGTCACTGGCTGGTCCAGAGGCTGCACTCCAAAATAAACACCTCCACACTGCCTTCTGTCCAGGCAGGAGAGACAGCAAAGGACAAAATGTTATGAAATGCAGAAAACCATTAAAAAAAAAAAAACAGCTCATATTGAGGCTGTGTGTTTATAAACTTTCAGTATTAGAGACAAAGAAGAACCGTTTTCTTTATTTGTACTTGCTCAAAATAAAAAGACTGGACTCGGACCACAGTGTACGGCACAATAGCGTCACCGAGAGGGGAGTCTAATCCCAGCCTTGACTGTTAAATGAAGGCGCAGCGAGGTCATAAATTGAATAAAGTTGTAATTGAGTGAATTTTGAATTATCAGTTATTACAGCTTCGATCAGTATTCCTCAAATTTTCACTTTGTTCTTCTCTGTTATCTGTTACTATCAGCGTGCTTCCTGTAGGCTATATGATTAACTGCATGCTAACTAACCAATGAAGCAGTGTATGCAAAAAATATGTTGATGTTCAGACTGCATTTTTTTTGTGGAATCTTTTTTACAGTTATTAAAATTCAGTGTTTGAGGCAGATTTTTGAATGAAGTCTGTTGTTTGTGATAAGTTCGAAGAGATAAAGTCCATTTTTGTTTGAATGTAGACAAAATAAATGTTTGGTTAAAGGCTAGGAAAAGCACCTTACTAAAACCATCAACAATGGCTCCGCTCTATTCAAGTGTCCCAATAAGCCATGGCAGTGTAACAGCTGGCTCATTGTTATGCACAATACCTGAGGCCTCATTTATAAATGTGGAATACGCACAAAACAGGGCTGAAAATGTGTGTACACCACTTCCCACGCAAAGGTTGTTATTTATAAAAAATAAAAATAAAAAAATAACTTGAAGGGAGAATGGCCCTCATTTCTAAAACGTGCGTACAACCTATGACAGGTGTAGGACTGACGTACGCTGAGTACACCTACTATATACGCCTGTCTGCAACAGTCTGCAACATTGTTTTAGCCTGTGGTGTTCTACACAACATCACGCAGGAAAACAGGGTGCCATAAATGTCTTGATGGAGCCAGATGACCCGATGCCAGAGACCAGTGTCCAGCACAACCCCAACTGGGTGTTATACGAAGGAGACAGGATATTACTCCTCGCTTTTAAAAGGTAAAAGTAGGTAGCGTTATGTTTAGCAGTGATATTTAATACAGGAAACATTACAACGCCCAACATTTTTTTATTCTACAGGTTTTCGTCTGTCATTTAAAGTGTCGTTAATGGCCACAAGTGAACAATTTATTTCAGCTATTGACCAACATATTTTGAAGCCCACTGAAACTGGAAACTGAAACTGAAATCTTCCGGAAAGTGAATTGCCTTTTTGAAGGGCTTAACATACTCAAAAACTCACCATATTTGCCAGTTGCATCAAGCCTGGTGAGGGTAAGGGTTTAGGGACTAAGCAAAAAGAAAATGGCTCGCTGGCGCACCTACAAAGTCAAAAAAAAATTGAGCCCCTGTAGCACGTTTAACGTAAACTCCCGAAATTTGGTACACACATGACGCATGTCAAGACTTACAAAAAACGCCATTGGAGCCATACCCTGAACCCAACAGGAAGCCCGCCATTTTGAATTGAAAGTTCCAAAATTTGTGTGATTTTGGCCATTTCCACGTCTTACTTTAACAAACTCCTCCTAGAGAATTCATCCGATCAACTTCAAATTTGGTCTGTGCCATCTTAAGACCTTAGATATTAAATGTATTAAAAGTAAAAAAAAATGTATTAAAAGAAAAACTTATATGTCATAGGGCATGGCTGTGGTGGCGCGGCTCTTTTGTGCGTTTCACCATCAAAACAGGAAGGGGGTGTAACTTGAGTGTACATTGTCCAATTGGCTTGAAACTTTTCAGGATTCATAAGTGTCCAACCCTGAGGAGCTATTGAGACAGATATTTACTCAAAGTAATATCACCCCCTAGTAACAACAGGAAGTAGCCTTAAAAGTCAAGTTGCTATACTTTAAGAAACTCCTAAAGATTTCAGTAGATCAACATCAAATTTGGTCTGTGTTATCTAAAGACCTTAACGATGAAAAGCTATTAAAAGAAACATTTGGCCAAAATTTCTCACGATTGACAAGAGTCCAGGCTTGAGGACATTAACAGGCAAATATTTACTTTTGGTCATAGCGCCCAACAGGAACAAGAGGAGAACAGGCAACAGGAAATCAGCCTTATATGCCAAACATCATCCGATTTACATGAAACTTATATTGTGTGGTCTACATGTGACACTGAGCCGCCCCCTATATTTTAACTACGGTATGTACAGGCCACGGTCCCTTTCTTAATATTTGAACCATTTAAGGTAGAGCCTTGTGTGAGGAGTCATTGAAGTCAGCAGAGTTCCTTCTTCATTGTTGACGGATTGGCCTGGCCCCTATGATTAAACCACGCCCCTTTCATAACTGGCGACCCATTTAAGGTAGTCTTGTGTGACGTATCATTAAACTCAGAAGAGAGTCCCGTATTCATTGGTGATGGTTTGGCCCATCCCCTATGCGGAAGCCACGCCCCCTCTCACAACAGGTGACCCAGTTAAGGTAGAGTCTTATGTGAGGTATCAATAAACTCAGAAGAGACTTCCTTTTTCATTGGTAAAGGTTTGCCCCGACCCATATGCTCTGGCCTCGGCCCCTTTCACAGCTAATGAATTGATGACGTAGACTCTTGTGTGGAGTACCATTGAACTCAGCAGAGAGTTCCCTATTTATTGGGGAAGATTTACAGTATCTGAGTGCCGCGCAAATGCACGGTCGCAAGGAGCGGCGTCCGCCAGTATCCCCGACTCGCATGGGCCCGTCCAACACTGCTGGTAGCTTCAATTCGGCTTGTTTTTCAAGCCCCTCTGCTGTCAGGAGACTGGGTCGGGGTGGTGGTCCAGTCTCATAGCTCACGGTTGCCTGACTAAAACACAAGTAAAATAAAAAACACAGCATAAACAGTTTGTGTTTGTTTTATTTGTTTCATTACGACACTTGAGTTCATGATTTTAATGATTTTTTATTTGTATTTTTGGGGTTACATGACAGACAGTTGAATTCCTGAATAAAAATAAATCAATGAAACTTATGTTACCTCCCTACGATTGTTTCCAGCCACTGCATTTATCAATGTATGACCATTCTTACGCTCCGATTGGTGTGATGCAAAGGTTTCATGAATCACACGTGAAGCCTGTCATAAGAGGATTTCTGCTCTAATATCTGCGCTGGTTTCTACATTAGGTTGATAAATGAGGGCCAATGTGCAGTCCTCCACTTAAACTCTGACCCATGCGTACGCACATTTTGGAGACAATAGGAATTGGCGACACAGATGGTTAGGTGGTGAACTGAAGCAGAAAGTAAATGTGGTAAAAAAGATTATTTTCAATTATTGATGCCTGATGCACATTTTTTCACTCCATAACATCCACGTTACCTAGAAGATTAAATCCAGCAGTGTTATTTGCGCCTGTACTGAGTGAATAGGTCTGGTACTGTATATCAAAGCTGTCCCAGAGTGCTGTTTTGGACAGTATTATTAATATAGGTAGTCTATAGAGCAGGTTTCCCTACACTGTGCAAGAACAGGCCGAAATTATAATTCAATTTGCAGCAATTCACCAGCGTCTGAGAAGTTTTTTTTTTTCTTTCGCCCCCGCCACTTGTCAGAATTTGGCGTAATGAAAGAACAACTGTATGCCAGGGTCATTAACATACTGATGTTCAGCATTCATGAGGTGCTTTGCATTGACCATTTATGGTTAAAAATGGGCATGTACAGGGCGGGATCGCGGGGGTACGCACATTGGGAAAACTCTGATAATAAAGGGAACATTGCTTACAGATGTGTGTACGCATGGTTTTATAAATCAGATTTTTTTTTGGCGTACGCCATTTTTGGCTTTTAGGCATACATACACTTTCAGAAAGGATGCTACGCAGTTTTATAAATGGCCTGGACCCTGAAACTGACGCTAAATACAATCGACCATCAATAATTTTACTATTTAATATTTAACCTGCACTTTTCCTACTGTGACAAGTAAAATGTACGCCTCTATTAACTTAGTGGCTCCCAAACTATTTTTCATTGCATCATTTGGAAGCTCAAAGCAAGACAAGCGTCATGTTTGAGTTCACTGATGTCTTTGTTTCTTATCATTCTCAAATGAGCCAGATTCATAGACCTTTTGCACTATATTTACTTTTACTTCACAGGAAAAGCACAGATAGAACAAATATGATTGAGCCTCTGTTCCAGCAATTAAGCCATGTAATGCAGGAATCTAGAACGCTAGCCTATTAGGTGTACACATTGGCCGCGGAAGCGCCACAAAGCGGAGCTATTTTCATTTCGGCGCCCATGGCTGTATGTTCACACCGGCTGCGATCTGTGCCAAAAAAAACTGCCTGCGTGAAAATGTTTCAAGCCAAGTGGTACTCAAACACAGGAACGCCCCCGTGTGGCCGGATACTTTAAAAAAGGCAAGAAAGCAATTAGGCAGAGAAAGAGAGAGACTGCAGCCATTACTATAACAGGCCACACAGTTGTATCATAAAGACATTTCATGAAATTATAAATTTACCCATGATGAAACAAAATTCATTCTGTAGAGTGGAGAGAAGCAAGATCTCTGAGACCAGAGAAATGCGCATCTGGTGTGAAAAGCCAGGCGCCCGAGTGGTGCTTTGCAACGAATTCCAGCGCATTGAGACGCTTTTCGCGGCCAATGTGTTGCAAGCGTTATGTCTGTCAACTTTAAAAAATAATCTTATCTTTTGTTACACACAGTGTAAGAGAAAATTCATCCGTAAACCCAAGATCAGAGGACATTCGGGGCCACGCTGCGTCTGTACAATTAAAAAGGTAAGCTACAGGTACTGTAGGGTGATAACCAGGATACTGAGTGGAGAAAGGACTTGCTACATGACGTTTTGGACATTGAGGTGGACAAGAGGAAACCAACCAATGGAATAAGAGAATATATTCTAATAACAATCATCTTAGACCAGAGTAGACAAGATTATAAACATTATAAACAGAGCGCAGTTAATGCGTCATCTTCATGTCAATCCAAAAAATGTACCATATATCAACCACGGTCAAGTTACTATGCAGCTCAAAGTGTTGATGTAGTCGACTTACTGTACAACCTGCAGAGAAGAGTCTGGTGTGTGTGTTCCGATACTCAAACTGGGCTAGCACCATCTTTGTCTTTGTCACCCAGTCACACTAATACGACAGACTGGGAGTGTGCAGTGCACACATTGCTCATGTTCAGAGGCATGTTCAGGGGCCATCTTCTTATAGTGAGAGTCAAGTGGTTCATGGTCCCAATTACTGGTCAGCCTTAAATACAAACTAAACCCCTACAGGGGTCTATGAACACGACAAGAAGAGGAGGTATAATATGTATGGTCAGATAAAGGCAGTCACAATAGACCGGCTGAAAGAAAATGAGAAAATGCCTGTCTCTTTTGCCTCCTCGATTCCTCAGAGCCTTGTCCCGCCTCCGATACCTTAACAAACATGTTAAACGTCAAACTAAAGCATAGGGACCTACTCCTCCGGATTGGTCAGAAGAGATGCACGGTGGGAGTTGTTAAGGTTTCTGGCAGGGCTGGTTCAATGTGGGGTGGTTGGTTGTTTTGGGGTCCAGGTCTCTCAAGTGTCCACCACAGGTTCGATGGAGTCCTGCTGGGGGATCTCCAGAGAGGACGAGCTATCGGGGGCAGTAGGGTGAGGGGAGTGGGCGACCTCTGGTCCCGAGTTGCAACTCACACAACCCTGTAAGACAAAGTAGTTGGAATCAATGGAAAAATATTCCATTCGTCCAATAAGGCAGGTACATTTTTACGCCATTTACTTTTGAACCGTAACGTTTTGGGACTGATTGGCGGGATTACTATGGACAAAGTACACCCGGCAATACAATGGACAAGAAAAAATTATGTTTAAGCATGTATCCAGCATTTTAAATAGCTCACACTACAGTGCTGTGTAAACAGTTAACTTCATTTAAATTTGTATGCAGTGTTTTCCTTTGTGAGGTACAAATGTTCCACCAAAACAAGTTCCTTTCAGAGACTATTTTATACCGCCACCTTTGCTGCGTCAGGAGCTTAGTGCTGCTAAGTTGTTTGAGAGTTTTTCTACTATCCTAGAATGTATGTGTGGTGTAGCAAGACCTTACTCCACAGTGCTGTGGAGATAGGGCTGGCAATGCAAGACTACGAAGGCTCACCAGTGTCTCTTTACACAAAGAATTATCAAACATGTGTTCAGGTGAACAGATTAATATGTTAGTGGTGAGTGTGATCGGAGAACCTCACCTGTGTGTCTATCCCCTTTGGAATAGTCTGCTGTTGGATCCAGGGATGGACCTCAAACAGCTCCTCTCTCTGTTCCTGGCTGAACCAGGGTTGGAGGGACTGCAGCACCCCGGAGCTTCTCCCTGTCCTCTGCCAACACCTCATTATGGTCCCTGGAGGGGAGAAAAGACAAAGTACAAGGCAAGGATGAAGGGTTAAATGTCATCTTACACGTAAAAAACAATACATGTTTCTGGAAATGATACATTTAAAAAGTGGGATTGTCTCACATTCAAGGATTAGACAGTGTCATTACACAATCAAATCTGCAGAGGGCACCTGTAATGCTAAATTTCCCCTCTGCATTAAGCAGCTACCCTCACTAGATGAAGAGTGACTGTCTAGAACAACACCTGTCTCAACAGTGTGGTTTGAGGAGTAAGATCAAGGGAACAGAGCAGCAGAGTCATCAAACAACTGTCAAGCCGCCATATATTTTATATTTCTTTTGTTCATATTTCTTTATTTAAAAAGGAATAATGGACATTAATCAACATGAGCACAGAGTCCACCATGTAAATGGGCCAGATTTAGCCATGTAGGCTAATTTTCATCTACTGTCCCTAGCAGGTTGATGACTTAATAGAATTAGATCAGCTACAAAAACACAGCAAATAAGCATAAAACAAAAACACACAGTATCACAGAATGTCATTCAAATGATCGCAAGCATGAAAGGACATACAAATTATAGGAGAAGTTCTAAAAATAGTAAACCAAAACCAGCTGCTTAAAAGAGTTTGACAGGACACAGAAAAAAAAAGATAAGTAAGAAATTCATTTTACGGTAACAGCTTTCACGAGTTTCCTGGAACTCCCAAACTAGTGTTCCAGTCATGAAAACACCTGAAAATGTATTACATACAATATATACAATTATTGTATAAATATAATTACATTTAGCTGTTCCTGCTCATCAAGCTAGTGCTATGAGAATAATAAATAAAATGAAAATTATAAATATATTCTGTATGTGTGTGCTGCCCTCTCCTGACACGCAACATGGTGACTGTATCTTTAAACCCATTAGACATTTTGGGTTTGAGCTTTGGCCCTTACAGCTATAGGCTATGAGGGGTGCACATAACAACCTACTGTATTACAATACTATTTAAGTTAAACAATGCTTTTACAACAACACACACTTTACAGTCGTTACATTGTCAATTTTTGTCTAAGTTTGAAGTTCATTTGAGGGACCCGGAGTATCAGCCAGTGCTTGAAGTGAGCATTGTAACTGCCACATTTCACACTTCCTCTTTCACTCTTCAGCCACCACCACCAAAAATAGATCAATTTAAACGTATTGCAAAAAGGGCTATGCCATCATATAATCAGTATAATCTAAATAGAATATAATTTGAGTATTGCTTTTAAAATATATTATTCCCCCAAATGATGGAGATTCAAATGCAAATCACATCGATGCTCTGCTGTTGCTTTCATGGCCACATTTCAATTTGTGATGCCTCCGCAAAAGTATTTTTGGTTTTGCTCATCATGAGTGAAATATAAACGGTAAGAGTGGTTGTGGGTCTGTACCTAGTGTGGATTTGGTAGGTCATCATGACACACTCTGGCGTGTCCTTGATCCTGCTCCACAGTGGGTTCTCCACCTGAATGTCGAAGCTGTGCTGGTGCTCTGCCGGTGCCTCCTGGCTCTTACGGGCTTTGCGTGACGTGTCCGATGAATCATTACTTGCAAAGTATTTGCTGCTGTTGCTGCTGCCTGTAAGCCAGGGAATGCTTTGCATCAGTCACGTCACCCTACTAGTAAGTGAAACTCTTGTTCTCCTGTCTGGCATTGGCCTCAACTGTTACATTTGATTGCTTTACTCATTTGCAATGTTCCATAAAATGTATTTTTTATTAATTTGGGGTTTGTTGACGTGTGTATTGTATGCATGTGTGTTTCCCGCTTACCAGTGAGTGAGGTGGAGGTTCCATTGGAGCCAGATCCAGATCCAGATCCCAAAGAGCCTCCAGACTCCCCTGATCCAGACCCTGACGCATTGGAGCCAGTCCCTGACCTGGCATCCTCCTGCAGAAGCAGGTCAATCAGTTCACTGGATGTAGACTGGGCATCATGGTTCCCAGACTCTCTGGGGTTATCACCCTGATCAAGGCAAAGGTTTACAGTCAGAATTTAGCCAACCAAATATGCTGTGAATACAATTGGGAGAGCTATGTACTCTTTATCAACAGACACTGGGTATGAATGGCAAACTGACCTGGTTGGGATGTTGTTCATGGAGGATCTTAGCATGGTTGTGCCCGATGCTGCTCTGTCCTTCACTCGGCTCCTCCTGCAGCAAGTTCAGCTGCAGCGGAGAACTTGAGCGAGAGCTGGAAAAAAGAGCCTGAGGCCCAGCTGCCTCCTCCTCTTCCCCGACAGAGGAACTGGCTCTGGGTGTGCACAGCAGAGGGCCCAGGCTGGTTTGAGTGGTGGGGACAGGCTGGACTTGGTACTGAGCCTGGGGGAAGGGGACACTGCCAGAAGCAAAGCCTGCCATGGCGATGGGTGCTTGGGGCAGCATGGAAGGAGTGGACGGAGGGTAAATGGATGGAGGGTAAATGGATGGGTAATCTAGAGTTGGGTAGCTGGGCAGGATGACAGCCATGACTGGAGTCATGTAAGGATGGATGCTCTGAGTTGGAGCCATCGGCTGAAGGTTGTGAAAGTTCTGGATATTTTGCAGATTCTGAAAGGGCTCCATCTGAATTGGTTGCATGCCTGGCAGACTCTGAGGAGACATGATGTTGAAGTTGTAGCTGAGCTGCGTTTGGTCAGAAGGCTGCAGCACCATGGGGGTTGCTTCAGGCAGCTGTTGTGGTCTAGGTGGTTGCTCCGGGGCAGGCTGGGTTGCCATCATGGGAATGAATGGCGCCTGTAGTGGGGATGTTTGGCTGTAGGGCGCCCTGTAACCACCTGGCTGAAGGCTTGCAACAATCTGGGGCTGGGAAGACTCTGAGGAGGGCCAGGAGGAGTCTGGGACACGGCAAGGAGGGCCAACTGGGGAAGCGTAGCTGTCTGAGGAACCCTGGGGGTTTAGGGCGCTTGTGTCTGGGCTTTCCTCTCCTAGAGCGGTTTAACCCACCAGCGCTCACTGGATGTAGGTAGTTGCCTGTGGTGAAATGGACACAGGCTGCAGAATAAGTTTGATTAAAGGTGCCAAAATGCCCCTTTTGAACTTATAAAATCATATAGTCACTAAATCCATGCATGCTGTTATTCACAGTTTTAAGTAAATATATACCTGGGTGATGGGAGTGAGCCATAGAACTGTTGTCCAGCTGCAGATAGGAGCTGTAGGGGCTCTGGAGGATGCGAGGGCGGAATCGATCCACAAACTCTTGCTCCTCCTTCTGGGTGTGAGCTGACAGCACCTCCTTGGTGAGACCTATAAACCTCCGTTCCTCTGTGGCCGGGCTCGGGGCGGGACAGAGAGGGGTCAAAGCAGCATCAGTAGGCTCACTGCCCATCGGGGCATCCTCCAAAGCTGCAGCCTCTATGAGAGAACAATTTAGGAAAAAATATGTTCAATACTTTACAGGCCTTACCTCCCTAAAAAAACAAACACAAGAAAGTCATACAAGGTATTTCTAAATAAAGATTGAACTCCCATATGCAGTGTATTTAAATGTAAGAGTAAGAGGGTATGTTTATGTACCTGATTCAGGCTGTGGCACATGGACAATGGTGCTGCTGTACGAACACTGGCTGGTGACAGAGACTACACTCATGGCCTTAGTGGACATTGTGATGTCTGTCAGAGGCGCTCCAACAACTGCTGCTGCCGTTGGGGCCACGGACGCCGCACTGTCCAACACCACTGCAATGTCAGGAGAAACAAGTAGAACAGTTCATGTTGATTGGGCAAGGAATATTACAAAATAATACTAAAATGATAATAATGATGCGTTATATGTAGTGTTTTATACCATCTGAGCTGGCCTGAGCTGTGTCAGTGGCTCCAGCAGGCTTGTTGTCTTCAGAGGTAGAAGATGAGGAAGAGGAGGTCGCCAGGGAATAAGAGTCACTCTTCCGCTTAAGAGCTGGGCCTGTACAGCTCTCCAAATATCTACAACACAAAAATGCACACAATTAATAGTGTGACAGGAATAAGGTGCTTTTGCACGTAATACACTTAACGACCACACACCTGATGATGTTGTCCACACAGTTGATCTGCTGATAGGAGGGAATGTGCGTTTGCTTCCTGCCTTCTTCATGATCTCTGACCTCAGGGTTGGAGACTGCAGGGGGTAGACGTGCTGGAGGAATAAAGGGTCATTTAAGCCAATATAAAAAACAATAATAAATATATAATAAATAAATATTTGCACACACACACACACACACATTATATATATATATATATATATATATATATATATATATATATATATATATATATATATATCTATATAGATATATATATATATAATTATTTTTTCTTTTCTTGTATTTGTACTTAGGAATGCATTACCTGTGGCTGGTTTGTAAAGATCATTTTTGTGGTTGGAACCCAGGTAAGCCTTCTGGCCCCAGTTCTGGACTCTATTAACATCAGCACAGATCTGCTGCAAAGTCATCTGCAATAACACACATATGATGTATCAGCATAATTAACCTTTGCAGCAGCTTTACCATTGGCTTGTGATGTCACTGTGATGTCACTGTGATGTCTCACCGGTTCCCGGTGTGAGTCCTCCCACAGGTTACCATTGCTGTCACTTGAAGAAGCCACGCTGATGTAGTGCTCATGGGAGCCGTTACTCCCCAAACTGCCGTAACCACTGGAACCATTGTTATGGACCGGCTGTGGAGAAGAGACACTAAGAAGTGAAGAAGAAACTCTGATAGAGAAAGTAAGTAAATAAGTAAGTAAGAGGTGTGTGTGTGTGTGTGTGTTAGTAAGGGTGTACATCTATGGACATGTGTGTGGTCTAGGGGTGCAATTAAACTATCAATCTATCAATTAATACATCAATTATACAGTTAGGCCAAAAAAATGGCTGTCAAATTCATTATTATTTTTTATTTAATGATAAATTATGATAAATATCTGAATGCAGTTAAATAATGACCTGCAGGAAAAGCTTATAAATCTTTGCTTGCAGTTCTTTTATTTCCTCATAGGTGACCGGGACATCCTTTGTAGTCGGAGCAGCAAACACATCCTCATTCAGTGGACTCCTGGTGACAAATGACGACAGCACAATGATGTCATTTCATTTAATAATACTCTTTGCAACAACAGTGCTGCTGCAACAGCATCTGCTCATAAAACAGATGGATAACAAAACAGAAAATAAATACCAAATCCTCCACCTGAACACATAGAAAGCACTGAGACTTTATTAGTGAATATAGCACTTTAAATTGTTTCATTTTGTGCTGTTGCCACTCACGTCCTGACTTTATGCCGTCCAATGATGAAGGCCACCTTGCGGCTCCAAGGGTTGATGAAGCTGGACCAGCTGGTGTCCAATGTAATGTGGTCTCCATTCTTACAGCGCAGACGCACCGGAGAGTGCTCAAACGGAGATTGGCCCGCATACTTCAACACTACACATGGCATGGAGAGTTTGAGTAAAAAAACAACAACAAGAGAGGGGTGAAGATGTACAAGACTGTATCACTGATCCACTGTGTGGAACCTTGGGTGGATCTCTAGAAGTTGAGGACCTCTCCAGTCTCCTCACTGTTGGTTCCGCTACAATTTCATATTTTATTAAATTGTAATATTTTTATTATTTTATATTATATATTACATATGGACAATGATAACACATGACTATAAGTCACTCATCAGGAAATGAAAATCACTTCCCACTTTGTGAACTCTCCTCTGTTAACTGCCTCTGTGGTCTTTAAATTGTAAACATTAGACAAAAAAAAACAACAAAAAAACAAAAACAAATCAGGAAAAGGTGGGCAAAAAAAAAAAAAGAGATGGGCTTTAGCTACGATTTCCCAACCACCACGGTAAACGCCTCTTCTCCCTGTTGAGGGAAGGAGGTACTTGATACACCAGAAGCTCAGGAGGAGCTTCTACCTTCAGGCCACTAAGATCCTAAACGAGGACCCGCCCCCTCCATCATATGTATCTAATATTATTACTGTTAATGCAGTAATGCTTTAATGTACTGCATACATTGTAGGAACTGACAGGGTTACATTTCACTGGAAATACATTTTATGTTAATTAACGTAAAAACATTGATTGATTGATTGATTGATTGAACTAAGTATTTGTGTTATTAGTTAATTTACAAATTACTGTTTCCATAAATGAAAACTATTAATTGTTAAGCATGTTTAATGAAAAAAAATCTCCTCTATCTCCAATCTTCATATACTTGCATTTGCAAACTTTGTCCTTAAACACTTACCTTTCCGGTGCACAGACAGCATGAGGGGGCGGTCGTCTGGGTGAATGCAAGTCAGCAATGACGTGCCAATCAGATCCTGGGGAAGGTATCCTAGCAACGGCACAGCCCTGTGGATTATGACCATCAAATTAGCTTTATCAACACACCCCGTGCATGAAAAGGTTGTGTGTGTGTGTGTGTGTGTGTGTGTGTAGTTCGTACGTAAATTGTAATTTCCTCACTGGGGATCAATAAACAGTATAAATGATAAATAAATGAAATTGATTGTGTGTGTACTGACCTGTCATCCACTTCCAGGAACACACAGCCGGCGGAGTGTGTGGTGGTGAAGATGCGCTTCTCCATGGGGATTCGAGGCGCTACATGAGCGGAGGAAGTTGGACAAATATTCTCCATTAGAAAAAAAGGAAGCACATAAATAAAAAAATTAAATAAATTGATGTTTACTATTTATTGGGAAAATGTTGGGAAAATGTCTTTAGGTTCCTTCAAAACAGACAGTTCCTTAATAAGCATGAAGAGGTTGAGGTATTTCACTCACTATCTGCAATAGAACAGTATCTCATCAAGGTTTAATTAGGTGAATATGGGAGGAAAATTATTTCTTGTCTCTCACTGTATGTATGTATGTATGTATGTATGTATGTATGTGCTAACTATCTACGATAAATAAAAAAATAAGTCAAAAAATAATAATAATAATTGTACCCTCATATCCAGAGATGATGCGTTCAGCCAGCACCAGGCAACACGGCTCGTCATCTACCCCACTGCTTCCTGTTCCCTGCACTGTCAGCAGGTAGGGTGTTACCCGAAATGGGTTGTAACGCATCTCACCTTCATGGTCCTTCCCACCCCTAAAACATAAATTGAAATTTTAATTATGATTTCTTGACTGATATCTTTATTTTGAACATGTAAATAAAAATAAACCATCAGAAAAATAGTAATAAAAAACACAATTAAACAACAAAACTGATAGACTCCTCCCCTTTCTACCCTGTTAATTAAATTAGTACAAAATAATAAGTCTACAAGGATAATAAATCTATAATCAATGAAAATATATATTCAAAAGTTCTACTTCCATTGATATATTTACCCATACACAATCATATTTATACACATATTACAAATTATTTAATATATTTCAATGTGAGCCCAGGTTAATGATTGCACAATATAATTTCTTTAAACATCTGTTTGAATTGGAATATGTTTGGACATTGCTTTAAATTATTATTTAGTTTATTCCACAATGTAGTGCCACTGACAGATAAACAGAAACTCTTCCTTGTCGTTTGAAAACGGAGTCTTAAAATTTGACTTTCCCCTTAAGTCCTAGCCCCCTTCTCTTTCTGAAAATCTTTTATGTATGTTGCCAGGCAATAAATGACTTCCTCGCCTTGAACATAATTACAGCTGTTTGAAGTTCAGCTACGTCAAATAATTTTAATGCTTTAGACTGTAGAAATAATGAATTGGTGTGTTCTAAATAGCCACTGTTATGAATTATTCTTTTTTGAAGTATAATTACAGATTTCAATGAATTTTGATATGTGTGTCCCCAAACCTCTACACAGTACTTTAAATATGGTAACACCATTGAACAATAAAAAATGTGGAGTGATTTGTAATCTAGAATGTGCTTTGCTTTAGCCAACACAGAAATATTTCTAGACAGTTTTGTTTGGATATATTTTATGAGATTTCCAGCAAATATTGTCATCTATAATCACTCCAAAGAATTTCATTTCATTTACTCTTTCTATATTGACACCTTCTATTTATAGTTGAACTTGATTAATTAATTTACAATTAATAAATATATGAATTTGGTTTTACTCACATTTAATGATAACTTATTTGTGTCACCGCAATGTCCAAACATTCAGATGAATAATCTCCCAACTTCACAAATTGTTGCCTGTCTTTTAAATAACTGCTTAACCAATTTAACACTATCCCCCTAATCCTGAGCCATTCCAATTTATTGATTAATATTTTATGATTAATTGTATCAAATGCTTTTTTTTTTTCTTTTTTTTTAAATCAATGAATACCCCAGCTCCATATTTCTTTTTGTCTGTGGAATTTGTGATTTCTTCTATGAGATCAGTTAGAGCTAGTGATTTTGACCTATTTTTTTTCTGAATCCATATTGTCTGTTAGTAAGTAATTTGTATTTATCTATGAATTTGTCCAATCTGTCATTGAAGAGTTTTTCTAGAATTTTTGAGAATTCTGGCAGTAGAAAGGCTGGCCTGCAATTTGTGAAGTAAACATAAACCATTATACTCAACAATAAATACTGAAAACAATTTATGTCAAACTGGAGATGATTTAAACATAGCAGACTAGAGCCATTTCTTCATTCTTTTTGTCAACAAAATAAATCAGTTACAACAAAGTACGCTAACTTGTTCGGTCTTTATCCGCATAACTCACGTCCTATGGGGTTGGAAGGATGTATGAGGAGCTTTAAAACGTCCCTTTCAGCTGGGTTTTTACTGGTATCTGTTGGTAAAGATTGGTAACTGTGTGTATTTGAGATAATGGTTTGAAACAATCTGTGGGATTCAAATTTTCTGAGCAAATACGATTTTCCCAGAGAAGTTCTATAATTGTAACATACCAGGTATATGGAAGGCCTGGTGAGGAAAGATCCTCAACAGAATGAAGATACTGACCTGATTCTGCAGAAGAAAGACTTGACCTGGGTACAGTCAAACAGAACCCCCGCTGCAGGGACAAAGAACAGAGGAAACTTGGTTATCTGCCAGTTCTTTTCATTCCTTGTTATCTGCAATGATTCACAATTATGTACAAACAATTTCAAATTAAGACGACAGAAAATATATTTTACAAACACTGCAGTAATGTCAAATATATAGTTGATTTAAATATAATAAAAGGTCAAACATAACCAACTTATGCTGTATGTTGTTTACTTTTAAAGTATAAGACAAAATACAATTAAAATATGTGCAAGGCACTGTATATACTTGTTTGTTTTGTTGTATTTATTCAATTATTACTGTCAAAGTTACTTGTCAATATTAGCGTCTAACTACACTGTGTGCACAATTATTATACAAGTGAGTCTTCTTGACCTTATTGTCATTTTCATGCATATTTTCCAATTCCAAGCTATAGAAACTTAAATGCTAATTTGATTTAAACATTATCAGGTGATGTGTATTTATTTAATGAGGGAGGGTGTAGCCTAAAGTGATCAACACCCTATATCAAGGTGTGCATAATTATTAGGCAGCTTCTTTAACGCAGACAAAATGGGCAAAAACCGAACAATCAAACGTTTTGTTGCAACTAGTCAACAGGGTCGCAAGAAACGTGTGAAGAAAAAAAAGACGCATATTAAATGCTAGAGACTTGAGAAGAATTAAACGTGAAGTTACCAGGAACCCATTAACCTCCAGTGCCGCCATATTCCAGAAATGCAACCTACCTGGAGTGTCCAGAAGTACAAGGTGCTCAGTGCTCAGAGACACGGCCCAGGTAAGAAAGGCTGAAACACGACAACCACTTAACAAGACTCTTAAGTTGAAACGTCAAGACTGGGACAAGAAATATCTGAAGACTGATTTTTCAAAGGTTTTACGGACTGATGAAATGAGAGTGACTCTTGATGGACCAGATGGATGGGCCCGTGGCTGGCTCTCTAATGGGCACAGAGCTCCACTTAGAGTCAGACGCCAGCAAGGGGGAGGCGGGGTATTGGTATGGGCTGCTATTATTAAGGATGAGCTAGTTGGACTTTTTCGGGTTGAAGATGGACTTAAAAACAACTCCCAAAACTACTGCCAGTTTTTAGAAGGAACGTTCTTCAAGCAATGGTACAGAAAAAAGTCTATATCCTTCAAGAAGGCCATGATTTTTATGCAGGACAATGCTCCATCACATGCATCCAAGTATTTGACTGTATTTAAAATAAACATGTGAGCTGGGAACATTTTAGTTTTTCCATTTAGTTGTATAATAATTCTGCACACCAATAGTTTCCTAACAATTCTGCACACAGGTATTCTCCTGAGAAAGCCAAAACTCACTTTTCCTTTGTTACATATTCTGATTTGAGGTTTATTAACATCTCTGATTGACTGATAGCAATGTATTTGTTACAATACAATAAATTCTCAGGAATAGAACTTGCCTAATAATTTTGCACACAGTGTAGAAGTGTTTAAAGGTGCCAAATCCATTCAAGCTATTCGTTTTGAATAAAAATGACTCCTTAATTATATTTAAACTATGGATTTTGGATGAAGATTGGATTCTAAACATTCAGTTTGAGATAGGCCACTCTGAAAAACTTTTTTACAAGACACTACAGTAATGACACCTGCTATTCACAAGCCACTGTGTTCAAGGAGAGGATGGAGGAGAGGTTTAAAACTTTGGCAAAGGAAGGAAAGACACCTGCAATCTGGGTCTGGTACTATGGCAGAATCAACCTCATCAAAGTATTTATCAGGAGTGAGTGTCCCAGACCACACAGGTCACCTCAGCTGCATAACTGGAATGCTGAACACCTTTGCAGCAGCAGGCCACCATCAGCATGCAAAGGGAGCAAGGCTCTGTGTACAGGCAGGATCATTCCATGTTCCAGGAAAACTCTATCCAAGTTCACTGTGTATGGCAACCATGTAGTCCGGTTCTCAAACCATGAGTGGTCAGGCACATGGACTGACATCACAATAGAAACCACACTCATGTGTGAGGCCAAATCCTCAGGCGGTTTAAGCAAAGGGCGGTACTGGAACAAATCTGGTCACAAGTATTGGGTTCAGACACTGAACCACTTCTTGTTCATTCACCTGGAGCTTGAAGGAGTAATGAACAAACGTGGAGTACCTAACCACACAGACGTCACAAGAGCCCAGATGAAGAAAGACAATGATGTTGTTTGATGGTTGATGGAAGTCAACCCCTTTGATTCCATACGGGACATGAAGACCCTGGTATCTTTCTCGACGGGGTTAAGCAGCACTCCTGTCAATATTGATGAGGCAGAGGATCAGGCCAAGTTGCACGGAAAAACAAGTCTGGATACCATGGAAACCAAGCAAGCAAGCCTTCAACCACCTCATCATCATTAGTGAGCGCAAAGTCAAGACCAAAGAACCTCTGCATTTTGAGTTGACGCCAACACCAATGTGTCTATTAGACAAAAATCAGAAGTTGCAAAAGCCAGACAAGGCTGCCTTAGCTAGGTTTCTGAAGGCATTTTTGGGCCTGTCAAAAAAAAAAAAAAAAAAAAAACGGACAAGCCTGGTGCTTGATGGCGATTGGTTCCTGCACACAATTGGGAGGCTAACCTCACGTGGAAGGACATCACCGAGAGCTACCTCCGGTTTGTGATGTCCATGGGTAGCCAGCACCTCCGGAACACTGTGGTCTTTGACGGATACTGTAGCTCCACCGCGGACCATGACCACCTGAGACCTACAAAGAATGCATGCTGTGACATTCAGATTTGTTCAGATTTAAAAAAAAATTGTTCCACAGGAAAAGTTCCTTGAAAACAAGCACAACAAGGCCCAGCTCATTCTGCTCCTTGCTGAGACCTTCCAAAGAAGTAGGATCAGTGTACAACAATGCACTGATGATGCTGACACTTCTATTGTGTGTGCAGCATTAAATGAGGCACTAGAGTCCTCTGTTGAGGTGAGGGCCAAGGACACATACGTTATGGTTATGCTGGTCAATCATAGGGCAAACCAACCGGTCTTCCTCACAACAGCTAAAGACACATCTTACAATGTTGGAAAGATCCGGGATGCCCTCTTGGAGAGGTCCCATAAATACCTGAATCTCCTACACAGCTTCTCTGGCTGCAATACCGTATCACCAATTTCTGGGTTTAGCAAACCAATTTGCTAACCAAGCTCTACAAGACTGACAAAGTAGAGCGGGCAATGGATGTATTTATTCACATCAGAGCCAAGAGAAGTGACATCATCAAAGCTGGCTGCGAACTGTTCAAGATCATATTCTGTGGAAATCCACCTGAAGATTTGGAAGACTTAAGATTTGATATCTTCTGTCCAGTTGCTGTGGATAAATTGGGAGGTGTTACTAGACACCTATAGGAACACATGGTGAAAAAAAGCTATTGGTAAGATTTTTTTTGCAGATTGGCAAGAAAATGCCTAACTTTCCCTAACTAGGTAAACAATGCACTTAAACTATAACTGTAGTTGTAGAATTACTATAAAAAGAAAAAAAAACTGAAATTAAATCAAAACTGAAAGCCGTATAAAACTAATATATTAAATGTGGTCCAAAACACACCTGTATGCGAGTTGCTCCAGGGTGGCAGATGTGGCTGGGCAGTGTGCGAGTAGAAGACATTAACATCTTGGTGGAAGAGCAACTGCACAAACTTGGCTGACTCCAGGAACTTCCTCTTGCAGCCCAGGATGCTGGGAGCCTGCTCCGACGCATATAGCACGCAGCCAGTCGACAGGGAGAAAACCACCACGAAGGAGTCCTACACAGACACGTAAACCCGCACACACAGAAACACATGCACACAGACGAGCCAAGTCACAGCACACAAAGGCAGTAAACACACGTACACACACCCAGGTGTGAGGCAAATAAATGTGAAAGTATTTATGGAAGTGAAAGTGTGTGAGTGTGTTTATACCGTGTTTTTAAGGGTGTGTTCAGAGGTGACCCTCTCCAACTCTTCCAGAGTGCAAACAGTGGCATCTCTCCTATCATCCTGGCCATTTCGCATCAGCAGTTTGTAGTATTCACTATTGGCTAAAGAGGAACACAAACACACATGCTGCTTTGAAACAATACTAACTGATGATATCAGGCTTGTTGGAGAGAGAAAAAAAAACTACTCTGATTTCAAAGAAAAACAAAACCCAAGCGTAACAAAGGTTTCCAGGTTACCTTGCACTTGTTTGACACAGTTGAGTGCGTAATGTAAGGCCTCCACAGTGCTGGCTTTGCTGCGACTGCGTTTGTCTGATGGAATCCTCTTCTTCATCTCAGCCACAGTGACCATCACCTCTCTGTGGGCCTGCCCTCTGCTACCATCTGTATTTTCACTGCTACACACACATTTATTTAACTTCATGAAATGCAGTGGCACAGAAATATTTTAATCCCTGAATAAAAGACCTAAATATGAGCAGAAAGCTGGAGCAGATCAAGTTTTCTGGAAGTCCATTCCAGATACAGTGCCTTGCAAAAGTACTACACCCCCTTGGCGTTTTTTCCTATTTCATTGCATTGCAACCTGTAATGTATCTGTCCATAGGACCACTTCAAACTCTACAATCCAGAGACAAAATAAACATGTTTAGATTCTCCCACGTACATTTTCCATACAGGTTTAAAACTCCAAACATGTTTTCTCATTTTTTTCTTTAAGCATTAGCTTTTTTGGTCACTTTTCCATAAAAAAACAGCTCTGAGTAGAGTACAGCTTAAAATGATCCTATGGACAAGTTTATTTTTTTTTTTTTTTTTACAAAATACAAGTTAATACAGTAGGCTACATTTCATGCCAGAGAGGAAAAACAAAACTTTGTTTTATTCTCTTTCCATGTAACTCAGGGTTATCTTTGGTCTCTTTGTTGCCTCTCTGATTAATGCCATCCTTGCCTGGTCCGGGAGTTTTTGCGGGTGTCCCTCTTGGCAGGTTTACTGTGGTGCCGTTTTCTTTCCATTTTGTAATAATTGATTTAATAGTGCTTTGTGGGATGTTTAAAGTTTTGAATATTTATTTTAGAACCCAACCCTGATCTGTACATCCAGAACTTTGTCCCTGACCTGTTCAGAGAACTCCTTGGTCTTCATGGGGCCCGTTACTTAGTGTTGTTGCGGACTCCGGGGCCTTTTAGAACATACTGTGACTTCTGAAGGTAATTGGTAGAATTGGTGAATTACAGGTTATAGTGCAACAAATTAGGAAAATTACCAATGGGGGTGAATACTTTTGCAAGGCACTGGATGTGGTGCATAAAAACTGAATGCTGCTTCTCTGTTTAAATGTTGACTCTGTAAGCAGGAAGCAGACCTGTCCTAGACGATCTGAGAGGTCTGGAGCCTAAAAATTCATAACGGCGCAGGAGATCATTAATGTATTTTGGCCTGAATCAATTTAGTGCGTTAATTTTAAACTAACAGTAGTATTTTAAATACATTTCTCTGAAAAAACGTGTTGGTTGTAAATATTCATCACTGTTAACAGAAAAAAAAATTTGGTTCAACTTTGACCTTCCCTACTTGCCGTAGCTATGTGCACTCATGGTTTTCCTGTGCAATTACTTAGCAACATTATGATTGCGCTGACTTTTGTTTTTACCTCCACAATAAATGGTAAGTAATCTAGCTAAAATATCAACTTGCTTACAGCCTGTTTGATCATGTGACTGGTCGTGTGTCTTGCCTTGCTCCATTGGAGTTCTCACCTATTAGTTTAGTGTGTACAAACAGTTATAACAAACAGAACCAAAGGCCAGAGCTACAAAAATAAAACCCAAGTTGGACTAAACTTTTATTATACTTATTTATGTACTGTTGAAAAAAGAAGTCAACATTTTCACAAGAACGCAAGTTGAAATTCACAGAAGCAAAGCCACTGCTATAGTATGTTGTGGTGCATTTTAAAACTTGTTTTGAGATGAATGAAGAGACATCAACTTGGTGTATGATCAGTGTGTATGATGTGGATATAGGCCAAGTAGTCAGGACACACGCAATCAGGCAAATACCTTTTGGTTGAAGCGGAGGTGGATCCTGTGACGCTACCTGGGCTGTGATTGGCCGAGGAAGAGAGGTCATGCGATCCGCTAGTCATCTCTTCGTCTTCCTGCCCTACTTCTCCACCTGAAGCTCCACTTTCCCCCTCCTTGTGGTGCTCTGGCTGCCCCCCTCTGTCCTGCTGCCCTGACAACATCCTTGCCTCCTCTCCACCTCCTCCTGTTGCTGACGGTAACGCGGGCTCTTCCCCATCTGGACCGGTATCACCTGCAGGCATCGCTGCGCTTTGGTCACACATCAATTTGTCCAATTACCGTGGTCAGTAGGGGTCTTCATATGATCAACAAAGGGAATGGCTTCCATGTGGTGACAATAAATTATTATTATTTCAATGAGTGCTGAGTGTAAAGATGTGAGGATCCCCCTTTAACACTGTAAGATAAAAGGAAATTTAAGAGAGATGATAAGAAACAGTATCAGAACAATGTTTGCAAGATTGATGGAAGAATGAATTACTAATTTCTTAAAAAAATGTCTTAGCTGTGGAACCCCTGTGACTAAAAAACATCTATGAGAAAGTATGCCATAAGAAAATGGGACGGGGCTAGGATGCAAAAGTATTATTTCACAGCAGGAAAAGCACAGGTGTAATTAATAACATTGATGATTGCTATTTAGGTGTGCCAGTTCCTGGCATGTCTTTCAAATGGGGCATTGAAGGAAACATAATTCATGTAATTAGTTACACGTGTCCTTTTCTGCTATGCAGTGTCAAAATGTGAGGAGGGGAAAAACCCAAATTAAAATGCCAAATACTTATGCCAAGTCTGATGGGGCAAACACACTAAATGTAAAAGCAAGCATAACAAACATAATGTTCTGTGCAACAAGACTATGTTTTCTATTTCTCTAATGTAAACAAACACAATCTGCATTGTTATCTAATACTATTGGACCATATGACTATCAAACTGGCTCACTGCTTTCTGACTCACCCCCGTCATCTACGATTCACACACAGGCACATTTTATACATCAACACTTTTTCGGAAATTAAACTCGAACATTACAAAGAAAACAGAGGTAAGGTAACGCATTTGCTTTCTTCAGTCATCTACTCTTTGCCAGTTTTCTTCAGCCATCATTATATCAGTTACAAATAAAATTTTAAAAAAAAAGACCATACACATAGCAACAGCACACAGAGATACAAACAGGAGCCTGTGCGTCTTTCAGCAGGTCGTCACTGCAGGATTACATAATCGCCTTGCTCAATTTGGAGCGTATGAGCATTATTTGAGACCTTATATCTGTACTGTGTGCATACAACATACACACAGAAACCTGTGATTACTGTGGTGTAGAGATAATGCTCTGGCCTTACACAATAGACAAACAGAACTGAGAAGGCTATGTACTTTTCTACCCAACTTCTTGTTCAAACAACATTGTGATCCAAATGTAAACAAAAGTGTAGTCGCACCACTAGTATTGGTGATACTATCACTTCCAAATTGATGAACTATCAGTAATTTGTAGACATGATTACTATTCATAATTATGGCCAAATGTGAATTTGCAACACCTACAGCTCCACTAAACCATGAACCATGCAGGGTCTGCGCTCAGGTCAACTGAATTGTGTCTCCTCAATGTCTTGTCTGTCCCCAAATTTATCTTAAATGTTTGCTTGCTTGATAACTTAATATGTCCTCTTAGATACTGTCAACTTTATGTGTAAATGAATGCAACAACACAGACAAGCAATTAAGGAGCCTTTCTTGTTATCTCAAAGAGCTTCTCAGAAACAATGAAAGGTCATGATTTGAACCATTTTCTGGTGAATGAAATGCAGTTGAGCCATACTTGCATGTGTACACACACACACACACACACACACACACACACAAGTACTGCAAATATGTAATTAAAAGCCGAGCAGGATATACATCCCCAGCGTAACATGTGGTTAATATGAAATAACATTATAAAATGGTATTCACAGAAGGGCAAAATGTAAATGTAGGTATTTCTTCACCTCAATGTTAACATTTGTTTAATAAGCGAAAGTACCGTACTAGGAAGAATTAGGTGAAAATGGGCTGACTGACCTATGACAACAAGTTAAATGTTTTTGAGTTAAGGTACATGCAGCAACAATTAGTACAGTGAGCCTGTAAGTGCACCTATTACTCCAATAACCAAGAGTATCATTAAGTAAACATACACAAATAAAAAGCACTGATATAAAATCATAGCGATACCCGAAAAGCTTCAACAACTCTCGACCTGATCACACTCAAAACAAACCTGACACTCATATGACGTTTCACTACACATGCACCCAGTAACCTCAATAAACCCAGTGACTACCACTATCTGCATCTTAAGGCTTGGGAGACACAGGCAGCCACTACTTCACCGAAAACTAAACACAACCACCATTATTCGAATTGCATTATTGTGTATATTGCCACACATTTGCATCTACAAATTACATTTTGTGGCAACTTATTACTGTATAACGTTAACGTCATTTGCTAACGTTGGTGCATTAGCTATTAACTGCACTTGACGCAATGTAAGCTTGTCGGAGCAACAGAGCAGTTAAGTTAACGTTACTCACTAAAAGCCACTGTAGCTCCCTGATTATGGCAGATATGTTATTTAGTTACCATATTAGCGATACACATTGACCACTGCTTACAGCCAAGTCATACCGTATTGTTTGGAAATGCAGTATCACCACGAGATAACGACTACATTTAGTTTGTTTAGCTATCCCCTGTTCTCTGGTTGGTGCCTTATTGGGCGAGGAGGCTAGCTTAGCTAGTCTGTTGGGTCAACTCGCTAAGCCATCTCAAATCGTCTGATAGAATATTTACCTTTTCCACTCCACGTATGTCTACGCTTCAATATCCAAAAAATAGAATTCTATCAAACTGATCAACGGGCCGCATTAAAACTATTATTTTAATTCCCAGTCACTTACCTTAGCTAGTTAAATCGTCACCTATTCCGAGGAACTTGACACATTTGTGCAACGTGAGGTCAGAGCAATGTAACTCCGCCCATTCTAAGATGATTGGACAGGCGAATATTGAATCTATCATGTGATTGGACATAACACATAGGAATGGGCGTGTCTTATACAGCGGTCTAGCGTTTCACATGGATCCCCACGTTTCACAACAGAGTGACAAAAACGAGAAGCCCATAAGCTCCTCAAACACCAATTTAGTACAAGCCAATGCTTTATTCACCCCTCTATTTACGGAATGCATAAATGGATGAACCTATGGTCCGGCTGATAAACTTCACACATCTTGATGTCTTCGACGGCTAAGGGAGAGGCTGCACCAAGCTGTGAAACAATTCCTGTCCTGCTTTTGGGAAGAGTAAAAAAAAACAACTCAGAGTAGGCTTTGTAAATTAACTCTGTTGTATTCAAGCCAAATTAAGGACATAGGACCAAATAATAGAATTGCATATTTCCAAATGCATTCCCACTGGGTAGACATGAAGCAAGAGTTGGAAGTTACTGGGTGATACATTTCTGCTGTAGACCCTGGATGGTGTGTAGACAGACAACAGAGAGGATGATAACACCACAAACCTGTGATAAAAGACTAGTCTTCCAACGCATTATTTAGTGGCCTTGGAATTTACACACAAACACTTTAATTCTTGTGGAATTGTAGGTATAACGATGGTGAAGTTGGCTAACCTTTTGCTGTGCTTGAAAATTCCGAACACGACAGACCTGTTATGTATGTCAACTGTTTCCATACCTGTAGTATATATATATTCCATTGCATGCATTGTGACAGCTAATGCCTTAAAAACTAATGAAACATGCAACATCAACAGTTGTAATTTCAGCTATGAAATTCCAGAAAAAGCTAAATGAATTAACAAAGTCATCTCAAATTGTTTTCCTCATTAAAATACATTTATTTTAATAGAGTTGGAGGCAACAGAATGCAATCATCCAGTGTTGGTATATAACACTGTCATTGCCCAACAAAGTTTTTCTCTACACTCAAGAATGCATGATGTTAAGCAGCGGTGATCTCCAAAACAAAAAATACTATACAGTCTTCTTAAGGTTAGATCTACATATAATAGATTACAAAAAGCTATTGTTAGAGGCATAACAACACTAAAATATCACATGTGAGAAGTACTTTGCATCAATCAAGTGGGGGAAAAGGACAGTGTGACTAAACAGAAGACTTTATTAAAGGCTAATGAGTTCAGCTGAATAAGCAAGCAGCAAAGTATTTGTTTGGACAGTTGGAGCATTCAGAAGGCACTACTTTACTGGCTGGTATATATGATCAATAAGGCGGGCTGTATTTTGGCTGTTCTCCATTGGAGAAACCCATGAAGGCATCTGTCCAATATTACATTTTCTATTTTTTTTGTGCTGAATATATCACAAAGGCAAACTTTCTAGCATGTCCTTGAGAACACCTGCTTGAAACAATATGCCACTTTTAACCCAGTGTAGCACTAAGTGAAGTGTAAAAAAACTTCATAGCAGTTTCTCTAACCTTACGTAGCTGTAAGGCTGTAGGTCATAACATAAAGACACTTCTCTAAACAATTTTATAATAGTTTTTACTGTCCTACCTGACAAGAATATGGACAATGACAGGTATGATCAGGTGGTTCAACAGTGTGTTACCGGTTAGCTTATTTGCTGCCGGGTGACCAATGAATTTCCTCTTAATTCAATCTGAATTCAAATGTCTTGCACAGAGAAATTAGCAAATAACCTTGTGTATAAATAGAGTAAGGCATAGGATACTAGTCTTCCACGGTCAACTGTAATGAATCTTAAAATGACAAGACCATTCAAAAAAAGAAAATATAAATGAGAAAAAACAAAATTTTGGCTTATGAAAAGTTCAAATGTGTATGTGTTGGAAAGGGGCATCTCTTCAATGATATGTAGGGTTACTAATACTATGTTAACTAACACAGAACAGCAATTCCTCAAAGGCACTTTTTTAGCCTGGCACACAAAGTCAATGGCTATTAATAAAACATAAAAAAGTCTATATAAATTGAGGAGAGTTTACAACAACATTCTTTACTTGATGTCCTGAGGTTGATGTATGTATGTACATGTATGTGTGTGTGTGCTTTGTCACGCATTCTAAGAGGATTCATTTAAACAGGTTTTGGTTGAGATTGAGTTTGTCATTTTTGTATGTTTCTGTTTTCTTTGGCAAGTGCAACTGAATTCTAATATAAATGAAAATATGTCTGGTATGATGTAGTAATGCAGGGTAAAACTGGTATTGTGACAATCCTTTACTCAGACACACCCACCGACACACCCACGCACCCACCCACGCAAACCAGGCCAAGAAATGAAGACCCCTGTCAGAAGAAAAACATTGTGAAATAGAGTAGCCACTAATCATGTGACATCTTCCTTTGAGATATTAATTATGTATGTTGCTCCTCTCCTTCATCGTTTCCTTCACTCCTCTTGTTGCTGTTTTAAGAGTAATTCCAAACTGTGAATGAAGAAGGGAGGAACCTTTTAGATAAAATACTTATCAAGATCAACAATCCAGATCAAACTGAAATTAATTGAAAATCACAGATTGTTTTGAGCATCTGAAATAACACAAACTGCAACAATAGTGTCAACAAGAAGCTTGTCTAACCACAGGCTTGATACTCACTAACAATGATGATGATGATGATCACTATGACAGCTATCAGGATGGCCCACATCTGCAAGGGGTAATGGTACAGCAAAATCAGTCCCACACACATTAACTTCATAGACTGACAGAAGTCTGTCATAATTTGTAAAACATTTTGTTTAACAATATCAATTTTGTTTCACTTTAAGACCAAAATAATTTAGAGTACTTCCAGTCTGGAGACTTCTCGTAAGGAGTTCATTTTATATCAGTTAATAATTTAGTTGATTTGATTTAGTCTTTTCAGTGGGAAAAAGGGTGTGTTTTTTTGTTTAGGCACCTTGCAGTTCTTCCACCAGTACTTCCTTTTCAGCTTAGCTGCACTGGTCTCGAACTGGGAGGCACCAGCCTGCAGGGCGTCGGCTCTGTCATCTAGTTCAGACAGCTTCTGGTCACGTTCCAGCACTTTGTCCACATTAACACGCATAATATCCACAACCTACTCACACACACACAAACGAGAACAAAAGATTTGGTTTATTGTCAGTACTTTTTAAAAGACTGTCCCTTGGTGTACTGGATCTGAATATTAAGGCGCTGACATACCAACCCGATTATCGGCCATTGGACAGTCTAGCGAGGTCAGTGACTCAAGTCTGTATGGTGTGTTCCATGCTGTTGTCAGTCGGAGGAGCCGTCGGCATTCATTTTGGCCAATTTGACTTGTTGAATTGGACAGTGGGCAGTCAGACTCAATGACTAATATGACTGGTGGAGTGCTAGACCTTGACTAGGGAATTTGTACACGAGAAAACTGGAGCTGACAACAGCAGTATTTTCTTATTACTAGGCATCGTATTATCTTCCGTTCAGCAAGTAATGACAATGATCCTACTTGACTACCATCAACACTTTCCTATGAAAAGAAGGACTGACGACAGCGTTCTCTGTGTTTATTACATCTAGAGAGATGTTCCATCATTTCCGGTTTTCATTTTTTGTGCAACAATACAGATTAGTGCCGTCTGCTGTAACGTATGCTCAAGTCGGCGTCGCTTCAGTGTGTTCAAGGCACTTTTTTTTTTTTACCTTGAGGAGCCGACTGAACAGTCCAACTGCCTTTTCTGCCAATGGTCGGCCATCGGGCTGGTGTGTCAGAGCCTTTTGGTAATCCTTACAACTCCTAATTGAAGATCAACTAAGCACTTAACTATTTTAGAGATAATACATTGGAAATGAACATATAATGTACGTAAAGAATGATGACAATACTGTAAATAGATGCTTGAGTAACCTCAAATTTTACCTAACAAAACCACAAAATCCACAAAATCCCGCCTCACTGTAAAAAGGTAAATAAAAATGTAATACACACTTCTTAATGACAGAGTTAGAACATGACAGGCATGCATGTGTGTGTGCACAGACAGTATTGCAGACTACACATAACCCATATGTTCCACTGATCCACAAATCTCACAATTGCCCCTCCTCTCAGACTGGCAGCGTCGAGAGAAGCGTGCAGGCCCATGCAGGTCTTACATAACCATGGTAGCGGTGGTTATATAATTCTCTGGCAGCCCTGGTAGCACTAACAGTGATTATATAATTCTCTGGCAGCCAATCGGAGGCTTTGTTTGTGACATGTAAGGGAAAAGTTCTGTTTAGGAGGGACTAACATCAAAAGGGCCAAAACTGAAAAAGAGAACAGTAATGATTAAGAACAAAACCACAGGGGGAGTGAGACTTAGCAGCCATTTGTTCCTGATGGTGTCACTGACGTAGTTTTGAATATCAATTTTCTCTGGCATGTGAGCTGACATCTGGAGGAAGAGCACATTGGGGTGATTCATGACACACTGCTGTAAGGTGTTATGCAATCTCTGCTTTAGACAGACATTAAGGAAAAAGGGAGTTGAGGCACTGACAACAAGGAAGCTGTTGCCTGTGAGCAACTGTCACCCTAGTTTTTGAGGTGTGTCCCACACCATCGCTAAGCAACGGCTTTCAACTGCCTTTTTGAATCGGCGCCGGTCGAATAGCCAATCCATCGGATTGGCTGTTCTGCTTGAAAAACGGTAGTGAGGAAAGCAAACAAGCGACTGTAGAGCACACACACAAGACTCTTCCCATTTTTCATTTCATCTTATCAATCCTGACCTAATTTCCTTTTAGAATGTCATAGATTACCGCAACCTGCCGGCATGAAGAGTTATTTCCTGTCACACAGGTAGGCCTGCACGACTCGGGGAAAATATGAATCCCGCTTTTTTTGCTTAGAATTGATATTACGATTCTCTCCCACATTTATTTTGACCATGACTAAACAAAACAAGTTGTCAGTTCCAAACAGATTTTTTTGGCACCTATGGCACATTGCGCATCACCGCAAGCCTGTAAACATAGAGGCCTCAACGCAGAGAAGGGAGAGCACTGCAGCGCCTGGGAGTACTTTAAAACCTATTTTATACGGTCTAGGTTTAAAACTCACAGAAGAAAGTAGTAGCGTTTGTGATGCCGTTTGCTCGTAAAATTAAATGAGATTCAAAGTCATTAAGAAAAAAAATTATATCGACGTTATTTAAAAATTAAATTGTGAACAGGGTGAATAAAGATCACAATTTTATAACGATTACTCGTGCAGGACTACACGCAGGTGCCAAACATAGGTGGTAGTTGGCCCTCAGTGTTAGTTTGACAGTCGGCTTGGTGTGTCAGGGCCTTTAAACAGAGTGGCTGAAGACGGAGAGAAGGCAGCAATCAGAGACTTATCATACCTCATCCACCTGGGCCTGGGTCTGCTGCAAGCGCCTGTTGCCTGACGCTGCACCAGAACCTTCTGGACCGGCTGCTGACCTGGTGAAATTATGAAAATTAAAGTGTAGATATTAGCCTGTGAGATTACACAAAGAGAAATGTATATTTTTAGACAAAACAGATGTTGACCAAGTTTCCTTTTGGGGACATCATTTGAAATTGGGAAAAATTGGAAGTTGGAAAAAAGGTTATAAATTGCAATATATTGCAGAATATTGCAATATGTTTAAAATTGCAATAATATCATATTGTGGCATAAGTATTGTGATGATATTGTATCGGGAGGCATCTGGTGATTCCCACCCCTAGTGATAGGTGGAAGCAAACTGGTCTACCCCAATAGTAATATAATCCCTGAACACAGTCAAACCACTTTGACATATGTCAGTATGATTGACCAGACGGTTTGCAGCGACCATGCGCACCGTCTGCACTGTCACGACCATGCTGAACGCAAGAAGCATGAAACCCGTTTAAGAGTAAAATTACGTCATGCACCCAACCCCTCTCAAACAGCAAACATGCCTCTGAATTCTTAATTTCCTGAAGCTTGTTCTGTCATAACAACTTGGGAAGATTGTTTCTAAACAAGGACACAAATATAAACCACGGTAACTGGAACAAAATTATACTGTTTGCTTTAATTATTTATTTCTGGGTTTCAGCCTTGATATGTATCCTTGTCCCTATTTTCCTCGGCCCCTACAAACCTTTTTACAGTAGTTACCTACTGCCACCATCTGGCATGAGACAGTAATGCTCTGCAATGATCACACTTTTAAGAAAGACAATATCTTATTATTACTTTTACACATTATTCAGGACTTATAATGCCTCCATAAAAGAAACAAGTGGGGCAATTTACACCACATGCTTAGACTCTAAAAGACAAGTTCTGATTGTAGACTCTGGAACAACATTTTAAATCTATAAAATCCTTTTTAAAATCACAATTGTGTGTCAAATTATTGATGTCTTTACTAAGTAGCCATGCAATAAGCTGGATAATAAAAAGCAAGCGGGTCAATATTGGCCTATCATAGACATATTGGTTCCAGTGTATATGTTGTCAACGTATGCTTGGAGTGATTTGGAAATGTTGTCATTAGTTTGTTTGTCCAGAAGAGCGTAGTCAGCAATTGACTGATATGGAACATACAGTACTGATGTTTAACAACCTATTTACTATATTTTAATATTTTGTTTATCTAATCAAGACCTGCATCACCCTGTCGGAGTTTAATTTGCAATAATGGCCGCTTCCTCTACATTATGAAAAACAATTTGGCTATTGCAAATAGCAAGCAGACACACCCTTGCATACTAAAATACAAACACAAAGTCCACAAAACATTTTAAAAGATCCCTTGTGGCAAACAAAGCTATAATTGCTTCTTGGTGCAAAAATTTTAATATCTGATTTACATTTAATCAAAGAATGAAAAAAAAAGTAAGAACTAAAAAGGGCCAAAGACCCTGATGACAAGCAGTACAAATCCTCACACTATCTTTCTCATTTCTCCTGGCATTACAGAAAGAGGTTTCACGATAACACCATTAAATATGTTTATGAACATGAGGAAGCAGAGTGCAGCAATAATAAAGGATGTACTACCATATATTCAAGCCAACTACTCCATACACTCTCTCCAAACTCCCTAATAATGCCCAAAAAAATAATTTTACAAAAAAAAACCGCACAATTAATCTCTATAAAATCACAAACTCGATTCACCATGTTCAGTATTAAATTTCGAAATACACTCAGGATTATAAGGAACACCATACTAATACTGTGTTTGACCCCCTTTCGCCTTTAGAACTGCCTTAATTCTACGTGGCATTGATTCAACAAGGTGCTGAAAGCATTCTTTAGAAATGTTGGCCATATTGATAGGATAGCATCTTGCAGTTGATGCAGATTTGTGGGATGCACATCCAGGGCACGAAGCTTCCGTTCCACCACATCCCAAAGATGCTCTATTGGGTTGAGATCTGGTGACTGGGGGGACCATTTTAGTACAGTGAACTCATTGTCATGTTCAAGAAACCAATTTGAAATGATTGGAGCTTTGTGACATGGTTTATTATCCTGCTGTGAGTAGCCATCAGAGGATGGGTACATGGTGGCCATAAAGGGATGGACATGGTCAGCAACAATACTCAGGTAGGCTGTGGCATTTAATCGATGCCCAATTGGCACTAAGGGGCCTAAAGTGTGCCAAGAAAACATCCCCCACACCATTACACCACCACCACCACCAGCCTGCACAGTGACAAGTAACAAGGCATGATGGATCCATGATCTCATTCTGTTTACGCCAAATTCTGACTCTACCATCTGAATGTCTCAACAGAAATCGAGACTCATCAGACCAGGCAACATTTTTCCAGTCTTCAACTGTCCAATTTTGGTGAGCTCTTGCAAATTGTAGCCTCTTTGTAGGCCCATTCTCCTCTGACCTCTAGCATCAACAAGGCATTTTCGCCCACAGGACTGCTGCGTACTGGATGTTTTTCCCTTTTCACACCATTCTTTGTAAACCCTAGAAATGGTTGTGCGTGAAAATCCCAGTAACTGAGCAGATTGGGAAATACTCAGACCAGCCCGTCTGGCACCAACAACCATGCCATGCTCAAAATTGCTTAAATCACCTTTCTTTCCCATTCTGACATTCAGTTTGGAGTTCAGGAGATTGTCTTGACCAGGACCACACCCCTAAATGCATTAAAGCAACTGTCATGTGATTGGTTGATTAGATAATTGCATTAATGAAAAATTAAACAGGTGTTCCAAATAATTCTTTAGGTGAGTGTAAGTTTGATTAAAAAAATATATATATTCTTTTTAAATGACCTTGATTCTCATTTCATTTTACGAGCCAACTGCATCCCAAATGCTACTACTTTCTTCTGTGAGTTTTAAACATACCATACAGGCTTGCAGAGATGCGCAATGTGCTATAGGTGCCAAAAAGAAACTCTATGGTTGTTACTGCCAATTTGTTTTGTTTTGTCATGGTTCATGTGTGCAATAAACTTCGTAAGAAAAAAATCGTGGCAGAGAATCGTGATAACAATTCTAAGCTAAAAAAATCCTGATTCATATTTTCCCCAAATCGTGCAGGCCTACTACCAAGGCAGGGGACAAACCTATTTGACCAACAGCTTGTTGATCATACAACCTGTCTGTCACAGAGCTGAGTGGCTTAGAGATAGACAAACATCTGTCAGCATTTCAGAGGCGACTGCAGCTGCGCCCCCTCCCCCCTCCGTTTACATAAAGCATATATGTTAAGTGAGAGATACACTCACTTACATTCCAGCCAACAATTTAACAAATTAAACTAAACACAAAAGGCATTTAAATAAAAGAAGGATTTAGATTAAAATAACACATCAGTCACGTATTGCGTTCTTTTATTTTGTGGAAGCGTTTTTAGTCAAAGGTAAAACACTTTAACGTTATAACTCTCTTATTTATACAATTATTGACTAACGAACTGAAAACAAAACGTAGGTAAGCCATAAATACATTTCTTGTTTAAAATTGACATATTAACGTTACCACTAGCTATTAGTTACTTGCAACGTTTGCTCAAATTGTAGCTAGTTAATTTAAAACTACAACTAAACTACGAAATGTTTTCAGCTTGTTTTTAAGTGAATGTATACACGTATAGACAGGTATTTATGGTATACACGTAGGTAGCTCGCTTAACCCATTACGTTACATATAGCTAGCTAAAGTTTTAATATATAAGGTCAACAAAACAGAGGAAAGGCTAAACTAACTAGCGTTAAAGCTCATTGGCCAACTAAAGTTCCACTGCGGACGTAATACAAGCCTGTCCTCTACAGCAGCATGTTTCCTTCAATTGTCTACTTAATTAATGTTAGCAAAGAGTTAAGAGTTTTTGTTGGCCAGAGTTACTACGCTATAATGTAACGCTGAGATAGTTAGATAGATAGCTAGCTAGCATCGCTAACTCTCAACCCGTGCTAGCCATAGACAGATAATTAAAGAAAGGTGCTAGCACTTGTTGCGTGCTAGCTAGCTAGTTGCAAAGTTTTGGGCGTTGTTTTTCTGTGATCCTGTGTCACCAAAGTACCTGGTATGTTAGGCAGGTTGTACCAAATAACATTTGATTTTTTTAAAACAGTTCGTATAAACGTGATAGACTTACATTGTGAAAGGAAATTTCTTTGAACGACAACGACGCTGTTTCTTGTCTGTAAGCTAAAGTGTCAAGCAGTAACAGTTACTGCCGTGGAATGCTGCCTTCCAATGCTATCGGAAATGGGAGAAGTCATACGTATGCAAACGAGATATGAGCCTAATGTACTAAATAAAACCAGTAAAATGAGAATTTTCTTTTTGTACTCGGTGTGCCAAGATGTGATGTAAATTAATATTATGATAATAAAGTATATAGAATAACTTTTAGTACAATTAATATACAAAAACTAAATTGTAAGCCTATTTCTGATTGTATTATTCCTTATTCACCGTGTAATCATGCACAATGTAACTCTGTACTACTAAATAAAATATCAAATAACCGGCTCATGTTATCTGGTACATTTTGTTATTATTAGAAAGTAAAAAACGACGAGTAAAAAAATACGCTTACAATGACAACTTGAAGGCAGCATTAAAGAGGCAGTATAGTCTGTCGCCCTCCGTGCATAGCTCCAATTGTCAACGCATAACATTAAATTCTTACATCAATGGGAGCTTTTACTTGAAAATATATCAGATATGTCATTAAATAGAAGAGTAACGGTTTAAATCTATCTAGTGCGCCTCTATTCATTCTATAGGTCAACTGTACAGTAGATATGCGAGTGAGGAAAAAGCGACCATAAAGCCCGTGATCAGCATGTGACACGGGAACCTCATGTTAACAAAAACTTTACATTGTACATTTTTAAAGTTAGGAGCATTCCTCGACACGTATTTCACAACTGCAACAGAGGAAAACTTAAATAGTCTACATGGACAAAAATATTTCTGTAGATTTAGTTCTTCAAATGTGAAATAGCTAGCCTACTTGGAGAAAGAAACAAAACTGCTGGACCACTTTTCTTGATTGTGTGAATTCCTCCAACTTATAAATAGAAACAAAACAGAGGACAATGATATTCTTTGTGTCACAGAACATATGAAATATATCGTACAGGCTGCAGGTCAGGACACGATCTGAGCTATATTCCTGGCGGTGAGTGAGTTGTTAAAGCCATTTATCAGTGGGTTACTGCTTCCCTGGATTGTTTTAATTAGATTTTTGCCTACTACTAATACCAACGTTATAACAATAACAAAACATACGAGACACACAGGTCCACATTGCAGAAGAGATGACTTGTTTACAACCCTCTGAAAAAAATCTTAAACTCCCAAGAGCTAAATTATTAATTTTGTACAGACACTCTGTAACAGCATTAGCGTTACAGTGACAAATGATTACAATTAGCTATAAGAGCATTGAAGCAGTTCAAGGTGGCCCAATCTTACGAAGACTCTTAATAATTAAATTATTAAAATTAAATTATCCATCCATATCATTTAATGAGACAAAATGAGCCAACATGCATACGTTCATTTAAATGTTCATATACATCTTCGATTTAAGCTTCCTGAAAATGTAGTTTTTACTTAACATGCACAGAAGCTTCATGGTAATTCAAATAGATTTTTAAATGTTAGTTATAATATACTAAATTAATCTAATATTTATGTACTTTTTAAAGTCTTAAAACTTTAAACTCTTTTTTATAATTGTACAAAATGGAAACAGTGTTTACAAGAAATCCTCAATTCAATTTTCTTACATACTGGACACCTACTTTTTTTATTTCCAACTCAAAAGTTACAGTTACTGAGCTGTAACAAGTAACAGTATAAAGTACTGAACCTAAAACAGTAACAACTGGAGGTAACATATAAAACAATCTTTATCACAATTTTATTATTTTAACTTAAACAAAAGGATAATAAGCATGCAAGTTTAATCCTTGAAACAAATCATCTTAATTGAATAATTCCTTTGTTCAAAGGTTAATATTAGTACTTTATATTTTATATCAATAGTGTATTGGTAATTGTAATGTTTTTCACTGATATACAATCAATCAAAAGTTGCCCTTGGTACCAGAATGTTTTTTGGAAAGCCGAGCTTCTCTCGACACGACAACAACATGTTGTCTTGCGCTCTCCCTCTTGGCTACATCCCAGATCCTTCATCCACTACAGCTTCCCCTCCAGAGCTCTGCTACAAGACAAATGTGTGTTTAGGCATAGGGGTTCTAAAGGTTTTATTCATAAACATTTTGTGTAATATGACTTTTATTTATGTATTAAAAACAACAAAATGACATTAAGATCCACAGCCACAAACTACAACTTACATGGTTTATTTCTTTGTGAGCATCACCTCCATTATCCATTAGCAGGCTGGAACTCTCCTCCTATAAATAAGTGTATAGTTTAAGTGTATATATGTATATATTTATAGTTTAAGTGTATTATATTATATTTTTAAACAACATACATAATGCACAACAATACAAAGCTGTGATAGCTAATAATATCCATGAGGTCTCTCTTGAAAAGTAAATTGGTGTATGGCATGACTATGTGATACAAAGGAACAACATAAATGTCCTGCAACATGACAGAAATCCTAGTCGATCACATTCCACTTCTATATTGGCTTTTATGCTGGTCACTTGATATTTGCAGCAGGTGCACTAAGTAACAAAGTTGATGTTAATGGCCTGCCTTCACTCTGTCTTCTCATTGCAAGCCTGGTATGTAAGAACACAGTAATGGTAAACGCCTGAGTGATTTACATGATTGAGTTACACCTTATCCCTGTTGAACAGAGGAGTGCTTCTAAACCCTTGAGTCAAAGTTCTGGACATGGTTTTCATTCATTTCATGTGGCTAGAATCTCCCTTGGTGCAGAGACAGAATTTAATTGAAACCTTCCTGTTGACATTGTCTATAGTTACTGAATTCTACTTGTTTTGAAAAATGAGAACATGCAGAGTACTTCTAAAAAAAATTCAATCCGAATATTTCTAAAATAATCAAATTGCGCTTTGAAATGTATTGTTTTTTTGTTTTTGTTTTTTTACTGTTTTATCAAAAAGCTTGACCTGAGTAAGTTTGTAAGAGTGAGTAAGATGGCTGATGATGATACTACCTTATGTCACTACTTTCCACTTAAAAATAATGTAAGATAATATCAAATATGTAGCAATTCCAGGTTTTGAACAATGACTAAACCCTGGTTTATTAGAGTGACAGCTATGCATCCTGGTTGAAGGATTTACATAAAAACTAACAAAAAAAAACATGTATAGGTATCAGGTAAATGTCTGTTTTACGGAACCCCCTATTGGCATCAAATGTAAAAGACAGACCAAACGATGGAACACTTACATATCCTACATCTTCTGCTTCCATCAGTGCTCCGGATTCGCTGACCTCTGAGCTGCAGCCTCCAGGAAAACACTCGGATTCACGCTTCTCTCTTACTTTTTGTAGGAAGTCCATCGCTGTTGATTTTTTCAGCAACGCTATCGCATAAACAATTGACACATAGATGCATTAATTTCCAATCAGATAATAGCTGAAAGCTTGCATTTTCTTATGGACTATTAGTCATGTTGTGTAATAAAAACATCTCACCTCCCTGGCAGATGTAGGGGATCATGAGCATCATAGTCAGCAGTGTTGCAGCCATCTCCTCATGCACACTCTTCATCTCTCACACACGTGAATGTTTGCCCCCTTGCAGCTCCTGGCAATTTGTGTTTGTCACCTGAGAAATCCCCCCCGCCCCCACCCTCCCAGCGTAATTCACAAGGGGACAACAGACATTGGGTGGATTTGGATTGTATTACAAGTCAGCAGTGGTAAGGAGAACAAATGTGTGAGTGTGTGGAGAGAAAATATATAATATCTGTAGTGTGTTTTGAAGGCCTTGTGAGAGTGATGAGAAGTGTGTATGTGTGTGTGTATGTGTGTGTGTGTGTGTGTGTGTGTGTGTGTGTGTGTGTGTGTGTGTGTGTGTGTGTGCAAAGTCCTGCAGAGTTTATTATTTTAATTATGTATGTACAAATTGTAATTATGTATTTAAAATGTCAAATACAATGTGAAATAAAGATAACTTTTATTTGCTGTGGTGAGTACCTTTTCATGCATGATGTGAAAAATGTAACTATTCAATTCAACTATAATAACTAATATTTATAGTATCAAACATCATAAAAAGAGTTATCTCAAGACACTCTAGAGAAAGAGTAGATCTTGACCACACTCTATAATTTACAAAGACCCAACAATTCCAATAATTGCCCCAAGAGCAAGCATTTAGTGTGACAGTGGCGAGGGAGAATCCTCAGACAGACCCAGGTTCTTGGTAGGCGGTGTCTGATGGTGCCGGTTGGGGGTGTGATTAACAGTGGCAATAATAGTCACAATAAAGATAATGGAACTATGGCTAAAAATAGTAGTTGTAGTAGTCCATGGCGTAGCAGGGCCCTGCAGAGCGTAACAGGGTGTAGCAGGACGATGCTGCACTGCAGAGCGTAGTCGGGCATAAGGGCATGGGGCAGGACCACGGCGACAGCTGCAGCCATGATTTAGGTGTCATCCTAATCCAAGGAAAACTGCCAGGCAAACAAAAACATAAGGACTCCAGGGAATGAGCTCCCCAGAGCTAAGTTAGTAACAAGCATTTCAGGGACATGGATGCACACAGGTAACTACCACTGTTGTATTCAAGTACAGTGAATAATTTCAAAGTTCAAGTAATGGAGCTTTAAACTATGAAATAATTATCAGAATATCATCATGTAATTCAGGGTAATGTATTCAGTGCCTTTACTTGTGTTGAATGGTCTGCAAATCATGCATTCTATGTGATTATCTAGTTGAGTGAAAAGAAGCAAAACATGTATGCTTGATGTTGCTGCCTCCTAGAGGTGTATTTTTATGTATTTTTTTTATTTTTAATATTAAATGTACTATGACTGCATGGGAGCCCTTTTGAACACACAACATTTACTAAAGTATTCAAACCTTTATGAGTAACGTCTAATTCCTGTTCAGCTTAGAGAGTCGTTATTTGAGTATTTTTTAAAATATATTATCTGTTTTTCTAATAAACAAATATAGAAATACAATGAATGCAAAAATTTGGTTAGATTTCAGTGTGTACACAATTGGTTTCTAACCCTACACAGCCAAACCTTTCTTTTTTGACTGATTTCCAACTGTGCAATGTAACTTTTTATTTTAATTTGCCTACATTCCATGATGTTATTGCCTGACATCGCCAAACCAAATCACAAATGCGAGTTATCTGCCATAGAAATAAAGCTTTAAACTTAGTTTTTAGCAGCCTGCCACTCAGTCTCTTGCTGCAGCACAGCAGGCCTTGCCCTATGACTCGGCCACTGGATGTGACTGCTGCAGATCTGGGCCTTCAGACTCGACGCCACGGTCTTTCCTGCACCTGTACCTGCACCTGTCTGACCGGACATGTACTGCACAGCGCATGTAAAAAATGCTGGCAGTTCAGGTTAGCTGAGACGGGACACAGCCAATACAGAGGTATGTTTACTGCTCCCCTGTAGAGGCTGTTCCCAAGCAGCAGGGGTTGGAGGAAATAAAAAATGAAATTTAAAAAAAAGTGTATTCCTACCTCCCAACACCCCCAAACCAGAGTTAGGGAACCTGGACTCTTTTATTTCTGTACATAGTTGTGTTATTGCATGTTGTGTTTTGTCATAAATTGTATAATGTTTAGTTTTAGGTCTAAGTCATTTCAATTATTGTCATTTAAGGACTGTTAAATGGTTATGTCTTCTGCGTTGTTTAATATTTTTGTTTCAATTGTAAATAAAAGTTTGTATTTTTCCCATCAGTTTTCTTACAGCCTAAGTTGACTTTTTATTGTTTTCGAGCTGTGACGGCCCTTCCCAATCTGCCGGCCTGTCATGTTCTGCTCCTTTTTGTTTTCAGGTGCTGAGAGTGGGCGGGGAGGTGAGTTGGGAGGGTAGTCAGTACCTGGCCAACTGGGCGTGGCCTACAGAAGGCATAAAGGCCTGCCCTTCTGAGAGTCTCACTCTCTCAGCTGGTCCTACTGGAGCATCCACCATTTTGTTCTTTGTTTGGTTTGTTGCAACTTACAACACATTTCACTTAATTCATTCACTCACCGATGCATGGCAAACACAACTGATGTTTTCTATACTTACACACCCCACTGTAACATTCATGTTGGGTTAAGTTATGTTATTAGGGTATTTAGTTGAATAAACTACTTTTTGGTTACATTATCTGTGTGAGACTTATCTGTGTGTTGCAGGCTTTGAGCCAGGCGGTAACAGAGCAGACAAATTCTAATATCAATATAGTAAGTCCATTGCAACTAAAACACATTGCACAGGTCTTCAAGTAAGGTAGGCTTTATTTTGGACTTGCTTTCATCAGGTTGGTACATCAGGCAGCATGTGATTTCATTATATATATAGTCCATTAATCATGGTCTATGCACATTAACACTATGATCCTGTATTACCCATATGTTCATTTTAAAAAGATGATTATTTTGGTATATCTGAAAACCTGAAACAGGCCTGGACCCCACCCTAATTGCAAAAAGTTATTTTTTAAGGAACACTTGGCAAACATTTTTATATATAATATACTGTATATAAAAGATATTGGAGATGCAAAGACTATATGTATAGATAGTATAAATATGTAATCTAGACTGTGCATTAGTTATAAGTCAACAGCTTGAATGAATTAAAGTTTAAATGGGCAACGCAAACACTTATTCTGCATGTTCTAAAACTCAACCTTGCCAGTGTTTGGATTTGAATGGTTGATCTTGTGGACATGTCTTCCTGCTCTAAAAATGCACAAAACCAACTTTTAATTTAAATAATTATATTCTAGTGATTAAAGAATTCAGAATACCAAAGGACTGAAACAGAGATGCCACAGAATTTAGTTTTCTCCTCTTTTTGCCCTTTGTTCCCAGGCTATAATGTTGTTCGTTACAATGCCTAATTGTTCTCTACAAAAAAGTTGACGCAGAGCCGGCCAGGACTCGACCCTAAAGTCTTCTAATCCGTAATAAGATGAGTAGGCTGGGCCCTGCTCTTTACCCGACCAGCATCATGGGAGTCATTTAAATTGACTGTCTAATCAGCCCTCTTTCTAATTGGCTCCGTATCTGTCAGTAAGAAAGCCAATGTTAAAACCTCATGTTTATCTGAGCACCTATCTGAAGATTAGCCTAATGATACATTGTAGAGACTATTAAAAAAGTTAGAAACATGACAAGTCCAGATAGCGCTATCTATCTATCTATCCATCCATCCATCCCATCATCATCATCATCATCATATCAATGCAGGTAGGCTACTTCAGCATATCAGGTAAACGTTAGGGGGGAAAAAGGATGACACTGTACCGAGACTCCAACACACACACGCGCACACACATAGCTGCTATAGTAATAAAGGCTTTGCTAAAAAAAAGTCCACCAAAGTTGACAATGACTAAAGATAAAAATAGCGTAAGCCTCAAGTGACGACCCTGATTACGTCCCGTAAAGATAGCCACCATCATTTTTACCTGGCTTGTCCTAGCAGTAATTTATCATCAATGGTAAGCTATTTCTAAAGTTTTGCCAAAAAAAACAACTTTACTCACTCAAGTTTAACGAAGGAAGCATAGTTCAGAGTTTGTAGAGCTTACATAACATTTACAATAAAGTAAAAAAAAAAAAAAACGCTAATAAATTGACCAATAAAAGGCTCGTTCGAGATGAACTGCGCCTCGCCGGTAAAGTGAACGAGAGCAGGCGGCAGCAGCAGGGGGCGGGGACAAAAACCAGCTGTCAAGTCGGACACGTTTTCCGTCTTCAAAACATAAAAAGGAAGTTACAAACATGTTTACATCCTGTTTGATCATCTGTAGGCTACCTGTAGTTGGCAGAAATGGTTGAAGAAATCGCAATGTGTTTTTGATGGCTGAGGAAATTCAGTGTGAAGAGATGCCCATTTTTATCCAAGAAGATCAACTTCAACAGAGAAGGTGATTTAACGCTGAATATTTTAAAGAACAGTGCACACATGGCCACATTTAATTTAACCTAACTTTTCTGGTCGCATTTAACAGTTTTGATGATGCTCCTAAATTATCAAGTAAGTTTAGAAATGTCCCTACATTCTTTGAAAATTAAAACATTCATAAAAACGAATGAATAACAGGAGTATGTATAATATATAATGTTAATTGTCACGCTGCTTAAGAGAGGGTTCGATTATGATTTCATATAAAGTATTGAATACATGGTTATCATTTGTCAGCAACCATATTAATGAAATAACTGCTCCAGGAAGCACAATGCGTTTTTTATAACTATAGGCTGGGAATAGGAATAGATGTAGGGCCCTGGGTGAATAGAGGTTGAGGAGTGGGTAAGATGGGAGGTAGGGTCACAGCCCTTGCTATTTGTGGGTTTACAGCAGAGAAAGAGCAAGAACATTGGAAAGAATGGTCAACATGCATTTTCATATTCATATCTGATGTTTCTTTTTTTTACTCAGCTTTCAGCTATTTCTCTGCTCACTCTAAGCATGATAGCCCCCTGGCGATCCCTCACGGTGACGCAGATTTTGTCCTCCATTGTTTGTGATCAAAACCAAGTTCTGCAGGTGCCTTTTTAAACCTACCTAATTGTCTAACAAGACATCTCCACACACTTGCTTTATTGTGTGGTGGGAACCCCATTATAACTGCCAACAGGTTGTGCCTATCTGAGTAGTAATTGCATAATGTTTTGACAGTTTTACTGATGATGTTGTTACTACAATTGTCAAATAAACCAATACATTTATTGAAACTGAACTTTGACTCTGTGAGTAATTTGTTTTTTTGCAGTTATGTGACATGTAGACACAATAACGGTTACACAAATTTCACAGTATTAATGAACTTAATACACACATAAGATGTGGTTTGTGTTTGCATGTTATTCTCACAAACCCAACAGAAAAACAAACTTTGTATGAGTTAATTTATTATTCTGGTTAGTTTCAATGCCATTGTATTCCCTGTGTTGTGACTCTCAGGTGCCTGTGTTCTGAGGTTCACGCAGGATTCTCTTCTGTCTGGTTTTTATTGGAGTCAGCTGATAAACATATCAACCTAACATACCAGAGCACCAGCTCAACATAATGGGACAGCCGGCCTGAGCATTTACATTTTCATTATAGAACTTGGAGTTTGCCAAAGTATGGAAAAGGTCTCTAAAGTCAACTCCACTGAGCATGTGTTCATGTTGGCACTAGAGGGCGCTACTGATTTATTCCAAATTTAGTTTTACGTTATTGAAGTAGAGACTTTTACAACAGTTCTTTGTTGCATCAAATGCCACCTAATCTCACAACACTGGCGCTGGACGATTTGCTGTAGCCTGTTATAATTGTATTTATTGGCCTATTTTAGACAACATTTTTAGTTTTACTTGGGAAATTTTACACACAGGCCTATGCACACACTTGCACACCTCTTGGGCTCATTTCAAAGGTCAGAGGCACATTTTTTGCAGGGGATGCTGGTGTGGAAGGGTTGATCTACTAATCGCAGGTATTGTGGCTGGAGGAGGAAGCAAGGACTACAGAGAAGTAATCGGTCCGATAGCCTACTATTTCGTTGCGTAAAACATAACTTACTGTAAATATCTGTTGAGGCAGCTTTTTTGGAAGTATGTACATGGAGTGAAAACCCTGCAGTTTTTTTCGTGATTTTCTCCATCAGCGGCATCGTGCGCATGGGTGCACCTCACTGACCCACAGTCGTCTCATCTCTGTCAGATCATGTGGATTATTTGGGCGTTTATTCTGGCAGTGGCGGGTCCTGCTAGGAGCTGGGGATGTCAGCTGCCCCGCGACTGGAGACCGCAGACAGAAGCGTGCCGTGCCGAGCTAGCAGAGATCATAGTCTTTGCCAAGGTGTTGGCACTGCACAAGGAGTCGTACAATGTGTATAACGACCTGCCGTCCGACACCGAGCTGCTTTTCTCTGCAGAGATTGAGCTGCTGTGCGACCAGGCGTGGGGCAGCATGCTGGAGGTCCCCGCCGGCTCCAGGTTCAATGTCACCGGTCTGGGCTACTTCACCTGCTTCTCCTACAGTGTCACCAAAAACAACAACTACTACTTCTTTCTAAGGTGAGAAGACAGGATATCCAGTCATGAAAAAGATTTCTCACAGTTGCGATTAGTTTTATTGTAGAATGAGTAGAGAGCCTTTATGCAATATATTTTAGCCTACATAAAGTAAACTTTTTTATGATTAATTACCAAACAAATAAACCTGTTCAGTTAGGGTACGCTTTATCACATATGTATGCCTTCGTATAAATACTCTGGGTAAGGTTTCTGAAAATTAATATTTGTCATAGGCTGAAAATATTAAAAGATTGTCAATATGACTGTTGCTCAGCGAGCACATGCATTACCCACTTGAACCCTCTTTTTGATTTATGTGTCTTTGATTTTCTGTTTGAGCTTAAAGATAAAGCTTGAGTCTTTGGATGCTTAAAAAGCAGGCCTCAGTTTTGTCAAGTTTTGACAAGACAGATTATAAACTCAAACTCAGCCAGCAAAGATGACAGGACTGCCTCCTTTTTATTTGAAAGTCATTTTGCATCCATGGATGATCAAACGTTAATGATTTGATATTAACCAATTGTGAAAGAAAACTGCATAGCCTACTATATTTCAATCTCTATAAATGTGTGAAACAATGGGGTAAGTAATCTTATGCATGTGATGTCTCTCCGGAAAACTTGAGATATCCAGTTAGTATAGTTGATTCAACTTATGCATCCAATCATATTTCTCATTTCTTTTAAGAAATTACATTGCAAAAAAATGTTGGGGTATTGTTGCCATTTTTCATTAGGGACAGTAACTGTTGAAAGGATACATAAAATAGGAGGGGCCAGAGGGGGAATGACACTGAATTGAACGCTTGTCCTCCCGTACATCTCTCAGTAATGTATTTTCTAAGTATGAAAAAGTATAAAATCCATGGATTTAACCTCACCTCCAAATGGCCTGTCTCTACAATGAAAACCAGAAAGTCTTCAGATCTGTGCACAAAGCTCTTACAAAAAGAATTAAGGACTCTCAGAGGATTCAATCAATTGTTGGCCAATGAGGAAACAGTCAGCAGTCAACAGCAGAGGATTGGCACTATCCACACATATTCTCTTTTAATCAGTCCATGTGGTACAATATTGATTTCAGGTTAATAATATATTAATAACCTGCCAAACGTTCAACTTAGATTAAAGTATGAGGCATGTTAATTCTTAAATGTCTGTGTTGGACAGTAACAACACTGTTACTCAGGAAACGTCTATGCATTCCAGCCAGTGTAATTACAGAGCCAGACATTTCCCAACAGCTTGAAGGTAAACCCGGTTGGTATAGGACCACCTTTTGTCTTGCTGAAACACACAAGTTTGCTGCTTGATCAAGGGAACGTGTGCTGACAGGCCTTTCCGATATATTTTGTCTCATGCAGATCAGGAGTTAGATATATTCAGAGGGGGCACTGAAAAGCATTCCTGAAGTTTAAAGTGTGGCTGTCCCACATGAGGGTCTGCAGCAGGGCCAGTTACTATAGTATTCTTTATAGTATATGTTATGCATCATATGCACAAAATCACACACATTGTGTTATTGTCTGATGATGGCTAAAAGACTGAAAAAGATGATTTCACTGGTTTTAGTTCATTACACCTCCGTTGCTTCCCTAAATTTTGCGATGGCAAAACATCCAGACCTTATCCCGGTAATAAGCCTGGCGACCACCATCGGAAACTCCCTGAAGCTAAAGTCGCAACAGAGTTGCATTTAAATACAGACCTGATGGTAATTAAGAAGCAATGATTGCTCCAGTAAACCAAAGCAGATATTTTTATGTCAGTGTTTCCCAGGGATATAATGGTGGGATCAACTCCTTAAGAACACTCATGCACATTTTCCTTTGCAGCATACTTCAGCCCACAAAGCACTCGCCAGCTACCAGTCCACCATATGGACCAAAGTATGGTGGTGGATTGGTAGCTGGATAGGTGCCTGGGCACTGCCAAGGTGCTCTTGATTAAGGCACCAAACCCCCAATGGGGCTCCTACCCATCTACAGCTGCAGCCCCCTCACTCTGACATCTCTCCATTGGTGCATATATAGGTACTGAGCATGTGTGTGTATTTCAGCCCTGTGTGTAATGTGTGTTCTAACAACAGAGTCAAAACATGATAATTTCCCCTGCAGGATTAATAAAGTATAAATTATTATTTTTTATTTTTATTGTCGATTTATGGGAAATAAAACATAGTTCAAAAGGGTAATACATAATGTCTAACTTGTCGTTTTTGCATAATTAGTGGGCTTTATAAGTGCTGCTAGGTGTTTTTTGTTACCTTTGGGATGAGCCAGGCTAGCTATTTACCCTGTTTCCAGTCTTTATGATAAACTAAAGGTATGCTGGTTTTTGCTTCATATTCACAAAATCAAATAAGATTTCCCAAACTGTCTGAACTTTTCCTTAAATTTTTTAATAAGCTACTGGTATTAAACCTCGTATAGATGTATCACTATTCAGAGTAAATGTCAAGTTTCATGAAAATTGAAATGAGCTCCATGGCATCCTCGCAAATGTTAGACTCCCCGTCATAAACCTAAAACAGACCTGTATAGAGTTTCAAAGGAGTGTTATTGTGGCAGCTCTGCGACACTGAGCCCCAGACACTGTATGACCAAGCCAAAACTAAAAAGTTCTCATCGCAGTCTCCAGTGGATGTCTATTTCCTGTTATAGAAGAACAACACTTATCTCAGACCAAAATAGTCTTTCCAATCCATCATGAGCATAATCTCCCAGGACAGGACAAATCAGAGCCTAGCATGGAGAACCAAGGATGTCCCTCAGGACCTTTAAATAAAACAGATTGACAGTTCTGCTTGAGCCATTAGTTCACTGTAAAGAAATGATACCTACTACTTCTACTACAAGGTTTTTAATGTGTTGATGTGCATTTGTGCTGCAGTGTAACATATAACACAAATGAATTACATTTTCACAATACATTATGCGAAGGGGGTTTATGTCACTATTGCTGTACCCAGTTTATTCTTGTGTTCTGTTTAGTTATGTTTCCATCATTCAAGACAAGTTCTTTTGACCCACACTCCTTCTGACCTCCTGGTCACTGGTCCCCACACACACACACGCACGCACGCACGCAAACACACACACACACACACACACACACACACACACACACACACACACACACACACACACAGTCACTGATAAGGACAACCAAACTTTTGAAGTCCCTTGAGGGATACAAGATGGAATCCAGATGTATGGGAACATGCTGCTTCAAGACTTCCTTCCCTCACACACTTCACATTGTAGCAGAAGATATGAAACATGCACAGTAAATCCATTTGGCTTGTATTTTGCTGGCTTGACTGATCCAGATAATGCTTGAATTTGCATAAGACCAGGCTCTGCACACAACTTTCTTTTATAATTAAATTAAATAAAATTTAATTTAAAATCCTGATGACATGAATAATAAGTATTGCATATTATTGTTGTTTATGACTTCTGGTTGTGTGCATCTGCTTCTGTTTTTACACATGCACAGTTATACGTTCATTTTTTGTGTATAAATACAATCGTTTCCTTTTCTGCCATGCAGGATGGATGAGAACTACAACATTATCCCTCATGGAGTGAACTTCCAGGACCCCATCTTCCCCGACACTGCAGATAACCACCGCATGTTTGCCAGCCTTTTCCAATTTGCCAACTGCACGTCTGAAACCCAGGTTCACAGCTACACCCCAGAGTGGGAGGCTCAGGAGGACAGCCGGGTACGTAGTCAATCAGAACCACCATCATTTCATGGTCCCTAGTGTTGTTTGCCTCTTTTGAAGTGCCTTTCTCACACTCCGTTAATGGTATGTTGATTATGTATATTTACAATGGCTACACAAATAGTTTGGGAAAAAGAGTGGAGTGAGCCACAATAGCCCAAAGTACTGTGGTGCACACATAAAATTCTTCAATATTACATCCTGTTGCTTTCAAAGGAATACAGCAAAGAAACTGGCAAATGAGATATGTTCTTAATGCATGGGGAACAAAACACAACATTTGGCAAATGCTAACACCTGGTGCTCCCTGACAGTGTAGGTTTCTTAAATCTTGTCCCAGAACCCATGTGTCAGTATATAAATGGTTTACAGTCAATCACCACTGCTTTATCCCCTTTAATTAATCCAAACATTTGGCCTAATCCATCTGATTTAGGTCAGTCTCCTTCTGTTTCCAGTCATTTGCTGACTACTCATGAAAGCCCAAATCCACCAGTTCAATCAGAGTCTTTGTTGCAGACATGCAAAACTTTGTTAGTAAGCTACATATGCACAATATGAAATGAAGAACAATATGAAGGGTACAAAGTCTTTGGAGATTACTTTATACTCCATCATATAAAATATGTTTTAAAAGGTTATGGAAACCAAGACATATCCCCCAATGGAGTCTAGACACTGGTGGTGAGGTTAAGGGGCACAAAGACCGGAAGGAAGGAGCCAACAGATCGGACAGCCGGAAGAAGGCCCAGGGTGCCGTTTGCTAAGATGACTAGAGGAAGAAGGGGAGGCGAAGGGTTGCACTCTTCCTGAAATGAAAACTGACAGAGAGAGAACAGATTTTAAAGCAGGGATGTCCCGCAGTGATTGGCTTGTGAACACATGGCCGATACTGATTGGTTTAACTGAAAGTAAAGCCTCAAAACAGCTGATCAGTTTAGGATATAAGTTATAAAGTTATCAAAGTCTCCCTGAATGAATTTACACTCAGCTTCATAAGAGAATGAAAACATGGTTTGTATTGCCATTAACATCAAACTTTTGGGTCAGGCCGTTACTGTAATTACAACAACATTTAGATATAAATGCTGCTTCGTTACATCATTCTCATGATTAGATTTCCTCCCAGCTAAATTAAAACAGACTTTGTTTTGCAACTATTGTTGTTGTTACTAACTTAAAATCACATCAGAACAGATCATGACATCACATAATGTCAAAGTTAATCAGATGGCATGATGTCATTTTCAGATTTACAGTAATGCCAAACAGTATCAACAATAAAAACATTATTTTAAGCAGTTTCCCACAGTTTTATGGTCCTAACACTAATGCAGAAATATTAGCTTTGAAGGGTTGTGAACACTACCCTGACTTGATGGCTGGATACAAAGGAAGATTTCAGCTTTAGTTAACGTGGTCCATCTATTTGTCTCAGATGTGAAGCATGCCTCCACTGAGATGGAAAATAACCATAGAGAAGGCTTCGGGCTTGCTTAGAATATAAACCCTTTTGTTTTGTCCACGTTACAGTTAGGTTAGGATGACATCAGAGTGGATACAATCCTGATGGGTACCGAGGGTGTGCCCCATGGATCCATTTTGGGCCCTATCAAAGACTGGGGATCTTGAGTTTGAAAGGCGCCGGGGGGCTCTAACGAAAGCGCTATGTAACAAAGTTGCATTGTGGGAAATGTAGGAATCAGTGTTTTGGGAACTTGAACCATACTTTTCTGTTTTTGATTGACAAATCTCTATGCCAGTTGTATGATCTTACAATATACCGGATTTCTGATTCAGCCATTAAGAAATAACAATTTTTATACACGGCTCTTAAGAATGACATTAGATTAGTAGTGCAAATATAACAAAATGTATGTTGTTTTTGGGATATAGAGGTATAGATGCATTTCATCCTTTCACACTCTTTAATATTCATATTAAGTATCTTGAGTGTCTCGGCATCTGACATGATGGCATATTTACAAATATTTCAACCAAGATTGTTGTTAAATTGTGCCAAAAAACAAAACACAAACAATGCTTCCCCATGAGTTGTACAAAGCATTATGGAGATATGATTCATGGATATGCGACTGTGTCTGTTCATAAACATTTTCATTCTTTTAAAACTTTAAATCTTATGTTTACGACTGGAGGTAATTCAAATACTCACTGCTGCACTTTATATGATAAATAAGTTCAATGTGCCTTCCATTATTGAGAGACTTAGAAAACCTTTCAATATTTATCTACAAAACCCTTGTTGGCCCTTGTGATGTCATATCTCATCTATGCTCTGGCCCATACTTAACCTGCCCTGATGACTGATTAATGCTTTTGAAACAATATATCCAAACTAATGTAGGAAAGACTGCTTTCCTATAAGGGCAGTGCTTTAATTAAGCCTGTATCTTAATATATTATTCTGTCCTGTTACAGGGTAACTACTGTTTTTTTCAACCTGGACTGAAGTGACCAAACATCTTTGAAATTGCTCCAGTATTGAGTGAGATCGCAGTGACGAGCTGGTGTGAACCAAGTTGCAATATAACCTAATGGGGCAATTGTGCAGCCTTAATTTTTTTCCTCTAAAAATTATTATTTATTACTCCTGACAGGCTTAGATTGTTAGTAAAAGTGTCTGACAACATTATCAATCTCAGGACGTGACTTTTTGTCTGAAACAGTGGTATGGAGAGTGGAACGGAAGTCGAGAAAAAAACCTGGCAGGTAATTGGATGTACCTTCTGTCTATCACGGGTGCCATTGTTGTTTTGAATGAACCGTCGTGGCCATCACACACACCTGAACCACGCCCGTAGCTGCCAGTTGCTCCTCACTTCTGCTGATTGGTTTGGTCAGCTGGAAGTTCAGATACAAATACATTACTTGAAGCCTGAAAAGATGGATTTTCGTGTGATATGTGATCCTGTGATTCTAGCTGGATCGGGATGACCAGGTAGACATGATGAAAACTGATTAAACATGTTAAAGTGCCCTCTAGGGTGGCCTTCAAGTGGAGAAAACGTGATGAAAGGCCTTCTAGGGTGGCCTTAAAATTGAGAAAACAGTATGCAAAAAAACTTTCTGCACACTGGGGGCCCACTACATGCAGATGTTCCCTTTTAATTCTTTTGCATGTGGCCCTCAGACAGCCTGAGTCCGCCACTGCCCCCTGCTTTACATAACTATATTGTTCTGCTATTAAACTTCATCTTTTGCATTATAAGGTTTCATACCCCTTTTAAATCCCTTATGGGACATAAGTAAGAGCACATGGAAAAAATCCACGGATAATATAAAAGAGTAATGCACTAACCAGTGATGTGGGCTAGCAGCCAGCAGCACATTTTTAACATTTCCTCAAAACCCTCAGCGGTTGTTTTCTGATGGCAGGGAATATACGTCAGTGTTTCATGCTGGTCCCATGTGGAAGCATCAGGATTTATGGAGGAAATCCACACTCAGGCAGACAAGCATGTAGTCAGAGGCAGCTGGAGCTAATTCTTTGACCTAGGAAAAGGTCTGGGCCTTTGGATCGTCTGTTGTAAGTTGACAGGCATGTTGGGTTTCATCTCTAGTTGGTGTCTTGCTGAAACAGGCGGAGCATGTTGTGTAACCAATCTTCCTCCCTCAGAGACACCTTGGTCCCTAGACCTAGAGCAACAGTGTGTGTTGTCTTTGGCTTTATTTACAGAACATTATTTTTTACATACAGAACATGGCAACTCTTAAAGTTAATTAAATAAACTGGGGTATGACCTAAAATAAGACTTAATAAATTCCTTGACTTTTTTTGCCTACCCTTTTCTTTATTTTTAGGCTACAAGCAGCCCAATTTTCTTTTTTTATCTCGCTCATACATAAACAGTGAAATATGTTGAAAGACTTACTAGCTGTTGGCTCTGCTTGTCAGCCCAAAGAGTATGCCAGAAGTGTTCTCTCATGTGCAAAGGAAATCCAGTATCAAAAACATGTGCTACGTGATTCAGTAAATGTAAAAAAAAAACCATACTTAATATGACACTAGTATTTAGTATGAGCAGTTATGGGATCAAACTCTGTATATGATTTCATTCAAAAGGCAGAGGGAGATGAAAATCTGTTGGGAATCTTGCAAAATATATGCTGATGCTGGCCTTTTTCATGCAAGTAACGTAAAGTATTGAATCAATATGTGAAAGTTCAGTATTCAAATGGGTCACAGTTAGTCATGTTGTTCTGCAGTACACTTAATCACATGCTCCTCACGCTTTCCCTCATATTTCGAATGTATTTGATCTTCACAGTTGTTGTGCTCTGCGGTCCAGAAGGCTCTGTTTGAGGAAGAGGAGAAGGTCTGGACTCTCTCCCAGAAGGTACGCTCTCTGGAGAAAGCCAACAACCACCTAAGGGAAAAGGTGAAGACCATGAAACGTCTGCTACGCCAGGCCCAACGAGAAACAACAAAGGAGCAGCAGATCCTCAGCCTCAAACAGCTTTACGAGTCAAAGATGGCCCAAACTCACCCTGATCAGGACACTACCCAGGACCAGAGGAACCAGCCACTAAAAAAGGCCCTCTCCAGGAAGCTAAAAAACTAGAGTACAAACAGTGGTGATTAATTTAGAGTAACTCCATAGACTTTAATTGTAATCTCATTACATTTTCCACATCTTCAACTTATTTACAATAATAAGCTTACTTCAAAAGGAACAGACCAAGTTTCGAGAAACTTCATCTGCACAATCAAATTTGGCCATTTTGTTTGTCCAGTTTTATTTCCTGGTACAATTGAATTGTGCCATTGAGACTGTCGCCTACAAAGAGAGCACATCTACTATTTACATCCTTATCCTTAATATACTAAAGACTCTGTGTGTGTGTGTGTGTTTGTGAGAGATTGTGTCAAACTGCGTCTCAGATAAATGATTTGAATAGTTTCACAAGAGTAAGAAATCTTCATCTAAATCTCCTCAACACTTATTTCACCCTATTAGTCCAATATGATATTTCTGTCTGAATAACTTCTGTCCCCCCACCCCAGCACAGATATTTTCAAAACATTGGATAGAGCTCTGAGCTGGCGGATGCACTGTTGAACAATGTGAGGTCAATGTTAAAGCATTGAAAATTGAATATGTTGTTTCCTTCTGTGCTGGACACATTATGCATTGTATAAATATTAGAATTATTTCTTACATCATAAATACTATTGTCAAAATGCTCCAAACAACCATCTTTTAATGGTCCACACTTGGACAAGGTAATATGAATATGTCTCGTCTCTCTCACAATGCTCTGACTGTGTATGTGAGCGTATAGTTACAGAGAAGCAGCTGTGTCAAAGTTTAAAAAGCTGCAAGACCTAACATTATGTCACATCATACTTTTCTACCTTTGCCTGCATTTTATACTTGCGTAATTTATACCCAAGAATCTATCCCAAAATGTATGGTTCTTTAAATTCAGTGAATTGTTTCCCAAGAGTGCATTTTTCCCCCAAGCTCTTCCTTTATTGTTGTTGGGGTCCAATGTTCATATACATTGTACTGAATGAAAGTGTATTTTTTGTATTTGAAAAAAGAGTGCTGAGCACTCATTAAATCCAGCCAGTGAGCCTGGCGTGGTACAGGATTGTTTTTTTCTGTGTCAGAAATGAAAGTTTTGCATTTATTATAATTTCTGTATTTGCTTATATTATGATTTTGCTTCCTCTAAACTATAAACATATGGTTTGCTTTGCCAATAGCATAATGTGTGTAACATGTGTATTGTAGTTTTTTTTTCATAAATAAATGGACTTTTACAAAACATCCTATGTGGTTGTTTTTAGTTGTCACAGTTTTCATAATATGCTGTGCTGTATTTTACTTTTTTGGGTGGAATTTGAAAGAAATTAACTACATTATTAATTATTTAGTTTAATGAATTAATGAATTAGATCATCCTTGAGTCATCATAACAAGTACATCAACAAAGCATTTGACATATAAATCAAACAATACAAAAAGTTGTACAAGTAGCTTCTTGTGCTTAACTACAATACCGTGAGAAAAGGACTGAAACTCTTCAGTAGTTGCAATCTAGAAATGCAGATTGTAGTTTTGGTGTTCATGCTTGTATCTTTTGCATTGACTTTTAAAGACCTATCCAATTAAAGCAACAATTTGAACCAGATTTGTGGTTTAGGTGCAAATAACAGTAAAAGAAAAATTATCTCTTTTCATTCACAGCACACTTTAAAATAAATGTGTCAGGCCAAACACCAGAATAAAGTAACAAACTCAAATAAAGTTTCTAACCTCAATTGTTCCAACTTTTGATATGTTCAAGCCAGAAATGATAAATGCTTTTTGGCATGCACAACATGTTTAGTGCAAATAAATGAAAGCTTTTCAAAAAATTTGTGCAAGTTTTAAAGCAACGTCAATTTCTCAAGCTGTTGTCCAGTTTTTGTTGTGGTGCACTTTTAGATGGAACACAGGACCATTTGAGACGTAAAATCATCATGGTAAATTACACTTTCAACACAATTTCGAGGAGAGCTGAACCAAATTCCATATGGTGGCGTCGCATAAAACCAAGGCAACGAGAGGCAGGGTTTGCATGGCAAGAGGAGAAACAAAAAAAAATTGACACATTTTAAATGTGTTTTACTATATGTCAGGAACTCTCTTGCAGTAGTGTTCTGCAGTAAAGCTGGATATGAAGCAGACGTTTACAAGCTTTCACTCTTATGCATCATTTGAACCTCTTCAGCAATGAAGTAGTTACTGTAGGTCTTTGAGAAGATGCACCTTCCCAGCATTTGTTTGTAGTGCTAAACCAAAGTTTATAAAGTTCCAATGTTGAATACCCAAAGGTAAAAAAGGTGGCATACACACAAATCATCAGGACAAAGCAATTTATTCTGGCCATGTCAAACAAAAATAAATTGGTGAAATTGAGATCAGTCCCAAAGAGAGAAAGTGTTGCAGAGAACAGCTCTTTTTATTGTCTCCTCGTTAACTCTTTGTTCTCCCTGTGAAACCTTTGCATCAAACTACCTTGCCTGCAGCCAACTGTCAAAATCCCATGGACCTGGGCCAAAGATGATATACACACACTGCTTTCTCAACATAAACCACCGTGCACAGCCAAGCTGCAAAACAGATGTCAGGCAATACACTGCACAGTGGTGGTCCCTTCCAGAGGACTTGCTATCTGTGGATATGGTTTATTTTATCTAGTCTGGTTTTATGTTTTCAAATGTTACTTTCTCGGGCTGCTCTGGTTTCAATTTTTCTTTTTTTGTATTGATAAACCCAGAGCATCTGATTGCTTAATACAGTATATGTTTTATTCTCCCCCCCCCTCTTTAGGTAAAATTTTCTGTCTGTCATTCATCGCTCCGCATAAAGAAATCCACTAGAGAGGTTTCTAACTTTAAGCTCTCTGACCTGTCATTGGCTCCATTATTTCTGGAGCTAATAACTTGAGTCTGCACTTGGAGAGCCAGTGTTTCCTTTTAAGAAAAGAACATCAGCTCTTTGTGTTTTAAATTAGTCAACCCTGTTACATTAAACTCTACAGCCATGCAAGTGGCTCTCTGAGGCAACACAGTGGTGCTTTGAGCTAAATACTAACATAGCGAAGAGTTCATGATTCTGCTTTTTTTTTTTTTCCAATTATCAATGTCAAATAGTTTTTTTTTAAATGTTTGTACAGATTCTAAGGCACTATATCTAACACACAATGGACCAAAGTGATGGATACAAAAGGGAGACATTAACAACACCAGAATTTGTTCTTCATATCAAACTTTCTAGGATATTTGATATTTTGTTGCACCCAAGTGCAAGTCAGCGGAACCTTTAATCTTTTTCAGTTTGCACACAACTCTGTCCTTCAGTTTTGAGTGAACATTACCCTGCACCTCTGTGAATGTGGATTCAATTTGAGTGGAAACGCTCCTCCATCGTCTCTTCACACCTGACCAGCCGTATACTCTGGCGAAAGGTCATTTTTCATTGTTGCCTGTCCACGTCGGTTTCAATAAGGATGACGGACGTGTGTGTGTGTGTGTGTGTGTGTGTGTGTGTGTGTGTGTGTGTGACCGCTACTGTTCCAGTCAAACTAAACTCACAATATTGTGCTTTTAGCCTCTGCACTGTAATCTCAATCTTGAGACATCAGAGAGGGAAAAGCAGAATTTTATGGAGCCAAGGCTACAATAATGACCTTACAAGATACAATTCCAAAGCCCAGTAATGGTACACAAAAAGACCATGGCTCACACATGAGAATTTTTATTTCATTGTTGTTTTTTCACTCTGGAAAACAATTTGTCATGTCTGCAGTTCCTGACTAAATATGACACAAACTTTAATTCAGGATTGAAATCACCTCAGGAGTACTTAGTGTGTATGCACTTAGTTACATTATTCTGTCATAAAGGTAAACTGCTGTTTTTACCTTCACGAACCCTCCCCCATTTCTTTCTTTCTTCCATCCTCCGTCTTTCACTTATAATTATTACTTTCTTTGTCTGGGTTGCTGACGAAGTCCACAAGACTAGCAGGAGGAATTTGACCTCATGTGTTTGTTGTTAGCGCTGCCAAGCGGGTTTCTTTACATCTGATGGTTAGACTCTGGGACGTTAGGTTAATAGTTGCTGTATTTTCCACCCTGAATGTTTACAGCGGTTCTGACATTGTTCAACATTTGAGGCTTTTTTTGGTTTAATTCTGGCCTGCATGTGAAGTATTTGCATAGTTTCCAGAGAAGAGTCTCATACAGTGCGGTGACTGTTGTTCCACCAGTGAATCCACCAGTTGGTGATTTATGTTACTAGTTTGATAAACACTGAGGTGTGGGATGCATCTCCAATGTGAATATACGTGAGTTGGTCAGTGCCACAGATCTGATCATTAGTATCATAAGCTGAGTCAAAGTGGTTCATAAGTGGAGCTGATTGGGAGACCAGAAGAGTCTGAACATCTGATTTGAAAGACAGAAAGTCAGATATGGCTGCCTTCTAGTCAATCAACATCCTCTTGAAAGCGACCAATGAGACCAGCTCATTAAGTGTCATGGATTTCTGTAACTTGTTCCATGTAGAGGGAGCAGCAAACTTAAAGGAGAAATGAACCTAGGGGTTAATAACACATTTGTACAGAGTCGACCATTCTCTGGGATATGTTTTCATGCTAATCAAATGTGACCTAAGTGACCAGTCTTAGCACAAACTGCTAATTAGCTTATAACACTTGTAATCGGGGCACTGGTAAAGTAAAAAGAAATAACTATTTCCATTCTACTAACAAAGCTCATCATAGCACCGCACTTCCACGGTAGATAAATGACAGTGCCTACATGTAAACTGAAGCATTGTAGTGTACAGACAGTTTGTTAAAAACAGTGATGATTGACAGCTCATATTAGACTGATGGTAAGCTAGTTTGCCACTTTCATCTTGGGTTATGCCACATGGAAGTATTTATTATTTAGATGAACAATATAGGTTATGCTACATACACTGTATAACAACACATCACTTCTTTCATCTTTATGTTATTTTTACAATTATCATCATATAATGTCTGTGACTCATTAATATCTAAGTAACTGGTCATTGTGTTTCATTCCAGTTTTACCCTTTGTAAGTCAAAACTGAGTTACAATTATCCTAGTCTCCAGTGCTTGATGGTGGAAGGTGTTTAGCACAGGTTTTTGTGCGTGCAGGACAAGACATATTTCATGGTAATTTTAACATGAGGTGAAGCGATTACTTGGAAACTACCAGAAGCATTTCCAGGTAATCTCTACACCTCTGTTATTGTAATATTATATAATAAAATAGAAAGAGGCAGTTTTGAATTTTGCTCCACTTATTCATGGTTATTACATAGAAACTACCAGAAACATTTCCAGGTAATCTATACACCTCTTTTATTCTAATATTACCATGTAATAAAATAGAAACAGGCCAAAATGAAATGCTTCTGAAGTAGCTACTGTGTTGGACTGACCTGAAGTGGGTGAATGAATGACTGAATGAATGAAACTGAGTTATCAAGAAGTTGTTCACATAGACATTTGCCACATTTCTCTATCAACATTATAGTGACTTCGACCCCCAGTGTGACCGCAGACAATTCATAATTCCACTCTGCATCCTGTCGGATGTCTGCTTTGATCCATTGCCTCCACAAAATCTGTCAAATCCCATTCTAATGTGCTAAGGTGTGGAAGCAACACTCTCAGGATTTTCCTCTGTATATATCCTGCTCTTTTCAGTGTGTTTCCTTTCCATCTGCTGTGGTCTGGGACTTTGTGAGTCGAGTAAACTCCCAGCACAGGCCAGTATTACATGCATTACTTGTGCAAGTAACATGGATGTCAAGTATCTGCCAAGTTTCTGCCTATGTTTGACCCTAATTGCAGGCTGAATTTTTCCAAAAGTGGAAAATTAGTGGTGCTCCTCATACTGCCAGATACCCTCCATCCTGTTTATTATTACCTACTGCGGTTTGCACATGCCATCTCATGCAGGACTTTTGCATTTTAAATTGTGGTGCTTTGGCTTCAGGTGCTGCTGTACTCTGTGTTGATGCTCCGAAAGGGATCAGAATTCACTCCATGTTTCTTGTAAAAAGAGATCCCTGACCATCGTTTTGGATTTAAACAAACTTTGAAGAACTACCCTTTGAAAGATTGTAGCAAAACACTTGCACAAAGTCTCTCCCACTCAGATCTACTACAATGAGTCATTCACAGCAAGTGAATTGTTCAAAAACGCATCACTCATCCCAAAGGCTAAAGGAGGGTGATCTCATTGTGTAGTTAAGTCTCTTTTCCTCTGCTGTGCTCCAGCACCTTAGGGACTTTGACGTGTTCAAACTCAAACAACCTGGTTTTACTCCGAAAACAATGTGGGGCCAAAGGACCAAAGAGAAATGGAACTGGAAAATCTTTTTACACTAATGATTTGTGTCTGTTTTTCTGTGTTTTGGTCCAAAGAAAATATTTTGCCAAGATGCTCTCAGCTATCTGACATTGCATCCCAAACAAATGCACAACTGAGATATAAGAAAAGTCATTAGTGTGTGTGTGTGTGTGTGTGTGTGTATCTGTGTCTGTATTTATATAATTTATTTGGCATTTTCTTCACAAAGCCACTCTAACTCTATTCACACAACTAGTAAAGTTCTCAGGCAGCATGCCGCGGTGTGTGTGTGTGTGTGTGTGTGTGTGTGTCTATATTTATTTGGTATTTTGTTCATAAAGCCACTCTAAATGTATCCACACTATTTATTAGTAAAGCTCTCAGGCTGCATGCCACAGTGTGTGTGTGTGTGTGTGTGTGTGTGTGTGAGAGAGTGTGTGCGTTTGTGAGTGTGTATGTGTTGACCTGTTCAACACACAGTCTAAGAAGTGTGTGTTAGTTAGAGTGTAAATTTAGTCTTGTTCAAAGCTGAAGAAAATTAAAGCTGAAGAAAAAATGATTAATTGATTTGTATGCTAATTAGCTCCTCACTCTTTACCAGCAGGTCATATGGCGTTAATCAATATTTTTGCAGCATCTGCATGATGAGATTAAACTTTGGATGTCCTCTTGTGTCACATGAAAATAAAACAGCATATCAGACAAGACATGGCGTGTCATTGAATTTTCAGTTACCTCCACCAAGGAGGTTATGTTCATTTGTTTATTTGGCTTTTTCTAGTCAGTGTTTAATTAAATTTGGGCCAAAGAAAAAAGTGATTTGATGCAGATGCAGATGCTTCATGAATAAATGGCCAGGTAAAATAATAATCATATGAATGGCAGAATTTTCTATTCCCTCAACGTTTTTTTTCCCAAAAGGCCTCATAGAGGAAGACCAGTCAAGTACAGATTTTTTTCCATTATTTTTTGGGCATTTTAGGCCTTTATTTCCATGACAGCTTAGACTCGAAAGGGAAGAGAGAGGGGGAATGACATGCAGCAAAGGGCCACAGGTGGAGCTGAACCCAGCGGCCGCTGTGTCGTGGACTAAGCCTCTTTATATGGGTACGCGCTCTACCAGGTGAGCTACCCAGGCACCCCAGTTTAGTACAGATTTAACGTATTGTACTTTGACTAAAAAAGTGTGGAAAAAGAGTGAAAACCTCAACTAGTGAAATTTCTCCACACCTATGACAGCACAAATGTTGAAGGACAACATGCATAATAGGCATATGAACCTCCAGAGAGCACTGACAGACAGAAACACAATAGGTTCCTGCTGACAGACAGGAAGGCAGAGTGTGTGCACGCGCTTTTGCTGTGCACACAACACATTTGATTATTAAACCTTAACTCAACACTTTGACATAAGGTGAAACCTTGAATAGTCAGTCAACCTATCCATTTTATTTGATGAAGGTTTATTAAGAGTTTTTTTTTAATTTGATTTGACTATTTCCCAAAATATACCATTATAAACTCACATACAGCTTGACCTACACAATCTTATCAGTTATCTTCATAATTATTGGAGTATACATTTGTGCCAGGTACAGTAGGTCACCTTGGATGGGAGTAACAAAGGTGTGTAGACATGTGAGAAAGCAGTGCTTCTCAGAAAGCCACTGAGGCCAACAGTGTTTTAGCTTTTGAGCATTGTTAGCAATGTTAGTCTGTCGGTTGGTCCACTACTTTGGTCCAGACAGTAACATCTCTTTAACTATTGGAGGGATTAACATGGCAATACATGTTATGTATTGTGCCCAGACAATGAATCCTCTGACTTTCCTTGACAAGCTGCATCATTAAGTTGACATTGTGGTTATTAGTAAAATGTCCTCTGACTTTTCATCATCAGGTCAAAATTCAAACAATAATTTAGTTTATTACTAAAAACCTGCAAAACTAAGTACATTCCCATCAGAATGACGTGTACTGTTTATTGCTACTTAGTAAATGTTAGCATGCTAACACACTAAACTAATATGGCGGACATAACAAACATTATACCGATACTTCAGCATGTTAGCATTGGCATTGTGAGCATGTTAGCATGCTGACATTAACATTTAATTGCAAGCCCCAGTATGGCTAACTCAGGCATGACTGACTGAACAAACTATATAGGATTTCTGCCAGTAATAAAGCTGAAATATGTAAGCAAACAAGTTGGAAAATTAACAGTGGTCTCATTACAAGCTCACACTTGTCATACAGCTCAACTGTATACTGCATTCATATTGAGTGTATGCTAGCGATTTTGTGCCTTTTTCATTTCATATCAGCCTATTCATGATGATTATCATCACTATAGGAATTTGCTCACAGTGGTTGTTTGAAAAAGGTTTGAATTGCTGACACCGCTCAGATGAATCCACTATGCAAATGAGGAAGTTGTGAGTCTGTAAAACTAGTGTTGTTCACTTCTGGCTTGTTTCTGTATCAAGTCTCTAATTCACATTCCATGCAAGCATGGACAACAGCACCCCAGATTCATAATGGGAGGAGGATGTGTACAATCGTCATCAATGCTGCTGCTTTCATACTGTAGGGGAAATTAAACCCAGGCATAAAATGATGTAAGTTAGCTTTAAACATGTCTTCTGGGCCCATCCTTGTTTTAGTAGTTCTGTTTTACACTGTGTCAAGTTTTACCCATGGCCATTTCACCTAGCCTTTTCCACTCTTCCACATATTTACACTGCCTGCATCTTTCAGCAACCTCTACCATTTGATCCATACAATTTATCTCCCATTATTTTAAACCAGTCCCTTGTTTCTGGTTTGACCGCATCATTTTTACTCTGTCTCCTGCCTCCTGAATGAGGTCAACCACCAGACTTATGCTCTTGCTCGGTTCTCTGTCTTCTCCAGCCCAAATGATCCAGAGAGCCAAACCACAAGCCTCAATTACCCAGCATTCCTTTAGAGAGGAAGAGAGAGGCCTCATGTAGCAGACTATGAAATTAACATTCATGACAAACCTCTCAAGAAACAAAACTATTTCATGAGAGCAACAGTTGCAGAATTTCCCCATTGAGAAAAGTATCAATTCTACATTATTATTATTATTATTATTATTATTATTACTTATAACTTTTCTTACAGGTTTCTTGTTTCTGACAAAGGAGAGTAACTTTCAAAGAAATCTGACACAATATGTTTAAACCCTACAAGTTAAAAATACATTTGGTCAAAATGTAGACATTTATTTGACCATATTACTTGTTCTTATGCCAATAAAATACATAACTAGCCTAGATTAGCAGTGTAGCAGTTCAGCTTTTAACTTAGTTTTTGAAGTAGCATTCACGTTTTGGTGTGGTTAAATCACTTGTATTTTAAATTGCACTTGTATTATTACTCATTCATTTATTAGATTTGTTTAAAAGTAATAATGTTAAATAGAAAGCTGGGAGGACAACTTTGTTTGTTGAAAGTTGTTAATGTTCATCTAATATTACTATCCATTATTACTATTTGTTGTAAAATAAATAAATAAGATAAGGCAACGATGGACATGCCATCCTATATACTGTATCTATTAGGGCAGTAGTTGTTGCATTATTTCCTGCTTAAGTGCAAAATAATACATTTGCCTAAAATAATTGTTTTCTAGAAATAGCCCTGTGATTAAATGTTTTGGCATATATTGTTAAAGATGTATGTGACATGAAATATAAGCTTACAAAATGTATTTTATTTGTTACAAATGGACTCAGACAAATTCATAATGCATAGCAGGGAATTTAATGTACGTTTCACTCACAAATCTGTTTCAAGCACAAGCCACTGACTTTCAAACTGCACAGTAATCACTTTTCAACAACCCATGATGCATCGCGTCTATGTATACTTATTTTTAAAGTCTATGGTGTATACAACGGGTACTGTAGCCCAAAACAGCATTTCTTAAAAGGCAACATATTTATTTAACAATTTTATCACACATTGGTCATACTCTAAAAATGGTTACGGAGCGATCAAAGGAGAAACCTTCACATAAATCACTGAACTCTTTCTGGCTAATGCATTGTAAACTCTAGGAACGAAATAGGCCTACAGTATGTCATATCACTCCTGCTATTTTCCTGCCAAGGTGGTTGAGTGGTGAGGTAATGGGATACTACTTGGTTATGTATTTCATCGTCATTTGGTTCATTGCACTGTAATGTAAACATCTTTAGTTTCCTGTTTCCAGGTTCTCTGCCTGAGCAAAGAACAGCACAAGAACAAAAAGATTAGATTGTAGTTAGGTTTGCGGGTTCAATCCTCACTCACAGCGCTCAATTATAACAAAGTGAATGCTAACAAAATTGTTTTACTTCTCTAATATATCTTTAGATTTTTTCTACAAATTATTTTAAATTTTTTTGGCAATCATTTTTGAGCACTTTCAGGATTAAGTGTGCTAAAGGAGCTGGAGGATGTAAACAACTTTGTATATTAATACATTAAAATTAATTATCAGTAGGCAAATTACAGGAGCTAAATAGGACTACAGGAGATTTATGACTGAATGTTTGAAGCTATAGGTCAAATTATCAGAGTTGTTTTTATTACTTATTTAATTAAGAAGATTAATTGTGATATTGTTAGTCTGTCAACATGACAAGACTGAGGACAACAACCGCCACCATGCCACAGCTTTCCTGCTTGTTTTTTTTCCACAGCTTGTTTGGGTCTTTCTCTGTTACAGTAATTCATGAAGTACGAACAGTTCACACTAAAAATCCCAAAAAAATTAAAATCTTTTATCTACGCTTTACAGTTTGGAGTCACCAGTTACATTACTGTCCAAATACACTACAACGCCTATCCAATAGGAATGCGGAATAAAGCTCAAAGACTTTGAAGCAGCACATTGAACTTGCCTTGACCTGTTAAAACGTTAATACGACTTTTGTTGCTCTTTACTTATCTGCATGACAAACTTGAAGAGAATGACAAAATCTTTCTTTTTAAAAGCACTCATCTCATGGCAATTGTTACATTATCAGAGGTGTACACACTATTCATTGTTGATCATGGGATTTGACAAATTCCAAGCTACATCATGCAAATCACATCAGTACCAAATGTCTATATGGTTGTAATACAGAGAGAAAGAAACGGTTAAAAATAAAATGTGATCCTGTTAAGGACAGGACGTTGCAATCAGAGGATGGATGAAGCTATAGTCAGTGGAAGATCTCAGCATCACTTTCAGTGCCTTAGTGGAGATTTGTGAGCTATATAGGGCAGTCCCCAACAAATTACAGAGGATTTGAACAAATGTGCATTAAGCTCCTCTACATCTGATAGTCTCAGCACCATTCTCCTATAAACAATTTACATTATAAAAGAGCAAACACTGCTATAAGTTTGTATACATGTTTAAATAAAAGAGTTGGATGAATGGAAAATTAATACAGAGTCTGTACTTTTCATGCACACAAAAACATAAAAAGCACCGGTGGATATGCAGTATAGATGAAGCGAGTCAATCTGGTGCATATTCACATTTTTAATATAAGTTTCCTTTTTAAAAAAGACTGCATGTTGAAGACATGAGTCTGCAAAAGAATGTAAAAAGAAAAGGATTGGAGTGACGGTACAATTACAGTACAAGGTGACAGATGCATATCATATTTTGGTTGCAGTCTCTTTTTTTGCATTCACACAAACATATTTAATCCTACTAAATCAGCCTAGTCTGGAGTATGGCTAAATAAACTGATCAATGCTTTTTCTGGTTTGCAAATGCACGTTTTAAAAAAATATGTACTATAGGATTTGTGTTGAAATACATCAACACAGTTCCTTTATACGGTATGTGTCATTGAGAGAGTTGAGCTGGCAATATACTAATACAATTTCTGAAAAACATGTGTTTGAAGGATTCTTTTTGAAAATAATCCTGATGAAGCTCTCCAGAAAGGCTTTAACATTATTACTGTTTCATACTGTAATGATGAATGTATTTTGAAATTTAAAATGTGACACAAATATGGAGTTACTGAAAGAGTCTATGCTTTGACAAAACATTTCAGAAGCTACCAAAAATAAACTCATCATACTGTATATCCTAAAGGCACCTTAGACAAAGATATATCCCTGTGCTCAAGTGGTTAAAGAGGTTGGGGTTGAAAAAAGAGAACGGAGAAGCAGCTTCCTCTCAAAAAGCCTAACCGCTGCATGGAAACACTATATCGCCACAAGAAAGGCTACATAGTCGATAGATGGAGTTTTCATTGCATAAACTATTCTTACTGATTGTCTGAAAGCACGACTTAAAGACATAGAATGCAGATCTGAAAAATTACAAGATTTGACAGGCATAGAGCATCAAAATGCTCTTTACATGCAACACCCCATCATTTGCATGGTACTGTGATATTGCATTTCTGCAACAGGGTATATCTGTTAGGATAACAAGACATGCATGGGGAAACGCTCTCCTCATCATGCAGATATTGTCTCTGGATTTACACTCCACAGTAGGAAGTTAAAAAGACAACACAAATATATATACTGTATATGTATATGTATAAAACAATAAACAATAAAACAAACAAAGAGAAAGGCTGAACATAAAAATGAGTAGAAACAGTGTTCAACGAGCTCTGTCCTGCTTCAGCAAAAAACAATCCCCCCCTGACATGCTGGTGGAGGGGGTTATCTTCCCCCTTCTTTCTTTGTATCCTCTCCCCATTTTAACTCATCCCAAACTACCAACCCAGTCTGTAAAAGTAATCCTCCGGTGCATCATCACCATCATCAGCAAGTCTCTCTACTCCTCCTTTCATCCCATTTTAGGTCTTCCTTCTCAGGCTGGACAGACTTGCTCCCCCTGTAGGCGAGAGGTTGGAATGACTCTGTATTCCTAACCAGATAAGGGGGGAGATGATACCTCCCGTTCAACCGAGGGGGTAACATTTGAAAAGTCACTGGGATTAATTAGGCAAGTAAGTGGAGCAGAAATCACACCCTGCTGGCTGGGTGGCAGCGGTAGGTGCAGTTGGACAGGGTATCAGCTCCACTGTCGACGTTCTGGGAGCATCCTCCGTCGCAACAAGCATCTGAGAGAGAAAGAGGGCATACTGTCAGTAATGTACCTGTTTGTTATTAAAGCCAATACATATCTTACACTAGAAATGACAACAGCTACAGTCCATATTGACTAATGTATTTTAGGGGTATGGTCTCACTTCAATTCAATTATAATTGTCCTGTCAGATATATATGAACTCCCCTTTTTAGTGTATCTGCTCTGAAAAAAGATACTTCCTGATTGTAGCAGAGTCTAAACACAGCAGACAACAGACTAAAGGCAAAAACAAAAAAAGCAGCGACTCGAAAATCAACAAGTCACATCAGTAGGCAATAATCGAATATGGTCAGTCACTGCAGAATCACCCACATCCGCATCCTGATGCATTGATGCAATGATTGATTTCAACGCCCCTAATCTATTTACAGTGTTTGTGTGTGTGTGTGTGTGTGTGTGTGTGTGTGTGTGTGTGTGTAGCTGGTACCTGCTCCTTCCTCAAGCAGATGAGTTCGGCACAGACTGGCCAGGGGGGGGTTGGGTCCCTCATGGCTGGTACCCAACTGGAGACGCCTCATGTGACGGACCACTGCTGTGGCGTTGAATGCTTGCTGCAGAGGAAAAGACACAATTGCAATATGACCCAGAAAACTGTAGAATCTCATTCATCTGAAACTGAAAGTGGACCAACCTCGACACGGAAAGCAGCCTAATGCAGTGGTTCTGGACATTTTTTTACAAGAGGGTGCACGTCTGTGAGTTGTGAGCAGTTTATTCAAAGAGTGTTTCATATTAGTAGTTTTTAGAAGCCACAAGAGTTAAACTGTGCAGAGTACGAGCAAGGTTTAAAGAAAAACATTACAAATAAACCAAATTCTAGCGAGGCACAATTTTTTTGAGGCACAATTTAACAACCCTTGAGGGGGGGTCCCAACACCAGGTTTTAGGCACTGGCCTAAAGGTTTTTTGCAGTCCTAAATCTTTACCATTCTAGCTTTTCTTCAGTTCAGACCAAGACAACACGTTTTATTGTAGCTTAACTGTATTCTCTCCATGTACACTAAAAATAAAATTCATATGGCCCACATCCAAGATAAACTGGATGTCTGACTTACCTTCCACTTGCTCTTAGCAAAATTCTTCTTGATCTGAGCACTGACAGACTCATGGATGTTCTTATCCAGAGCAGTATCCCCGGCAATCCTGACAAACAGAGGGGTAAGGAAACGTAAGAGTGTGTCTGTGTGAGGGTGTGTGCCATGGATAAAAGTGACATGTACAGCCACAACAGGGATTAGTTAAAACTAGTAAATCACTAAAGTTGAGAGTATCAAGGTTTTAATCAGACAACAAAGGGAGGACCAGTACCAGGGGTGCTGCAGAGCCTGATCACAGGTGTAGCGTGTGTTGGGGTCTTTCTCCATCAGGTGGACTATAAAGTCTTTAGCTATAATGACAAAATAAAGATTTAAAAAGTCAGTGTTAAAAATGTTACACCAGTTGCACTGATGTAATAATGTAAGTGCTGTCAACAAGAGAAAACAAATCTTGAAGTAATTTCCATATCCGCTATAGTATCCACATATACCGCTGCATAAATTGTATACTTTGTTCTAAATATCCAGAGCAGGTAACAAGTATCAAGTCCAAGAGCCAGGACCGGGGGATACAAAAATAAACATGGGCTCATTGCTTTTGCTTGTGGGCTCACTACCTGTTAGGTGAAAGGTAGGGATTGGATAACATATTAACTATCTTAAAAAACTTAAGATATCACTCTCTCCCTTTGAGAAAAAGCTTGACTGGCTCTGGAAACACACTCCTGCATAAGAGGTGATCTCGGTCTTGTACTGTGTGTAAGGTGAGGTAAGATAAGGTGGATACTAACAAGTCCAGGCGGCCTACTTGTTTTTCCTGCGGGATGAGAGGGTCTGTCTGTTTTAGAGAGGAAAACTTACTAGTATATAAATGTGCCAAACAGCTGTTTGGTGCTGAGAAAGCAAGGTTAATCCAATACACTCTTCGTCAAATTTAGCAAACATCTCCTCGCAGTTTTTTGTGCTGAAAAGAAATCTGTTGTTCCTACAAAGCCTTGGCTGTGTAAATGGAAAACCAACAGAAAGAAGAGCACGAGCACCAAAATACAATTCTGAGTTCAAATAAAAATCTTGGCGCAGTATCACTTACTGTACATTTAAAGGAGAAGGAGCAGAAGAGAACGTGGTTTAAACATGTTTTAGATTATTTGTTGTTACTGTGAAGAATTCCATCTTATTTCAGTATTTATCAAGGCAATATTTGTACGAGAAAATATTTCAGCTCAATCTCATCCCTGAAAAAATATCTAGTTTAAGCTAAAATTATTGTAATTTTGTTGCATTAAAAAAAAGTCCTATTCCTTTCTGACATTTCTGGAATTTAATATTCAATTTCATTTTCAAGGTTGTTTTTATGACTGGAAGATGCAATTAAAGAATCCCAGGTTGTTGAGTTTTGCCAGGATATGTGGGATGTAGGGTGCTATTTTAACAATCTAAGCCCCTGGCATATAGCTCATGGCGCAGGTGCATTTAGGGCGTGTCTAAGTCCACTTTTGCTAGTTTGACAGCGGAACATGGCGCATGGTTTCCAAAGGGTTGTACTTATTGTCTTACTTAATCATAGGTGTGTTCTGGGCGTAACATGCAATAAACCAATCAGAGTGTCATCTCCCATTCCCTTTAAAACGCCAGGCGTGTTTGTACATTGGCCCATTGCTATTATGATGGCAGATTTTCACTGTCATATTTTTATTTGTATATAAAAATATATTCTTTTGCATGTTTGTGTACTGATGTGCTTCCCTGTGTATGTGTGTGTGTAACAAGCATAGTTTGCACGCACTGTGCATAGGCCTAGGCGCATTTTACTAATTTACTGTTAAAATAACAATGAAGTGCTGCACTATTGACTTTAGACTAGGGCTGTATCTCAAATAGCCTACTGGCACACTTCAAGCACTAAGTTTCAAGTATAAAAACTCAAGACAATAATTCACCTGAACACACCTCCCTGTAAGATTAGTACACCCATGGCGCAAAGACGGGCTCAAGTGCATTTGCTATTTAAATGACGCTGGACAGAAAACTGACAACTGTGTCGTTGTTAAATTAGCAAAGACATTTGCATCAGGCTTTGCACTGCAACGGGTGCAAAATAGGGCCCGTAGAATCTACGCTTTAACCCTAACATATGATCACAGGCTTTGTGTTGTGACCGAAAGAATGAAATAACTAGTATAAGCAACAGAAATGAAATGTATCCCAAAAAGTGTCTGACCTCACTCTATGTGATAAAGTAAGGAGTTAGGTAGGAGGAGGGAGGGAGGATAATGGTTATAGGCCACTTCTCAAATAGATCAAGAGGAATTCAGTAGGTTTGGGCACTAGGAAGACACAAAGTATACCCAGGAGGTCAGGGGAAGCTGTTGACAAAAATAAGTTCTGGGTGGTTTAATAATTGTTTGCCTGTTGACTTTTAATTGATTATGCTCTTCAAAAAATCTACAGAACTTAATGCACACTTGGAGATGTACACATATATATAGACGTGTTTGATGTGTCTCTCTGAAAAATCTGCTTTTTTAAGAGAAAAATAGCTTGATAATTACTGTACCTGAATCAGAAATATCATCCCAGTAAGGAGAATCAAATTCGTATTCTGCCTTCAGGATTTGTTCGAACAGTTTGGCATCATTCTCATGGTAGAACGGAGGGTAACCACATAACCTGAGACACACAAGAGAGCACAGATGTCATGGTTTTCTACTTGAAGCATTCCCAAGAGGTTAAAATGACAATCACAGCAGTCAGCAAGGAGATAATTTAAACTGCATCAATGACTATAATACCTGAATCTATCCTGTGTTAGGCTCGGTTCATGTCTTAAAAAGTGTACTTACAGAATATAGGCTATGACACCAATAGACCAGCAATCCACTGCTTTACTGTAGGGTTTCTGAGCCAACACTTCAGGGGCTGAAAGACCAAAACAATGTTATACAAGAGCATTAGCAAGAAAGATGTTTAATTATGTGTGACACATGTTCAGCAGTATTAGTACATTAAAAGAGTGATTCATTTTTTAAAGTTGAGCATGTGAGTAAAATTAAAGTGTGACCGTGATTGCAAAAATGATTTACAAAAAGTTAAACTGGATTTCTTTTACTGGGCTTAAAAAAATATTTACAAAAATTAAACTGGATATCTTTTACTGACTTTGAATATCTATATGAGCTTCCGATTAGCTGTAAATGGTGTTTAATGAAAGATTTTGTATTTCAGTACCAGTCGGATATTGGCATTGTGCTAATATTGCATGATACAATGTTCCCTGCCATGTAACATGGATTCATTCAAAGCAGAATCTCTGACTTCTTTACCAACATATCCAGGTGTTCCACACGCTGTCGACATCACACTGCCAGAGCCCTCAATCTTAGACAGACCAAAGTCACTGATCATGATCTTGGAGTCTTCATCCATGCTGTAGTACAGCAGATTCTCTGGCTGCGACGAGGAGGAACAAGACCAAAACCAGAAATGAAAGATGATGACAGAGTACCGTCACACATATCATGCAAACCTTTTCCTGAACACACACAATGACATCCCTATGCTAACTTTCCGTTAATATCTTTAGCCCGAGTACTGACCTTGAGGTCACGGTGCACAATGCCCATGTCGTGGAGGTATTTGACGGCATCCAGAATCTGCTGAATGAGCTTACTGGCATCTTTCTCCGTGTAGAAGCCCTTCTCTATGATACGATCGAAGAGTTCCCCGCCAGATACACTAGAAACAATACGAGGGATCCAATCATGAAAGCGAAGAAAAGCTTGTGGAATATACAGTACAGTATGGAGACAACAACCACACAAATCCAACTGGACTGGAAATAATGGAAGGAGCCCACTGATTGGCCAAGAGAGCTAAAGATTTCCCTTCTTGATTGTTGCATTGGAGGAATATTGAGATAAAGTCTGATAGTGAAATAACATGGTGTAAACATATTATTTTGAAAATATTTGTGAACAAGACCAACTGTCATAATGTGAGAGAGAAAGTGCATGAGGGAAATATAAAATAAGGACTAATCTGAACAAGGATACTTGTTCATTTGTTCAAAGTTGTAAATAACTGCTATAATAATCTGTATGAAATGTACTACAGTTATATGCTTTATTGTGGGAGTGAAAAAAGGTCACTATGGTGTAAATGACACCACAGACAGTGTGATGATGCCAGCTTGACATTAGACTTAAAAGCCACTAGATGGAGACTTCACTCTGTCTACAGATAATGTGAAGCTGTTTGTCTGAGCCACCAGGAGAAGCAACCTTTTAACAGAAGATCAGAACTGTGGGAGTGAGCATTCAAGTGTTTCTCCTTGCAAGATATTGTTTTGACAAAGGACGGAAGGAACGGGAATGTACTCAAGAAAACAATTTCCTTATCTCTTGATAAATGTACACCCTACCTCTCTGCCTATGTCTTTTATGTCTATGATTTGCCATTGACTGTGATTAATGCATTATTTTTTTCTGGAGCCTCACAGTTAACAGCACTTCAGATTTTTATCTGTCCTTTCTCTTGTTCTTGCCATTGTTCTCTCTCTCTCTCTCTCTCTCTCTTTCTCTGACATTTCCGTAGTTGTGGTGGGTGGGAGGCTGACAGGCCTGCACACTGCAAGTGTGAGGGCGAACTCCCCACTGGTGTTCATTAGTAGACATAGTACAGTGATGCGTGTATGTGTTACAGGGTGCGATTAATAGCATGTGACATGCAATGTGCGTGGGAGAGTGTTCAAAACCCACATCACACAAACCCACACACATGTAAATACTCACAGTTGCATGATAAGGTAGAGGTGTGATTTACTTTCAAATATCTCTTCCAGAGATACAATGTTGGCGTGTTTGATTCTGTGAAGGAGAGAAGAGAAATAAGGCAAGACGTTCTTATAATATCATGTAATTCTGTTGTCAACTCTGTGCTCTGCTGCTCCTTTAGACCCGTGGGTGCGGTGACAGGGATAAAATGATGACTTACCAGATTGAGATTGGTATGGTAACAGTGTGTATCATATCTGTTTTACACTTCAATAGCCACATTCTAATGCAATTTCATGTATGAGCTCTGGCAGAAATTCTACCATTACAAAGGTTGCAAAAACCGAGCATAATAGGAATCATACAGTAAAAGTAGAATGCTTTTGTGTAATCCATTTAATTAATTTACCTCAGTATCTGGACTATGAATGTGGACTTGAGAATCATTGAGTTGACTTGAAGGTAAGGAGGACAAAGACAACACAAAGCCAACATGTGTCTGAGCTGTACCAGAGGCTACTGTGTATGAGTTAACATGAGCTTGTGTTGGATTATGTCAATGACTCTTATCCAGATTGTAAATACATGAACACCTTAATTCTGCTTAGCTCAGTGTGGAAGGAGAGATGGACTCAGTGAAGGATGAATGATGCTGAGTGAGCAGACTCATGTAAAGAGTGTGAGCTCAAGTATGCACTATCACACACAATTATAGAAGATCAAATAAACGCAGTAAAGGTGCATCTAACTTGAATTCCTGTACATTAGGGTTTGTGAAGAATGTATGTTGGACACTGATCATGCAGGGTTTTTCTTGATTTAGAATGGGCCTTTTTTGTGGGGGGGACTACGCACGGCAGTAAGCATGATCGATCCACGTACAGTGAACGCTAAGAGTCTGTATTACCTTATTTGGCAGAGATGTATGCATGCAGTATGTTATTGCTGTTAATTTGATAAACAAAAATGTCTATTATGCTTCAGTAAATAAAAACCCAGATTAACAAAATTGGTTCAAAAAATATTAATATTCAAATACTACTACTACTAAGCTCTTCTGCAGCCCGACTCTGGAGATAAAACTGAGTTATGGGGTCCTATTCAAATTTATGTTCTGCTTGTTGTTTTGTAAATTGCTCTAAAAAACACATTTAGAGAAGATTTGAATCACTATTTTTGTTCTCATTTCTTGTAATTTTGGCTCTGGTGATTTCTCCTTTTGGGGCTGGCTAAAACCTCTTTAAAACCTTTTGGGGGCGGGGGGATTCCTATGGAGCTAGATTTGTTTCTTTATTACATGCGAGAAAATAAATGATCTGAGAGAAAAAAAATGTTTGAGAAAAAAGTTATCACACAGATAGCATTTCATGAGAGAAAAAAAAATATTTGAGAAAAAACGTTTTCATACCAATAGCAAAAAATAATAAAAATTTGAGAAAAAAAACCTCTCAAATATATATTTGTTGCTATCAGTGTGAAAAATATTTCTTACAAAAAAAAACGTTTTTGCTCTCAATTAAATTTTTTGCTCTCATCTCAGGATTTTTCTCTTAATGTGAAAATAATGTTCTTTAACTGTGGTCTCTATGGTCTTGTCTTGGGAGTCCATCTGAATCATTACACCATTGTCACCACCATAGATGCGCTGCCTTAGTTGAGTGCAGAAGCTAGCGTTAGCCAACAAGCAGCCAGCCCACTTCTAAATAAATACCTTTTAATGATCACAGCGAAGCTTTCTAGCAATGTTTCAACATTTGCCGATCCCCACTGATGGCGGTCCGTCTGTGGGTGCAGGACCTGGAGCTCACCACCAGTGTTTCAGTTTGACTGTTAAAAAGTGTTTAAATAATTAAAAGGTATTTATTTAGAAGTGGGTTGGCTGCTAGTTAGCTAACACTAGCTTCCGCGCTCAACTAAGCCAGCGCATCTATGGCAGTGAAAATGGTGTAACGATTCAGATGGACTCCCAAGACAAGATGGTGCTCACCCAACTGGCCAGTAGGAACGTGGCCCCGCCCATGACATTATTTTCACATCGAGAGAAAAATCCTGGGACGAGAGCAAAAAAATTGACTTGAGAGCAAAGAATTTCTTTTCACACTGATAGCAAAACTATATCTATTTGAGAGTTTAAAAAAGTATTTTGAGAGAGATTTTTTTTTTCCAGAAATCATTTTTAAAATTTATATTTAAACTTCTCAAATATTATTATTTTTTGCTATTGGTAGGAAAACATTTTCTCTCAAATATTTTTTTTTCTCTCATAAAATGCTTTTTTGCTATCAGTGTGATAAGTTTTTCTCTTAAACATTATTTTTCCTCTTAGATCATTTATTTTCTTGCAAGTAATAAGGAAACAAATCTAGCTCCATAGATTCCTTGGTCAAAAAAAAACCTTGGTCATGGTGACTGTTAGGGAGCTGAAATGTCTATTGAGGGCTGGTCAATCTCTGCAGTGATGATTTTACCCGGACATTTGAAACAGCCATGGTAATAAGCTTTTTCAGAGTTTCAACAGAGCCTCCACAGTAACTTTACACCAACTCCTCTGATTGGTGCGGCTACAGATGACTAGACAATGATTAGTCACTGTATGTCTGTGTTTGAGTAAATATTTGGTCTGTATAAAATGAGAAGAGGATGAACAGCTAGCTAACCAAGTGATGATATTATATGTCTACATTATACATCAAACCACCATTGGGCTGTGCTGCCATTTAACAATTATCAGAACAGAAATAAGTTGACTGAATGTATCCAATGGGGATCATCTGGCTACACATCTGCCACAACCCAAACTGGGCCATTAGACACTAATTTGAAAATAAATTAAATTATTTTAATATACAAATCAAAACACTGTCACAAGTGCTTTACACAGGTTGGAAACATTAAATAAGCACCAATAAATTACAGCAAGAGACATTACCAGAGTCATAAAAGAAAGGTTTGGCTCATAACAGGAAGGAGAAACGAAGATAGGGGGGGCCGTATAATGTTCTGCCACCATTTCAGCCTCAGTATTTTTATAACAGAATAACATTTTTGCGTGCCAACTGTCTCCTGTAGTCAACGAAAGGAGAGCAGGTCTACTTCAGTGTTGAGGGGTGGGAATTGTCATTAAATGGGATAAGTACATTGCTGACACAAAAGTGGGATTTGATTTTCAACAATTACACAGGTACATGATCAATATAGTGTTAGTAATACTTTACTTACTGATTGTAAGTTTGGCTGTTGTGGTCAAACAACTGGCTGTGTTTACACCATTAACTGGATTGGACTGAATAATCCAAAAACAGGAAATATATTTTCAATCTGATGACTTCATGACGTGGCAAACCAAAGGAAATGTTAACATATTACACTATTTTAGCTTACAATTACACCTATTCAAAGCATCAGAAACTATCTGGTTCTTAACTCTTAAATGCTACTGGAAATAAGACTGATGGCATCGGTGAGACTGAATCTAAACAGTAATGTTGCAGAGTAATGAAACCTTTGTATGAGTCTACACAAACTTTAGACAAAGCAGGCTTACTTTTCAGGCCAAGTTTACTCCATTTGTCAAAATTTTAACAGCTAACTAACCCTCACCGCTCTCATTCCACCTCACCTCAGGAGGAATCATAGCTGTACATTGGCTAGAGTTGTGTCTCCCATAACCTAGGCAACAAAAGCTCTAAAAATAGCATGGGACCCAATGTAGATCAGGCCGTTTCACCTGGCCTGTGGTTCCCCACATCTAAAGAGAAGTACGTTTTAACCGCAATTGTTTTATTGTCACTTGCCTTTGCCTTTCTATAATACAACCATATATCTCATGCACAGGTAGAAAGGGAACATGTGCATGAGCTGGGTTACGACGAATCACGTGTGCTAGCTTTTGAAGGTCTGGATTAACCAGGACATTGTTTCCTGAAATACAAACTGGTGTTGAATTTTCAACCTGGATGGTTAGTTAGTTAGTTAGTTATTTGATTGAACTGGTCCTTTTTTTGTACAGAACATATGGATCCAAGTCTTACAGTTTATTACTGTTTTACAGCTATAAGGTGACCTTGAGTGACATGAAAAGAATTACTATTATGTATTATAACAGTAATCAAGTGAAAAGTAGATAAAGTTCAATAGGATGCATATTCAAATCCGTCTTAAAACATACCTTTTTAAACTGGCATATTCGGTCTGATTCTGTCTCCAAGCGCCTATAACCACATTAGCACCGATTTAAATTGATTATCTAGTTTTTGTTTTTTACTGTGCATGTAAGGTGTCTTTGAGTGCTTTAAAATGTGCATTTATTAAAATGCATATCATTACATGCATCATATTACTAAAGTATTATATATGATATTAAGAAATGTAATTCAACTTGCATGATGTAGTAATGGAGATATACAATGATGTGAAATGTACCATCTTGAACCTTGTGGCTAGGCTAATGCTGCACATGGTTAAACATTGAAAAGTGTGTGGTGTAATACAGACTGGCTTAAAAATGCATGTTTATTTTATATATCACATTATTGATTAATAAACCAATGTAGGGTCTATTATTGCTAATCATAGAAGTCCACTTACTTGTGTAGGACTGCTATCTCGTTATCAATGCTGTTTTCCTTGCCCTCTAAAGCCTTCTTGGGGATACATTTGATAGCCACCAATTTCTGGGTACCCTTCTCCTCAGCCAGGACCACCTCAGAGAAAGCTCCCCTGAAACAAAAACACACAGGTCAGTCTGTGAGACCTCAGTCTTATCTTTTGGTGTTTACGCAACACTCTTCACATGCATCTGTGACATTTTGGAGGGAAAAAAAGGAAATTCCTGCTTTGACGTTGAATCGGCCAAACTCTTGTGCTAACTTGTCTACTTGCATCTTAGTGCTGGTATAAATTCTAGCTTTCTGATGCCAGATTGGGTGTATTTTTTAACTTCAGCCTCTTCCTGAAGTCTTTGGGTTGTTGCTGAGTCAAGTTTTGGAGAGGGAACAACTTGGTGGATTGATTTTTAAACACCAATAAAAATCAATTGCTAAAATTTATTTTGGTGAAAAGTTTTGATACTGGGCCAAAACTGTTTTTAATTTAAAGCTTCACTCATGTGATGACCATCAATCAATTGGACCACATTATCATTCTGTGAAACATAACATATGGTAACAGGCCTCTTTTTTCCTTTTAACATACTTCATTGCTTTTAAACTTAATAATACTACTGAAAAGGTGTCATCTTAGAGACAGTTCATGTAGGTATGTGGATCATACAGTTCACCATAGCCAGGTTCAAATATATAATAACCATTAACATTACAGAGCGCTAACTCCTTGTATTCTTCAATTTCAGCATAAGACTAGTATAGACATTATCATTTACCAAGCACTTTAATGTTATTTTAACAAACTAGTACTGTATGCTGTCATATGTGTACAGTCTTATGTTAAGTTGTGACATGCTGAAGTATGCACAGCTACTACAATGCCTATAAAAATATTTGGATGTTTCACCCTTTTGCTTCTTTTATACATGAAACATGGTCAAAATATTTTGGCTTTTTTGACATTGAATTTGCACACAAAAAAACTCTTTAATATCATAATATTAATGTCAATTAATTAAAATATATAAAGTAAAGAATATGATTGCATAAATATTCAAGGTCAATGACCTAATTCAGGTCAGTATTTAGTAGATGCACCTTTGGCTGCAATTACAGCACTGAATCGGTGTGGATATGTTTCAATTAGGCTGGCACATCTGGACACTGCTATTTTTCCCCATCATTCCTTGCAAAACAGCTCAGGTTCTGTCAGGTTGCGGGAATGAACAGCTTATTTGAAGTCCAGCCACAAATTCTCGATTGGATTGAAATCTGGGCTTTGACTTGGCCACTCCAGAACATTCACCTTGTTGTCTTTGAACCATTTCATTTCTGCGTAGCTTTTGTAGTTGTAGTTCTCTTGCAGACTGAGTCAGATCATCTTCCAGGATTTGGCAATATTTTTCTGGTGGCAGCATCCCCAGAGCATGATGCTGCCACCACCATGCTTCACAGTGGAAATGGTGTGTTTGTGGTGATGTGTAGTGTTTGGTGTTCACCAAACCGTCTAATCTGATGGTCAAAAAGCTAATTTTTTTGCTCATCAGACCAAAGAACCTTCTGCCAATTGACCTTGGAGTCTAGTGCGCGAATTCCAGGCAAGATTTCCCAGAGCTTTGACTGGTGAAGAACCCGGTCAACAGTTGTTGTATGTCCAGTCTCTTCCATCTGAGCCACTGAAGCCTTTAACGGTTAAAAGCTTCAGTTAAAATTTAACTCCTTCAGATTTATCGCAGGTGTCTTGTTGGCCTCCCTCACCAGTCTTCTTCTTGCCCGGTCACTCAGTTTGGGATGACGGCCAGCTCTAGGCAGATTTAAAGAAATGCATATTCCATCCATTTCAGAATAAAGGATTTAACTGAACTCCGTGGGATGTCCAGTAAGTTGGCAATCTTTTTGTAGCCATCTTCGGACTTGTACTTTTCAATTATGTTTTCTCTTAAGTTGCTTGGAGGGTTCTTTTTTCTTCATGTTGTAATTGTAGTAGGAATACAAATGAACCAGAGACTAGACCTCCCAGACAAAGGTGTTTTTTATACTATAATTACTTGACACCCATCAGATGAATATGATCACCATTTCACTAATTGTGACACTGCTGGCATCAACTAGGTGGAGTTCTGTTGAATTAGGTCAGTCACTTTTAAAGGGAGTGAATATTTATGCAATCATCTTCTTTACCTTATATATTTTTTGATTGACATTAGTTTGTAAAAATCATTACGATGGATATCAAACAAAAGCCTGATACTAGATGTGAGGAGGGGAGATGACAACAACTATCAGCTTAGCATCACTAGCGTTAACTAGCTAACTCCTTCACCACTACTGGAGCGAACTCACCGAAGGTTACCAAACCTCAACGTCATTGATCTCAGCCACTCCCTCTGTTCACTGATTGGACCGGTAAAAATTTGGCTGGACGAAAACCCGCGAATATACCGCAAACCCAGACAGAGCAGTCTTCCTCAGTCTCACTCAGACTCACCCTGGGTTTGGTGGTTTAAGTCTGCTGCTAACTTATAACACTAACATTACCATGCATCATATCCATACTTACATTAACCATCAAGCCACTAAGCCTGTTTGGACCTCTGCAGAAGTGTTAAATTCATTAATGATAATAATGACGCGCCAAGTATAGCGCCGCCGTCATTTAACGATACGCTACACGATATAAACATGTTCTCTCTCTCTCTCTCTCAAGCTACACACTCACATTTCAAGGCCGTCTTTGTGCATCCAGTGTGAGTCCGTCTCAGTACTCGGTCCGGTTCTTGTGGTTGATTAATGCAGATTGTTGCTGATTACCTCTCATTAACTCTCATAACAGGCCGGATTGGGTGGCGCATATGGCACCCCCATGAGTCCATGAGGCAAATATCTGTGAGATGGGCCTACTCAACATTTTAATTAATTTTATTTCTATTCTGAATCTGCAAAGTTCTCTGTCAGATAAATGCAGTTGAAATGTTTTTCTCTGAAGTAGAAATACACAGTAAGTCGGTATAGTGTGGGTGAATATTAAGTCCTTTGGGGTCTTTCTGTAAGTTATTTTGGAGTTCTGCAGAAAGCAAGCAGCAATACAAGAGGCCAAGCAATCAACCCATTCTAAACAGGCATGTTTTGAACAGGCACTGTACAAGTTAAAGGTTCAGTAGGTAACTTTTGTAAAAATGTATTTTTAACATATTTGTTAAAACTGTCACTATGCCCTGACAGTAGAATATGAGACAGATAATCTGTGAAAAAATTAAGCTCCTATGGCTCCTCCCTGTGTCCCTGATGCCATTTGGCAGAAATGCACCGCTCCCGGTCAAAACAGCCAATCAGAGCCAGGAGGACCGTCTTAGCAGTGTCAATCACTCTCGTGTACGCGCTGCTCATACCCCTCCCCCCTCCCCCTTCCCCCCGCACAGCGCGTACCGTGTTCTGTGATCACGGAGAAACAACTTTTCAGGAAAACTGCCAATTTCTCGAGTGACACCTGCTCAGAAAACAAAGACGGCAAACAGAAGAAGACCGATGACGAAAAGCGAGCTAAAAAGAAAGAATTAAACCGAGCCCGAAATAAAACGAGGGTCAACATCGGAGGCTTTTCAGAGGTGGAGGGAGCTACGCCTCCTGAAAGGATTCAACACGGGTTCAATCAGAGCTAGCCACATTTCTGCTTGACATGTAAGTATCCCTGCTGGATTTGTTTCATTTATTAATAACTAGCTACACAACTAAGCTAGCGATGGTTACAGTATCGCTGGTGATAGCGCAAATCTCATTTTACTCTGTAGCTTGTTGCTAGCTAAGTCTAACAGTTAGCTTGTTAGCTTGTAGCACGGCAGGAATGTTGTAGCTAACTCGTTCACCCTCAGTATAAGCAGTATTGTTTCGATCCCTACATTTAGTAAGCCTAAATGTGTTTTTGTCGATCATAATTAAATGCAGCTATGGTGAAACTACTTTAATTGTGCGCTGCCCCTGCCCCTGTTTCTTCCCCCTCAGGATTGGAAATCAAATGTCTGACACACATTCTTTATGCTCCTTCAACAGGTCAGACATCGCCCAGACACAGAGGCACGTGAAGGAATCGTCTTTCAGTCCAAATCAAGATGTTCAGTATTTCCTTGTGTGTACTTTGCAAAAAAAGCTGATTTATTTTACCCATATGCGAAATAAAACCTAAGACCTATTTCTAAGATGTTGTTATTCCTTGGCTTAGTGAGCTTCCTCAGTGATTCATCATTCCTACTGAAAGTTTAGTGTTTTAAATTGATCCAAAAGGTAATTCAGTAATGTGCTGTGTAAAGTGCTGCTTTTGTTCTCACAAATGAGCGATTACAAACATTTTTAATCCCTTTTTTATTGAAAAATATTTCCAAAACTTTCAATAGAAATATTTTAAATACATTTTTTTTACATAAAGTTTTAAAAGCACAGCACACAACAGCTAAACCCTCCTCAGAATAAAGCCCCTGTATTGTGTGGAAAGCATTGGTGGCCCTGCTTACTAGCCTGCGCGTTCACGGCAGGCTCGAGGAGCTGTGGAGGGGGGGGCTGCAGCGCAGCAGAGAGCAAGGGGGAGGAGCCTGTAAGGTGTGCTTGTTCAAATTTTTAGGCTAAGTCCACGTTTCCTCAAAACTACCTACTGCAGCTTTAACCTTACTAACAGAACACTGAACCCATTTCCTAAGTAAGTAAGAGTCATCCTGTGAGGCCTTGTGATAATTTCTCAATATAAAGTATTGTCACAGAGAGACCAGCTTTGGCAGAAATCCAGCTGTGTGGAGGAGGTTGTCAGTGCTGCAAATTCCTCTGTAGTGTCTGGAGAATTTAGTGGACATACTCCATACTCCCAGTGAGGGGCCCTGGGAGTGTTCACACAAACACTGAAAAATCTGAGAACACTAATGGGTTTTTAACTATGGATAGTCTTAAAGCCTGTTTGTTTGCAAGCAAACCCCTGCCAGTGACATATCCTTTAAATTATTCCCCAAATTAAGTGAAACAACAACCCTAGTTCAGCTGAACTGTAGACAAAGCCTGTTTGTCAGAAACAGAAGTATTTTTACCCCTCACTTCCTTGCACCGAATGGTGCTGCACATTGTTTTTATGTAGTCCCAGAAAATACATCCTTCTTTCTGGATGTCAGTGAACTGCAGGGTAACATTTTTATTGTGTTAAGGAAAGATCTCTAACACAACACCATTTTAAACAGCTGAATTCTGCATATTGTGGATGTGGACTATGTAGTACATTTCATACAAGGCCTTTTTTGCCCATGATTATGTTTATTCTGGGCATAATAGCAATACAGTAATTGTATTAAGCTATTGACTGGCATATGTCTGCTGAGTTCTACTGCAAATGCCACTTATAATAACAACTCACTGATGAGGGGTAACAAATAATGCTAGAGAACTTGCTTCCACCCTTGGCATTGCAAGGTTGACGATTAACAGGGATGTAGAAGGGTTGGCTGGTCTTCCTGGCTACCAACTTCCTCGCTGGTGCTTGGTCGGGACATTTCACTTGAATTCCCTTAAGTCTCTGCCACAGACATCTTAGTACTAGGCTACATGCAGCTGCTATTTCCTTGCTGGAGTGTGACGTGAAATGTGTTGCATGCAGGTGCGATGGGTCGCGTACAAACCAATAGGGTGTTGGAATGGTATATGTTTATACTTCTCATCCAACCACAATCAAATTCACTCTATCTGGATGGCGGGATTTGTCTGGATAGGTTTTTTTTTTTTTTTTGAATGATGACAAGCCGGAATAAGAAACAAGCCCAATAGGAGTAAATAGGAGTAACAAGTCTATTTTTACAATGTAAGGAGTAGAAAGTACAGATAATTGCATGAAAATGCAAGGAGTTGAAGTAAAATGTCTGCTGTTATATAATTACTCCAGTAAACATACCAAAAAATTCTACTTAAGTAAGGTAACAAAGTATTTGTACTTCGTTACTTGACACCTCTTGCGGCAACTAGATCAAAGTTAAAATAATTTAAACTTTGAATGCAGCCTGTCAGCCTTTCTGCCTATCATGTGTAGGCAGCTTTACTTGCCTGACTGGATAGACAACAATGATGGGTAGGTTTGTCCTGGCTTTTTCAGCAAATAATGAAATCTACATCTGTATACTGCATGCATGACTGTAACAGTTGCAAAAAAATGTTATTAGGCAAATTCCCACTAATCTTAGTGTTGGTTTGTTTTGTATTCTTGCATGTCCATGTTTTACGTTAGTTGAAGCAAACCATGAAATACAGATGGCATATGTATGTGCCAAATGAGTAGTGAAAATAAATGTCCTTAATTTCAGAAAACGGTTGTTTTGGGAAACTGAAACCTTAAAAACATTTTCATTTAACTAATCCATCAAAACTGACCCCATTGTTCTCAAAACCTCTACCTACATACAAGTGCTTACCATTGGGTAAACATTCTCTTACTTGCTTGACTTGAAAGATAGGAATGCTGGATGAGTTAGTGTTATATTGGCTTTGCATGTCTGTCTTCTTCAACAAATAGTGAAATCTACATCCATATACTGACTGCAACCGGCGCAAATTAATGGTTTTACAATTCCAAGGGACCTCAATGGCCTCTTTAATGTACTGTATATCTGCTTTTTAACACCCCCCCAATATTTTATTTACTTATTTATTTTTAAAGATTATTTTTTGGGCATTTTAAACCTTTAAGTGACAGGACAGTTGAAGAAATGAAAGGGGAGAGAGAGGGGGGCCGTAGGTCGGAATTGAACCTAGGAATGGCGGCGGAGTCATTAGGTTTCCATTAAAGTCAACGTGGGTATTTTCACTGACTGCGGAACGGCTGCGTTTCGACTCCGTTCAAGCTCCGGCAGTCCGCAGCCCTCCAGAGCAGATACGCAGAGCTTCTATTTTTGCTGGACGCCGGAGAGCTCCGCAGCATTTCAGCACACGGCAGATAGTGTGGGACAGGAAGTCGAGCACAGAAACAAAATAAAACATCCGGTTAATTTGCTAAATAAAAAAAAGAACATGCTCACGGCAGATCCTATTTCCCTGCACTACAACTTGAAAACACAGCACAGAGTTGTTTCCCCTCTGCTCCTCTGGATGGAAACAAACTGTTGGTTTTGTTGTTTTATTCTACATAAATTTGTGCGATCTTATGGGTCCTCATTACTTCAGTTGTCGGTCATGGCTTCAGCCGTTCCGCAACAAATGCGGACCTGGTGGGTATTGATGAATGGCGGAGCACGGAGCCGACAAGCAGCAGAGCGGGTCTGCAGCAATTCTGCAACCGGTGGAAATTGGGGCTAAGAGTGAAAAAAAGTCCATTTGCTACTGACACAGTGCAGGCCCATAAAATATGAAGAGCATAATCGTGATGAATATTTGATGGGTATTGAGTAGTATGTTGAGTTTGCTGAGAGCTTAATTCTAGCAAAGGTTTCAACTGGAATAAAAGGTAAACAACTGTGTTCGCTGAGCAGTTCCTGGTCCTAACAGTACATTTTTATTATTATTACCATGGGACCAGGATGAGGACATGAGGAGACACACACACACACACACACACACACAGCTATTAGCCACTAAACCCTCTATAAAAACACGCTTACTGCCACTATCCAAACAGTAGGGCGGGTTCTGTGCAAATACATTACACAGGAGTTTAAATATGGACAGGCAGCAAGAACATGTAAATGTCTGGAGCCTCAAACTGAGTAAATATTTACATGATGATAAAACAAAATATATTTTAGTGATGGACATTGTGCTGTCCAAAAACAGCCTTTTTACTTTCACAGCTCAAAAAGTTCAAATATTAGCATAGTTAATTTACTTATCTCTGTATTACATCACACGTTTCTGTCTCTGAGTAAGTTGCTCACACTACAGCAACCTTTTCATCATGTAGGTGCATGGCGCCTCACTCGGTGCATCAAAGCAATTCAAAACCAAGGAATTAGACTCTCACATGCAATCATGCATGCATTTATACTCACTCCCATACAACAAACACACAGGCACATAACAGAAATGCAAACATGTAGTAGCAGATACAAGGCTGTTAACTATTACTACTGACACACTTATACAACTAAGCCAAACACAATATGCATTGTCTTTTTGCAGAGTCAAGGAAGGCCCACTATTGGTATTTCATTACAGCCTCAGTCTCTCCTCTTTAAAAAAAAAAAAGTACAAAAATAAGTGTCCTGTGTCTTTTGTTACCATCTGCTGTGTTACAGAGGCATCTGTGCCAATGCAGACATGCAAAGTACAGGCGCAGTGTTGAAGTAAACTCAAATAATATTAATGTTGTTATAACATAAAGAAGGAAGATTTCCTCATATGTTGTGGTGTTTTGAGAATACATAGCTTCCTTATAATAGGCTCTGCCATGTACTGTTTTCCCTATAAAATCCACATTTCTCAATCTCCAACCAATTGTGCCATCTGTCCTGCTGAGAAGTTGGTAAAGAATGTATGTAAGCAGATGACAAAATGGTAACTGTGGAAAGGTCAAAGAGACATAGGGAGGGCCCATCTGGTCCAATCAGAGCATAGAGATGCCCAACTGTGAATCTGGCCCTGAAACAACAAAAGAAACACAAAGATCTGCAAAACCAAACCATATTCGCCCTCTTTATCTGGTAATTAACACAATGCATAACAACAGCAACTAGATTTGGAGCTCCAATGCAATATATTGAGCCATTTAAATCCTAGAGACATTACTATTAAATATATATATAAAAAAATGGTATTCATACACAACCCTGGCTCTGTAACTGGGAAACAAACAAATTAGCTCGGACCGAGTCACACAACGCTATTCAAGCCAAACATTCATCAACATGTCCACGCCGCTCGACTTTCGAGATTGCAACATTGCTGCCGAAATTTCCGCTGGATTTCACTCTTTTCGGTCGGATGTACCTTCCGCTTTCTTTGTGTTGGAATTTTTAAATCTGTTCGATTCATGAGGACTATGGTTAACTGCTCCTAAGATCCCTGCAGGGTAAATCCAGCCAGCTCTCTTTCCAATCTGAGTTTTCTTTTGAAGGACTAAAACCATTTTTAAAACATACTCGTTACACCAAAACAAGTTCCTTCCCAAGGTTATTTTGCAGCGGCACCGTGGCTTTGTCCGGTGCTTAACACTGCCCATGACGATTGTGATTGGTTTAAAAAATGCCAATAAACCAGAGCATGTTTTTCTCCCATCCAGGAAAGCTGGGTGAACTAGCCAGACTCGTGTTCGAAGCGCTTTGGAGAAAGGTCTGGCAAAGCTGTGTTTGTGCACAGAACAGGATTCCTATGCTGTTGATAATTGCTTTGGATGTACACCAAACTGATTCCAGATGTTTCCGGATGAATACATGTACCCCAAATGTTGCAATTGTATTTAAAAAAAAGATATATTTAGTCTACTTTGAACTAATAACAAATGCAATCTGCTGGTATTATCATTTTTTGCTTCCGCTCAATTTAATAATCCCTTTATATGAGTGTTGCCATGGTGCCTATGTTTGACTCAGTGCCAGTAACCATGTCCTTTTTCGAAGCCGTCAGTGCACTCCACACTATTGTTTACCAAGAATAAACATCATGACCATATTAAGAAATAGAAAATGTAAATAAAAATGTAAATATTGTCTGGGCTTTTATCAGTTCCAGTAAGAAGTGTGGCAAAGCCAACAGTGACACTTGATTTTCAATATTGATTTTCGTCCTCCCCAACTTACTGTACTTCATAAACATTTCTGTCCATCTGTATCTGAATGTGGGAATGACTAACAATGTTATATAGTGCTTACATTTGTAATTATGTAAAATGCTGTAACTGTAAATAGTTATACGTAATGTTTTCACTTTGTTTATTTCTGGTGTGTAATGCACATTTTGGTCACTTGTGGTAAACAGTTTTAGTAGGAATTATTTCTTAAACTCTAGTACACACAAAGTATTATAATCCACTCTGCACCTCTTAGACACATTTAGCACATTATCTCTGTCAGGTGTAAGGCTGGAAGGGATCATGCATTTGTGCGTGTGTGTCTGTCAGCATAATATTTTTTGTGCACATTTAGGTTATGTATGCTTAAGGTACCTTTTGTGGTCATGGTGATTCATAATGACTGTTGACTCTTCACAACTCCTAACGGGCCGGTCAGGGCCATAGGTGATCAACTACTTCAGTAGCAAAGGCATTTCCGGCAATCAGATAAGCAAATAAAAAGCCTTACTGAGTTGGTTGCAGCAGGCCACATTTTGGCCTTTGTTGTGGCTCAAAAACTGACATCCTTAAACAAGTTTGGGCTCATTATGAACCGGAGCATCTGCTAATTCCATACTTATGTGTGATATGTTGAGATAAATAAAGTTTTTGTCATCTTCGTAGCCATTTTGATTGTAAGGGTGCTGGGAGTGAGATTCATCTCTTTTTCATTAGGGAGGTGAGATGGAGACGCAAATACTGTAGCTGAGATCTGCACTATACTGAGTGCACTTTAATAGTTGTTTTTGGTCTTATGGTCTGTACATTTACTAGTTTAGTCTCAAAGCTGTCAACAATACAGCTTGCAGCAGCAGTAGGCCACCCCTTTTAGCAAAATAGCTGTGATAAACCCACTGTAAACTATCTGCCTCTCACCAAAGACAGAACAACTCAAAAAGTAGTTGCTAAAGAATGTCGGACCTCTAGCAAGTATGACACAAATATTTTGCTTAGAAGACAAAAATGGAGCTAAAAGCAGAGCAAATGTTGGACCTAAAATATGTGAGGTGGCCAGATATGTGAAGTAACGAAGTACAAACAGTTTGCTACTGTACTCAAGTAGATTTTTCAGATATCTTTACTTTCTATTTATTTTTTTGCCAACTTTTAACTATTACTCCTTAAATTTTAAAACGAATATTGGTTCCCATACCAATACCAATACTATATTCAATCTATTTTGATGGGAATATACGTTGCAGTTGACGCACCACTACGAACGACGACTCAACAGATTTGGTGGCATTCATTCGTGGCAAATCATTGTGGCTTGATGGCGGTAACTTTAGCATATCGTAGAAAACAGAGATCACAGAGATTTGTCAGACAAGTAGCAAGACATTCCCAATCATTCTCGGCCTTATCTGAGAGAGATGTGTGATGTGGCATCAAGAATGACTCTTGGTGACTGTACACACACACACACACACACACACACACACACACACACACACACGTAGATTCCTTTAAATATTAAGGCAAAGATTAAAAATGAGAAACTGGATCTGTGAATTCTCACAGAATCATATCTTGCTACTTAGTCAGAATCTCATTAACCTGGAGTCCCAGTCTCTGTCACAATAATCATATACGTGTGATATATGTGTGTGTTTTAGGCCTGTTGGCACATATCCATTTAAAATGTAGGCAATGGCATATAAGGAGCCTTTTCTCCATGTCCCCTGAAGTTTCTCAGCTTGCACTCTAGTAACAATCGTGTGGTCTAGATAGCTTTGCTCAAAAAATGGTTCTCATTCGCAAGGGTACTTGCTTGTACTTTCATACTTTAAGTACAGGAAGTGAGTACTTTGCCATCTTTGCAGGCGGCAAGAAACATGACTCCGATTGAAAGATAATGTTTTCTCTGTTGTGGGTGCAAGAAATTGCGTGCTCACATTAGCCATTTAGTGGCTCAATTAATGCAACTTAAAGTGATTTCTTCTCTGTGAAAGAGAATACTAGAACCAGCTTCCCACTGTTTCAAGTCCACTTACTGAAAGGAATTGGTTTGAAACACACATTAAAAAAACAATACCCCTATCTAAGTCATGTAGTGGACTGTAATTAAGCTGCAAAGCAAAGAATTTGCTTCCAGAAGAATATCTAGGACCAGAGGAAAAAAATTTGCTGATATGTGGGCAGCTTGTAATGTGGAGAATATGGGAAATAAGAGATTATAACAATTGTGAAAGACTGTGGGAAGATGTGCATGACAAGCTTGCAAGTGTACTTAAAATTGTAAGGGGGGATATATGGCTGTGAGCAGATGGAGATGCATAAGTGGGCCAGACAGTGGGCATTTGTGTGTGTGTGTGTGTGTGTGTGTGTGTTCCAGGAACTGCAGGCTATGCCATGCTGAGCTCTGCTGAAACACAGGCTTCTGTTCAAATTAGGTCAAGGCAGGGCTGAGGGTGCCATAAGCAGGGATGGATCTTCAGGATTGGGTTGGAAATTGTTCCAAGTTGTCATTTTTCAAACTAAAGGTTAAACTGTAACTGCTATGAATACTGGAGTGTCAGAATAAATGTAATTTAGTCTCAGAATTAATCAGAAGCTGGCTTGATTATATGTTCCTGTAATGCATCTTACTATGGTTGATAATTTAGCTTAACAAAGCTTTTCAGAATTTCAGCCCCTCATCTGGAACTCCCTACCCATACACATCTGGGACTGACTTTGACACATTCAAATCAGTTATCAAAATCTACATTGGGTCATCCTTGCTCACCTGGTTGAGCATGCCTCTATCTCCTGTATTCAGATATCATATAAACCCCCCGGGAAAAAAGTAATTGTTTTATTGTTTCACTTGCTTTTGATAGGCTTGTTTTTTTATGTGTTGGTTTTATTGCTTCACTTGTTTTAATGTGCTTAATGGTCTGGTTTTATTGTAAGTCTTTAAAGACTTTGAAAAGCTTTACATAAATAAAATGTATTATATTAGTGAGTGACCAGGAGGGTATCAACACACTTTTTGAGTACAAATGATGTCTGAGCACTAAATCAAAAAAAGATACAAAGTGAAGAGAAGAGATGAGAACAGAGAGAGAGAGCGAGGGGACACACACACACACACACACACACACACACACACACACACACACACACACACACACACACACACACACAAGCATGTCACAAGCCTGACTCATAACTCCTGTACGGTCTTATCAGTGGCTGACACAGCATTACAAGGGCAAAGACACGCTAACATGTTGTCCTGCACGTGCATTGTCCAGTACAGGACAGAGGCACTGTGTGTGCCTCCTCCCCTTTATTGAAAGACGTCTACAGCTTAGACAAACCAAACTTTTTAACAAAAGAAAAGCAAAGCAAATTTAAATTATGGAGAGAGAGGAAGGGTTAGGACAGAAAAAGAGAAGCATGGAGAGATACAGACATGAAAAATAGATGAAGTGGGACACCCCTCATGCTGGGAGAGTTATCCTCTCTATAAAGGAAGCTGTTTTCTTTGCACAACACACTGTACATTTAGCTTTGTGGATGATTTGTTTGTAAATACCAATGCATTTTATGTATGCATTTTCATTCATGTTGGCCATAATATGCCTTTTCTGTTTAATTGTGACAATAAGTAAGTTCTGAATGGTCGTTGTTCATACTGTTTTTCCTTCAGGATATACCTTGTCAGGAACATTTTTTACAGTCAAAAACTTAATTTTTGTGTCGTAAGTGGCACCCTAACTTGCACTTGTATATCTTGCAGTGCACATGTATCAATAAAGTAAATGAACTCAAAAGACAATGAGAGCTGCATCAAATATATTACATTTCTCCGTAAAATAAGTTGACTCGCTGCATATGCTGTTTTGTCTTGCACCTTGTTTATTAATGGTCAACATCTACTACCTAGCTATTTGTGCAGTACTCATTATTCTCCAGCACATAAGCTTCATAGGCCGCTGTGTTAAGGAACTACTTTGTTTGTTAAATAGTTCCAACATAAAGAAAGATTTGAGGGAGGAATAAACCTTTGACAATTACACACAGAATTTGCGTTATTTTTATCATGTGGTAATTCAGCCATAATTAAAGTGAATTTGACATTAAGGCAGAGTCAAAGCCTAACCTTTTGTCACAAAATTTATAGTCTTTCATAAATGCCTCTGCAAGCACAAGTACACTTGTGCATTTATACACATACACACACAAACACACACAGCAATGAGTGTTGAGTTGAACATTTCCACTACGTAGCAGAGAGCCCTCAGCCTGAGTGGTAAATCTGCGTTAAAACCCATGTAATGTATCCGAGAGGCACGAGTGTGAGAGCACAAGTGGAGCAAAAGGTTCCTCTTTTGAATACCAGATTGTGTCCCAGCCCTGACTATAGTTCCTGAATCACAAAACAACAGCAATCTTTGTGGATTCTGGGTAAACAATTAAGCATCAACAAGAAAACACCTATTCAAATATACTTTGTGCATACTTATCTAATGAAAATGTCAAGCACTAAAGCCACAAGTATTTCATCTTTGTGGTCTTTTATCCACTGGATATGGATTAAAAAGGAAATGAGGAAGATAAGCTCACTCTGAAGTTGCGATGAACACAAAAACGCCCAAGAGGTTTTAATAAGAGATCTTCAGTCTGTCAAATCCGAAATAACAGCCTGTGGGTGAGAGGGCTTCTTGCCTTGTAAAAAGAGAAGATGTGTAAGGATGGGTGCTACGTGTTCCCTCAGCGAGGTGGAGACAGAGATGGGAACCCTGGAGGCAAAGGTCATCGAGAAGGAAAAAAAGAGGGAAGACACACAGAACAACTATGAACCTTACATTACCATACACATATGCACTCATGGACCTACACAACAGTGCATAAAGAACAGACACACAACTATAGCCGAAACAAGTGTTGTCTTTTCTTCACCCACACAATCACACACACGCAAATACACACACACACACACACTCACACTCACACCGAATCAATGGTGGCCAATAAGCTGATCATAGGGGCTAAGAGCTACTGGGTCACCGTTCGACATGAGTGACATAAAAAGGCAGGGGCCAATCCATCAGCCCTAACGATTTTAGATGATTACACCACGCTCCCTTACCCTCCACTCCTCCCATACCCTCACCCTTCATTCCCTCTGTGTTTTGCAATGTATTTTGGGCTTAAAAAAGGCCAAGAATTTCCCCTCACTGCTCTCGGCATTCATTCAAATGTCAGAAAAGGCAACATGGCCCATTTGTGCAGTTTGTAACAGTAGAGAAACCTCAAGTGTGGGAACATTGAAATAACAACATCAAAACACAGAGCAGCTGTTTGCTGTATTGAATCTAAGAATCTTTATAACAATGTATTCCACAGCATATAACATCCATATTACAGATTCAGAATAATATGTATTCCTAATGACCACATCTGTCATAGACCTGTGAGCTGGTAGACTTGTTTGAAATGGAAATGGAAAGTAGAGTTGGTGCACTGTTAAAAAGAGTTTCTGCCGTCATATAACAGTTACAGCAAAATACGGAATAAGATCATTTTCCAAATATGTTACCTGATGACATACTAAACAACATATGCTGGAGAGTGCAGGGTAAGTCAATATTTGAAATAAAGCCAAGTGGCAGCCCCGGGAAAGCCAAGGCAATCCAAACTTCCAAAAGAAGGTCTGGATGAGTGGGTATGTACTGTATGTGTATGTATGACCATTTTTTGTAAGAATTGTGACATATGTTTTTTCAATGTTCCTAACAATTTAAGAGTAGGATGTTATTTAACAGTATACTATGTCTTGTTGACAATAACTCTGAAGGCGGTTCAATGGTCGGCCTTATGCTTAGTTGCGTGTTCTGATCCCTGTATAATGAAAGCTTTAATTTCAGCTGAAAATCAAAGGGCGGCAGGACACACTAGGATCCCTGTTCCACAGCAAACACAGTGTGAAACCAGGAAACAGTTAAACGAGCAGGTGACAGGGATTGAGAGCCAAAATGGAGCTGGATTTGTGACAACAGGGATGTGGTTTTGGGCTGAGTTGGACAGAGATAGAGATAAACAGAAAGACAGAATGAGAGAGGGAGGGGGGAGGGGAGAAGAGATTAACATAAGTTACTGAAACAAATGAGAAAAGAAGGAAGGCAAAAGAGGATTTGAGTTGATTGTGGTGACAGTGTCATTGCGTGTGTGGATTATTAATTCCGATCTGTTTTGATTACAAAAACACGTGGCAGCAGCTGGTAATCACAGCACCAAACCACACAATCCACTGGTATCGGGTTTAAAGTCCCTGTATCATTTTATTTGTGTCACTAAAGACAGACATTTAAAAGAAACAATCAAATGTAAAGTGTTTGTGATACTTGTCATATATGTTAACATGCTCTAAAAAACAAAAAAGGTAATAATTACAGCTTAACATAGAAACAAGACAACCAATTCTATATTTTGATTGCAGAGCTCAATACGTATTAGGCTCTGCAATTCAAGTCAAGTCGTAGAAAGATTTATGCTAATGTTTTAGATGGGATGAAAACATTTGATTCAGTGATGAGGTGATTTGCAGCACCTACAGTACATCTACTTCATGATCAAACATTTCAGGGAAGGAGGCTCCAGAAACATGGCACATTTGTGGAGAATATCTGTCTGTGTGCCATTTTTTTCTGTTTTACTCTGAAAGAGAGAGTGAGTTCATCTCTTGCGCAATGTACACATATATGCACCCGTTGGTGGATTATTAATAGCAAATCAAAACTTTGTTTCCATAGTGACTGTTTGAGTCCATTATGGAAGGTGTCTCCTGTTGTTACCAAGACAACAATCCAGCAATGGCAAATTAATATGGCACACAGCTGAGTGATGCGGGGGGCTGGTGATCTCTCCATGAACAAGCTCAGCATCAAACTGGGGGCAGGTGGAGGACTGGAGCGATGAAAGGGTTGAAAGGAAGGGAAACCATGCCACCATCAGTGCTTATATACTTATACAATTTCAATTTGGTATGTTATTGCTATATTTACCTGTATATAATATCCCCCTTTCGTTCCCTCTATCTACATTAGTGTGCTAGAAGAATAATTTATACATTTCATTAATCAGACTTTAAATTGAAAGTAGTATAATACTTAAATATAACACAATTACAGAAACTAGCCACATTATTATGCATAACAAATGCATTGGCAGTCACTCTAATTTCATCCCTATTCAGTTCTTTGAACTGAGGTGCACTGCTACTCTTTCTAATGCAGTTGGCCTGCGTTAGGCTCATGTTGTCATAAATAAGGCTGATCTTAATTAATTATGAATTTCCGATCAACGCTCTTGAAAATTTGGCCACAGATTAATCAGCCTTTGAAGATTTTCTTTTGAGTGGGATCTTACCTTCATATGAGTGTTTAGAGTAAAAATACCAACAGAAAAGACGGTAAATGGCCATAAAGCTTCTATGACAGACTAGTGTTCACACAACTTAATCCTGGACTAACAAGGATATGGGTGTATGTGAAAGGTGCATGAAGTGAGACGCCTTGGATAAACATCCTGTCTTATGGCACTCAGCACCCATGATTAAGGATCATAAAACAAAGAGAGTAGGATTAAGTTACACTTAACTGCAGTGTATTCTCAGAGCAATTTGTTCTTTGAGAGCAAACTAGGGACCAAATTGTCCTGCTAATTTGGGAAAGCTGGGCAAAAGCTTCACAGCGGGAAGAATAGCACAGCAGGACCATTTAGACAGGAGGACCAAGTCAACCCCAGGAGGGGTCTAGAAGACAAAAATGGTCCTGTCTTGGTGATGGAATATGCTCTATTGTTGCAAGTGTCAAATTATCTTTGGGTTTGGACAAGTGTACTGTAGTGCTACCAGAATTATGTTCCTGCTTACTTGTGTAAATATAGAACAGACTGCCATATGTGTTATTGCTTTGTTTATTTTGTAAAGCACTTTGAGCTGCATTTAATGAAATTGAAGGTGCTATACAAATAAAGTGTATTATTATTATTATTATTATTTTAAGTCGGGTTTAAGAGATGCAGAACATGACTTACGGCTCGACAAATGACAAGCAGTAGGCATGCCATCAAGCACTCCAAAAATTGTATGTAATCTTAATGTATGTTTCCTTTACATAGACACATAAGTGCATTAAGGTTGCCACAGCTAAGACTGTTGTCCTCAAAATAAAAATTGGGAGCCACCCCTCACCAGCTACACAGACACAGCAAGCAACACGAAAGCTAGAGTTGAAACAAGGTTGAAACTGATGTCAAGTAAAACTCATTAGTGTAAATGACTGCATATGTTTTGATCTAAGTTGCACTGTGTTAAGCTCTATTGACCATTCCAGCTTTAGGAATTATTTTTGATTAGTTCGGTCTAGCTGTATTGTGTCTGTGTAAATTCCTTTGGCAGAGTTACCACTTTATTAAATACACCTGTACAGACTTATGTAATATAATACAGCAGCCCAGCAATAACTCCTATCTTTGTAAAGTATCAAGTTCAGTTTTCATTAACACTGTGTCAGAGGTGTTGACTCAACTCCAAGGTAATTTATGAGGCTGTATATTTAGTGGTGCTGTTTCTCTGTGAACTGTATTTCCTTAAGAGGTGTTTCTAATGTTCTGTCTACAATCAGTTGTATGCAGGGAGCAGAGTATCAGCCTCTCAATGTAATACTTTGTAGCTGATTTGTTGACACTGTGTCGGTGAGGTAAATCAATAGGGCTTTGATGACACAATCAATAAATGTAAACTTTGGAAGCTTCACAAAGATGTAACGTAGTGCTTAGGGCTGGGCAACGCTCAAAAAACTTTCGATACCAGTACCAATGCTATGACTTTGATACCGGTTCCAAACAATAATTTTTTCCGATACCATTTTTTTTTTTAAACAAAATTACAACATTACATTTTACGATACTCAATACTTTAGAGGCAATTCGGTCGGGCATAAACAGTATTGAATTCGGTACCTAGCCCTAGTCTACTGCAGGGTTATTGTATTAATTTGCATTAGACTGCATACTGACCAATCCCAATTAATCCTATTTATTTGGTGGAAAATATCCTTTTGACTACCAAGAGAAACTGTGTTTGGAGTTTTGCCCAAATATAAATGTCACAAGATCTGTAATGGTGCTCTGTGCTCAAAATGATTTCACTGGATAAACATAATATGAAGGTAATAGTTAACCAGTATGGATGACTGCTTTAAATATTGTGTATGAATGTGTTTTTAAATTTTAGAGAGAGAGAGATTTAGATTTGCTTTTGTAGAAATCTTTGTATATTTCAAATAATGCACAAAAATATCTGCAAATATTGTAAGAGATGCCGCAACAAATAAATGTACCAAATTGCAATGCACCACCTCATCTGTATTCATACAAATTCATCTGTGCCACACCACCTACATGTACCTTGGCAGAAGCATATTTGTTATTAGCCATGACATTACCAAACTGGTAAAAGGTGTAAAAAATGGCCTGAGAAAAACAGCGTTGCTGGCTTTGCACTGACACAGTTACCACGTGTGCTGCTTGCACCACATCAGGTTCCCATTAGAGCCTCTTATGTCCGATTAAGCACCAAGCTGTTTATCTGAAGACACTGACAGGAGCAGCCCAGCATAAATACACTTCGAGCACATTTTCAAAATACATCTAGATCTTGTCACTTGGTTAATTGTACAGTAATACATTAATGGCCAGTTAATCATTACCAAATAGGGTATATTCAATAATTAGCTCAAAATTACCTGCCTAAATAGTTGCATGATAATTTATCAAATACAATCCATACAAAAGGGTCATGATCAGAAACAAAATAAATGCAAATGTTCTGTACGTTGTACATCTTAGAGAACAGTTAACAAATATTCATTTAATGCATCAGAAAAAATTTAAAAACGCATTCTTCTTTATTCAACTTTTGACATTGTTTCCCAGAGTGTGAAAAAGCCATCATACAAAGCTGAAACACAAGGGTTTTTGTTGCTGGCACTGACACTTACGTTCCCAAGATCTCTTTGAAGTCATACTGATCCTTAACATCTGTGGTCTTCTTTTTCCAAGCATGGCAATCGTCACCCAGTGGCATCTTCTTGTTGTTACGGTCAGCAACAATACTACAGAAGAAAAAGAGGATAGGGAGGAGAAGCTCATAAATGCCAATAAATACCAAATGTATTGGCTTCCATCTTCCACATGCAGTAAATACAATACTGCACTGATAGTGCTGCTCCCTTTTCTTTTACAGTTTATTGTATTAAAGTGAATAAAAAATGATTTAATTTTTTATGACTTAGATTACTGACATCTGTGGATTTCTTAAAGTGTTTGTCACATGTGATGTCACACTAATAGTATGCAATGCATGATGTCATGTTGGGAAATACTGGAATATGATCTATGCATCTTTTTAAACACAGGCAATTCACAGAAAGTACTTTACATTAACATATGTAAAACAACATCCAAATCCACAGGTCCCATTGCTGTGTAATGTAGCATGTATTTAGATCTTTGGGGTTGATGGCTTGGGTTTGCATTAGTTCTGTGGGTGTGTGTTGGAAAAGAGCACTTCTTGCAGCTAAAGGTTACACAATGAAGTGAAGTAACTGACTAATTGTTTAGCACAATAAAATTGTATGATGCTAAAAGGAGAACTTGTTTATTTGTAACTGTTTCACAGGTTAAGGAAAGGAACTGGCCTAAACTTTTTCCTCTGTGCTCTACCTCGTGGTTTTACCTCCTATCATGTGTAGGCGGCGTAAGGCTTATATACTTATATAACATAAATGTCATACATTATACTGAAATACTTGTCACACAGGTAAATACAAGGTCATTGATGTTTATGTGAGTCTTGCAACTTTAGCATTCAAAGTGGATGCTGCAATGTTGTTACACTGAAGGTTTAACATGGCACAGTATCTCTTACCTAACCTTGATAGACAGATGCTTCATCCAGTCACCTGCCAGTTTTTTTTTTTTAAAGTGCCCACCCTTTTGCAAACTTTCCAATGACGTCTTCTGTGTTAAAAAGCATCGGACGAGTCAGGTTAGAGGATCTGCTCGATATGTATAGAATTTCCTTTCTTTTTTCGGACATGTTATGACAAGTTTTGTCCTGCAGTCAAGTATCTGTGTGATCTACAGAGGGCTAAAAGTCATAGTCAATATCTACTAGGTTAATAAGTAAACTACAGTTTCACTTTAGTGACCTGGCTGTTGCTGTAGAACAATTACTTAAATTATACAGTGGTTCCCCTTTTTATAGCAGAGCCAAGCAGTGTTAGAAAAAAGACACAATTCGAGTTATGTCTCACATTTATCAGAAGAAGTTAACGTCAGATGTCCTTACCACACTCTCTGGAGATCACAGAGGACTCTGCTGTCACAGCTATCATCATCTAAACCCAGAAAGTGCCTATAACTCAAGACTTGGAAGACTAAAATAGCTCTGTTCATATCAGCATGCCTCTCTCCTCCTCTGTTACTGCTGCCTGCCTGGCAACTTCACAGTTGGTCATATGAGATGATGTAATGTATTGTTATGAATAGTCCAAGAGTAATTTTGTCAAAGACTATATGATAGGACAGTTAATCATTTCCCTATTAGTTTAGAGTAAACTCATTTAAATTCTGAAATGCGCATATGAGTGGCATTAAGTCATAAAGAGTGGTGGGCTTAACACTGCTGTTATCTCAAATGTTAAAAAGGACATGGCCTCTTCTAGCTGCATTGAGGTGCAGTCACTGATTGCTGCTGCACACACACAAATAAGGTGGTCCTCGCCGCCTTCAATAATGTCAGAGGTTGGCTTCATATGCGTTGTCATGGAAACCCAAAGAAGCTGCTATTGTATCTGAGAGTCAACATTGCTTTAGTGTCTGATGGCAGGTGGCAGCTAAGGGGGAAAACATTCTCACTTTGACGGCTGGCTGCAGTGTGTTATGTTTAGTAAAAAAAAGAATACACAGACGCATCCAGTGTTAGCAGGACGTCGTCATACTCAGATTCTAGTCAGAATATGAGTCTGATACTGCTCCATTGGGCTGTGATTATGGGGCATGTCTCAACCGAACCAGGAAATAAAATGCGTCTGCACTCAACTGGATAGACCTACAACCAATTAGAGCAACGGAATATGTGACGTAGGCCAGCTGATTAAATTAAACTTTTGCCAAATCCCTTAGGAAGGATGGCAAAAACATCTTTCCAATCGACCAATGCCTTAATCACGGTTCTCTGTTCCTCTTTTATAATGAATGCGCTGTCGCTATCTTTTATAACAGACACAATGGTGGAATCAACACATCTCAATTCTACAGCGGCAGCCATCTTTGTTGTAAATTAATTCAACCCAAGCGCTCTTTGGTGATGTAGTTGATTATGTTACTGTTGATCATCTTTCCAACATTGTATAAAGCCCGCCCTGGCAATTTGATTGATCCGAAAAACTCTGATTCGAGACGAGTTACTCCTCAACGGATGAAGTCCAGACCGAACTTCCCGACCTCAAATGTTGTGGGCGGGGCTAAGTTCGGCTGGCATCCAGGCTACCAGCGTGTGGTTATTGAATATGGATTGGAAAGACATGTGATACAACCTGATCAGGTGAAACATACAGCATCTGATATAAACTCAATGAACAATGGAACCAAAAGCACAAGGAACTATAGGCTTACAGTTTAACATTTAAATTACTCATTAACTCATTGTTTCCTCTACTCAATTTAGCATGCCTTTAAAAGCAACTTAAGTAAAAGGAAGAATCTCTTAACTTTGCATGAAAAGGCGGCATGCAAAGTAATGTGCTTTGGGGAAGCAGTAAGAGGAAGTCCAGTGTATAAAAGCTTTTCCGGTAAGTCTGCCCTATTGGGGCCTCTGTTCCTGGAGTCTAATACCTACTGTAGGGGACAAACAAACAATACATTGTAGACTGTAACTCTATTCCTCAGTACATCTTCAACTTGACACCAGAGAATTGAGGACCCATTACCCAAGCATGATATCTGAAACTAACTGACTAGCTAGCTGGTTATAATTATGCAAATAATCATTAATGAATTATTTAAAAAGTATCAATAATTTGCTGATTACAGACTCTTAAAATGTGAAGATTTGCTTGCTTTTCTCTATTCAAATTGATGTAACGCAAAACACATTTTGACTACCACATAAAAAAGGAACTATTTTAAGACATTTCTCAAAGCTCTGGTAAACTGTGATAGATTTGTCAGCATGTTTGGCATTTTTGTTGCCAAGAAGAGTTAAGAAATAAAATTAACAGTTGCAGCTCTAACCTTATCTCCTGACCAGCATTATTTAGGCAGGGCATCCCAGTACATGTTTACACAGTAGTAACCTTTAGGCTAAAAATAACTGCAACCATTTGGAGGAAATCACTGAAGCCAGAGAAACACCTCTCACATACTGCTTTGTTTTTTAGCATTTCACCTTGCTGATATGGAGATTCATGTTAATCCATGCACTGAGAATTCATGATAGTGAACATCAAAGTCATTAAAACATCAAAGTCATTTAAAATCTATGAATGCATTAACCATTGCTTGTCACTGGTTGCACTCGTTTTAGAAAGCTACAGGAAATACCAACATGCCCCTAAATATCCTTTATAACACTTGGATTTCACTTCAATTGCACAAACATCTTGAGGTGTTTCATATTAGGCAACTTCACATTTCAAGCAATTGTAGCGTAGGACAAAGTTGAGAAAGGGGAGGGGGGGTCCTGTTTTTCATACAGGCAAATTCTATAAACAACAGAATACGGTTCCAGTTTAAGACACGCAGGGGCAGATAGGGGCAAGTTTAAAAATGTGGGATAGCACAGGAGAGAGACACATGCAGGTATCGTATGAGCATGTAGAAGGCCAAAAAGAGCCCCTCCATGTCCACTGATGATACAACTTTTGACCAACGGGTTAAGATAAGCTGCTCAAAACCCAAGAAGCAAAAGGATTGAAGAGGCTGGATGTAGGGAGATACACAATACTATAACCACATTCCCAGACTAATATGTTACATGCAGCATTCATCCTTGCGTTTAAGGTTTACACAAAATAGAGTCGCTGTACTCACTGGTTTCCCATTCCTGTGACAAGCAGTAGACAGAAGAAACACACACACGTACACACGACCAGTTAAGTGTGACGAAATGACATGTGGTTACGGCGTTAGAGTGTGAAATTTTATTTGTAATGGTGTTAAAAGTTTGGAAACAGTTCTACACTGGATGTGTGACGATTTTATTTTAGTACTTCTTTTCAAGGCTTTCTTAGGTCAGGCATAGCTGCTTTTAGAGCTGTAGAAGGCAGGCCCCTTTTAATCAATCTAAAATTTGCCTTAAAGACCAAAGCCCAGCATTCTTTTTCCCATCCAGCTACCCAGGTTTGAGATCACATTTCATACAGTTGAAACAGCATTTTTTTAAGGATAAGAATCCTTTTTCTAACTCCCAACATTGTCATTCTTTACCTAAGTGGGTTTATTGTCTCTTTGGAAATATTGGCCATCAGGAAGAGATAAACACGTTGACCACAGTGAAACAAATAAAATGCTTAATTGGGTCAAAGGGTTAAACAGACAAAATCCCAGGTCTCTGCAGTGGTGGGCGAGTGTTTTTTTTTTCTTTGTGCCAAGAGGAACAAGTTCAAAGTATGGACACAAAGGGAACAGTGGAGAGGCAGTTTGGAATTTCTCTGTTTGATAACTTGTTACGTCTATCAACTATCACTGGAAAACACTATCCAACTAATCTACACCATCACTCCATCAAGAGAGAGCTAACCATTGGTGCCAATCCAAAACTGCTATGGCTCTCGATCCATCAACCCTATGCATCCACTGGCTGACAGTCAAACACAGAAAGATTCACTAAGAGCAGTCTGATTGGTCAGCTGGTGTCAGTGACGCACAACAAATCGCCTCTCAAAGTGAGCTTATTAATTGATAAGCAGACCTCTTACAAGATCCTATAGACAGAAGCGGTGTGTGTGTGCGTGTGAGAGAGAGAGAGAGAGAGAGAGAGAGAGAGAGAGAGAGAGAGAGAGAGAGAGAGAGAGAGAGAGAAAGGGAGAGTGAAACAGAAAGAGGGATATGGTAATCGTAATATGGTAAAAATAAACGTAGCTAATTCGCGCCATTCCTGCTGTAAAGATTAATAATAGCCCCACAAGGGCACTCTCAATAGAGTTATTTATATTTGGTCAGACATATCCTAGGCCTACTGTATAAACTTGCATTATATTAATTTAGACAGCAGTCTAGTTGATGGTTTGTATGGAAGAAGACAAGTAAGCTATATTAAACATATTCAGTATGTTCGAAACTACAGTTCCGTACAAGAGGTCCTCTTCATGTGAATGACATTACATCTGCATATCGAGACTGACGGTTAACTTCAGCAGTCTCCCATGCAGTGACGCTAATACGACTCATAGTTTTAAAGTCATTAAATCACCTCAAAGAGTTGTAAAACGTTCCCCTAAACAAACAGTCTCATAACACGGAGTGAACGTAAAGCGCCTGTTTAAGTTAGCTAACGTTACTGATACATGTTGCAAATCAAAACCCCTGGCAAGGAACCACGCTCCAACATCCTTTTAGCCCTTGAGATAGAGTCAGAGTGTCAAGTTTGTGTCACGACTTTGTAGCAGAAGTCGATCCTACCTGAAATGTAGCAATAAGTATGGTACAACGGCCGTGTCAGTGTCCGTCTGCCAGTCTCTACAACTCGGAGCGCTCTCATACGGAATCTGTACTTGGCAACCTCTCCAGAAGCGCTCAATCTGACGTCACTACAGGGCAGGACTACGAACGGGCCAATCACCGCTCGAGCTGTGGCGAACAGGTAAACATTTCTGCGACACCATTGGTCACCTCTCTCCACCCTTGACACCCGTGCTGATTATGATAAAAGGCTTGGAGATAAGTGTTGTCGGTGTGCAGCCTCGATAATGGTTTTATCAAATTACCCCTACTGACATGGTGGTGGTGATGAAAATAATTAGCCGTTGTTTAGCCGTAATTGTAGCAAGCAGGCTAGTGGCAGTAGCCATAGTGACAATGATGGACTTGCAGTTGTTGGCATCTAAAACTGCACCATATACACTTCTTAAAGAGTTGGTTAGGTGCAGAAATAGCAGAAAAGAACATATTGCCATATAAGCCTGATATGGATATTAATGTTTAGTGGGCATTTGCTATTTCTTATCCTGAGTCCCTTAAGATTTGTGCCTTTTTTAAATGGCAGACATTGATGGCAATAAACCCAGAATTAGCCTACAGCAAACCTAGCCTACAGAAAAAAAGGAAATCCTTTAAAAGTTTGGTGTTTGCAACTTCTTCCGTCACTTTCTTTAGGAATATATTCTCTACATCTACAAGAAAACATGTTTTCTTCATTATTTGAATTATTAAGAAAGTAAAAAGTATAAAATTAATTGGCCACAAGACAGCCCAGGCCCAATTCAACCCCTGATTACACATGTGTTATTATTACACCCAGGCCTCTTACCTTCCCTCCTTTATTGGCAATATGGCATTGTAACCTAAAATTCAAGGTAAGGAAAGGTAGCCTACAATAAAGAATTTCTGAAGTGAATGCATTTATAAAAGGAATGGCCCTGTGCTGCAACTGCATCATAAACGTGCCTTTAGTAGGCTAAAGCTGCGCCCGTGTCTACATGCAAACACTAGGTGGCGCTGTGGTTACACAGAGCTGTTTTTGGTCTCGTTGGACCATCTCACCATCGTCGCCAGTTGCCTAGTGACGAAAAACTATCGACTGCTGCTGATTTCCTGCGTTTTCAAAATCTCATCGCTGGCACTGTGAGCTTGTGCGAAGTTTTCCAAACAAATTGCATGCTATTCTCGTCTCTGCAGCTGGAGTATGGCACGAATACAACTGTTAATCTTGCCGTGAATGTCGTGTAGCGTCATCAGCGTTTCAGGTCGCGTAATGAAGCATTTTGAAAAATTATGAATAGTTATATTTTCATCAGAGTCGTTGGGAAAGGGAGCTATGGGGAGGTGAACTTGGTGAAACACAAAACAGACCGAAAACAGGTGAGAAATGAAATTCAGTACAGCCCACAACAGTTCAAAAAAGCAACGTTACGTAGCTTTAACAAGTGTAGCTAGCTAGCTAGATGTTTGATATGTTATAATCACCAGGCTTTCCGCTCTAATGAGCCAGTCAGGTTTAACTAACGTTAGCTCAAAGTTAGCTTAAGTAACGCCATCGCATCACAGATTCGTTTACACTCTTTTAAATTGTTATATTTAAGATATGTGGAGCAGCACATAATGTAAACACATGCACTGCGCTGGAGTAGGCTACATGACAAAACAACGTCTATGTTGGTAAAGATAATGTATTTTATTATTTACAGGGCAATATCACTCAGTTTGGCAGCTGATAAAAAATGTTTCCTGTCTGTAGTGGTCCCTAAAGAGTCCTTGAAGGGTTGAATGGGTATTTTAACCCATTTAAATGTAAACCGCAGTTTCTTTACCTAGATAATGAATGCTTCTGGTGACTCTTATCCCCCTCCTTTAAAGCAAGTTTTGTCGTTTGAACGTAAGCCATAACAAAAACAACAAAGTGCAGAGCTCCTGTGTCATATGTGGATCACTGCCATTTCCAGGGTTTGTTGGGTTTTGTGAACTAAAACTGCGTTCATTTCATTGCAATGTGGTTGGAAATACTTAACTTTCTCCATCTAATGGTGACTTTACATGTTTTGGTTTCTCAATTTGTTCATGTTCAATAATATAGAAGGACAAATACTGTATCGTTTCAATAGTTTCCAATTTACGGAGAGTAACTGTGAATTTTTCATTTTTTATTCAGTATGTTATTAAGAAGCTGAATTTAACCACTTCCTCCAAGCGGGAAAGGCGTTCTGCAGAGCAGGAGGCGCAGCTTCTGTCCCAGTTGCGACATCCTAACATTGTGACATACAGGGAGTCTTGGGAAGGAGATGACTGCCAGCTGTACATTGTGATGGGTTTCTGTGAAGGTGGTGACCTTTATCATCGACTCAAACAGCAAAAGGGTGAACTCTTACCAGAGAGGCAGGTGGTGGAGTGGTTTGTCCAGATAGCCATGGCACTCCAGGTATTGATTGGAAGTAAAGGCCATGCAAGGTCAGACATAATTTAACATCTTTATATGAGTAGAGGACATCTGAAGTCACTGTTGTGATTTCTTTGCAGTACCTGCATGAGAGGAACATTCTTCACCGGGACCTTAAAACGCAGAACATCTTCTTGACCAAGACCAACATCATCAAAGTTGGGGACCTTGGCATTGCACGAGTATTGGAGAACCAGAATGATATGGCCAGCACACTGATAGGGACCCCTTACTATATGAGTCCAGAGCTCTTTTCTAATAAACCCTATAACCACAAGGTAATATGGTTGTCTGCTCTTCTTCTGTAGTTTATTCATGAATTGCCATAGGAACTGCTTTACAAATGGATATTATTTTTTCCTAGTCAGATGTATGGGCCCTGGGTTGCTGTGTTTATGAAATGTCCACACTGAAACATGCCTTCAATGCCAAGGACATGAACTCACTGGTTTATCGCATTGTAGAAGGAAAGGTTGGTCATATTTTTGCATATATTTTGATATTCTGTTCATTTCAAGTTTGTATGGCAATCATCTTTTTGTAAACACACACATTATATATATATATATATATATATATATATATATATATATATATATATATATATATATATATACACACACACACACACTGTATATAGTCCTGGGACATTGTTTTGAATTTGCAAGAGTCTTGTCCTTGTCCCATATAAAAAAGCTGTGGGTTTATTGATAAGTACTTTAGCTATCTTGATTAGGAGTTTAACATTTCATTCTCTTCTAGTTAATATAGTATATTATTTTCTGATTCTAGAAATATAATTTATGGCACAAATAGTTTCAGAATGATGTATAACATTTTCTTTGGTTTTCTTATCAGCTGCCACAGATGCCCAGTAGGTATGATCCCCAGCTGGGAGAACTGATCAGGAGCATGCTGTGTAAGAGACCTGAAGACAGGCCTGATGTCAAACTTATCCTCAGGCAGCCTTACATTAAACGACAAATTGCCATGTTCCTTGAGGCCACTAAAGAGTAGGTGGCACTGACAGCAAAACACCTTGCTATTTCTTATTTCTTTAAAGCTATTTGTTTTGTGCACATTTGTATTTATTTCTACCGTTAGATATTCATTTATCCCTCCTTTTGTTGTTGCTCTGCAACAGTGAGCTGCCAGCATAAAGTAGAATGATACATCTTTATGTAATATTTCTTAAATGTTTATGTTTGCTTTGGTTCTTACCAGAAAAACGGCCAAGTCAAGAAAGAAAGCTGTGGTTGGCAGTGGTGATTGTAGGGCCAACAGTGGATCGCCTGTGGTTTCATATCTGACAAAACCTGAGCGGAGTCCCCATCCTGAATCTCTAGCCAGGGTGAAACGGGTTAGTGACTGGAGAATAGCAAGGCTGATTTAACACAGACAACTGTATAATAATACTATACTATTTTAGAATATTCCCACAGTTTTTAAGTCTCCCAGTTTTGCATTATGCTATGGCCATGTTTTACTGCATTTTATTTTGCCAACTTAGTCGTGCTAGTTGTTGAAATGAAATGCTCCTTTATGGTTTGCCTGTTGAATATGGCTGTCATAGACGGTAACACATTGGCCTAACCTGAACAATGTTGGTTATAATTAATGCTAACAATTCAGTCCTGAATAAGTTCCATTGGTGTATATTTACTGTATGTGGATTTATCCTGGCCATCAAAGTAGTGAGATGTCAAAAACCGGATTGCTCCATTACCATGGATAGTTAGCTTCTTCGCTTTGGATGTCAGGCAGGGAATCCTGTGTTTATTATGTTTGTTCTCTTTATCTTCAGAAAGAAGAGAAATCACAACAACATAAAGTTCAAAACAGCGTCGCAGACTGCACTACAGTCCAAACACCTCGGCCACCCGAATCCTCCTCACCTGATGCTCTCAAATCCAGCATCGCATCCCTGGCAACCATCAGCAACATTAATATTGATCTCCAACTACAGGATGATGAGGAGTGTGTGAAGAGACAGGTGCAGGGGCCGCAGGCAGTTGTTTCACACCACCGTGCATGTAATGAACGTGTGACTCACAGTGTGTACAAAGACGGTAAGGGAATCAGGAAATCAGATTCTTCTCCCCCTCCTTCCCCTGTGAAGCCTCCTCTGAAGTCTGTATCACGTGGTGGCAGTCGGGGAGCAGATGAGAGGATGTCATTCAATGGATTGGTAGACATTCATCCACAGGCCACATCAAACCCTGGGGATACATTTTCTGTCTGTGGGGAGAAACAGATGTCAGATGTGGATGGTAAGGATGATACCATGGAGTTACTCAAAGAGGCTGACATGCAGAATCCGAAGCTGGAGAAAGGGGGGGCTTTTTCTATCCGTGAGAGGAGATCTGCACTCAGATGCAATACGGAAAGTATTGAAATAGTTGTGGAAGTGAATATGGATGACAAAAGTGACACTGTTGTCCTTCTCAAGGGAGCTCCAACACAACATCATACCTCAGCTGTCCAAGTAAGTGCTCTAAGTAATAGAGCTGTATTTCTGTTGTTTTCTCATAAAGTATCCTTGTCTATATTAAAACGTGTGTCAATATATGTCTGTGTAGGAAAGCCTTGAATCTACTGAAAAGCTGTTAGAGACCTTCCCCTCACCACTGGTGAGTATTACAATTCTTGTACTCATTCTATGACCTTTTGCCAGAATAAAGCCCATAAGCCTAGCTGATTGTGTAACACTGATAACATCCAATGGCACAAAGTTCAGGAAGTTTTTCTTGTGTAGTCGGAAGATTTTTGCCACCGTGGAAAAAGTATAATTGTGTTCTGTTCAGGAGCCTGTTCGGGAGGAATCTCCCTTACCAGCCAGTAAACTGGGCATGATCACTCCATGCCAAAGCCCCCTTCACTTCTCATCAGAACCATCTATATCCCAGCACGACACTGAGAGGGACATAGGTCGGACACATGGGGATCAGGACAAGGTAGAAATAAATACATGAGCTTATGTTAGGTATTTGAAACTTTGGATCTTGAAGTGCAAGAATTGGTGGGCTTTGAACTATAATAAAAAAAAAAATCTGTTCAGTTACAGGATTCAATTTAGCCTAAATACTAGTGCCTTGTGGGAAACATGAGAGAAAGAAATCAATCTGCCTTTTTTCCACTGCTGTTGAATCTTCTGATTTTCCTAAAACCTACCATCATATTGCATTTGTAAAGGAACACAATTTCATGCTGAGTTCAAGTCAAGATACGATAGTTGGAATTATCCTCTATCATAAGAAAAAATTTTTGTAGTACTATAACCAACCAGTATATGTAACAAATGTGAGTCTTGAGAATAACAAAAGGATCAACAGTCAGTGAGATTGATTAAAGTCATCTTTTTTTTTATATATATATATATATCTTAATTTTCATTTATCTTTTTTGTCTTCTGTTAGTCCAAGGTGGCTGCTCCTAGACCTTTACCTCTACCTCCTGTTGAGGGCATAGCCGTGGGAGGGAGGAAGAGGAGTCCGGGTTGCACAGAGGCCAAGAAGGCGAGTGAAGCTGCAATCTCCACATCAGTTAGTTCTTCTAAGGACGGATTCTTAGCGCTGCCACAGGTGAAAGTGCCCCTCCACTCACGCACTGCATTCAGCCACATTACTGCAAAGATGTAAATATAATACAAAACAATATAAAAATCAGCAGATGCCGTTCATCAATGACAGAAATTGTGGGTCAATTTTATTTTCAGGATCGTCCTCTGTCTGCCAGAGAGAGAAGAAGACTGAGGCAGTCCCAGGAGAGTGCCAGCAAACCAGGTACATACTGTTTTTTTCTTTACAGTTGGACCAATAACAACAACAAAAAAACTTATAGGAGACTTAAATAAAGCTATGAAAAAAACAAAACGCTAATCATAGAAAATGCACGTACTTAAATACACACATATACACCTAATAACAAACATACATGCACATTTTAGCTAAAAATATTCTGTGCATTGCAGCTCTGTAAAACCAAAAAAAGAATAGTTTGTAGTAGTTGACCTTTTTGGTCTTGAATACTTTCCTGCTCTTTCCACAGGTGTTAGTGTTGTAAGAAGGGCATCTTATAATGTCAGCTCCACTAAGGACGAGCACTACGATGCTCCCTATACCAGATCTGTTTCAGACTCTATCACTGGGACCGACTGTAAGGTACCAACACCCTATCACTGTGACATTCAGTTGTACTTCATACAAAGGATACTGCACTTTTTGATTATCTACTGGTATGACAAAAATGGTAGGTGTGCCTTGTGAGTCTAATATGATGGTTTTACATTAAATTTAAAACAGAAGTTGCATTACATTACATATTGTTTAGCTGACGCTTTTATCCAAAGCGACTTCCAATTAAGTGCTTTCAACCCTGAAGGTGCAAACTCCAGACAAGCAGTAAGTGCAAGTACGTTAGTTTTAAATAAGCAAAACTACAAAGATCCATATAAAACTGAAGCTTTAAGAATATATATACACACACACACACATACAGTACCATGCAAAAGTAGTCACCCCCAATTACCAATTAACTTGGTAACCTTTAAAAAATGCCAAGGGGGGTTGAATACTTCTGTACGTATGAATGTATACATTTTTGTATGTGAAAATGTTGGCCATAACAGGGGACTGTTTCATTACAACAGGATAAGTTACAGGAGCAAAGGTCAGATGAAGACGAGTGCAGCTCATCCACAAGTTCCACAGAACGTTCGGAGGGAGACTGCAGGGAAAGGTGAGAGCATACACCACAGGAGAAAATAACAAGTGCAGCTCACCTCAACTCAAAAGTAGTCACTCTATTGCTTTGCTTTTGTATTATTAGCTCTAGATAGTCTGTGTTAACGTATTTGCTGTTTCACATTGGTTGAATAAAATTTGCTGTATAATCCATGATTTATGGGTCGTCCACAGGAAGACTGAATCCAGTGACATGCAGGATTTAGTCCACATGATGACCCAAACTTTGACAATGGATAATGGAGATGGTATGAGCGAGGTGGACAAAGGCAGATTCGGCTCTACTGCATTGCCAGAATTTAAACTGAACAGGAAGTACAGAGACACCTTGGTACTTCATGGAAAGGGTCGAGGGGAAGCGGAGAACTTGTCACTAGGCGAAATACCAATTGGTTAGATAATTGATCAAATTCTGTTATCATTGGTCCACCATCCTAGAGCTTCCTTGTGTTTAACCAGCTTCTTTCTCGAAAAGGCTCCACGTCTGGTCCCGCCAAAATAAGACGAGCCATAGAGCATCTGAGGACAGATGTGGTGAAGGGCCTCGGGGTCAAGCTGCTGGACAGAGTCCTGGAAATCATGGATGTGGAGGATGACACCAAACGAGAAGTATGATTTAAAAAAAACAAACACATGCCAAGTTATATACACTGTACTCATGATTTAACTGAAAATGTTACATTAAGTGTTCAGGAGGGGCTACTAAATAGGAGCTGAGGCAATGGGTTTGTTGGTTTGTTCATTTGTGCATGTTTTGCAAATGCTCAGGGATTTTATGGTTTCCTTCAGTAAAACACATTTCTCTACTAGAAAGGGTAACGTAATTCATAAAGATGAAAGCCCAATGTACAAGTAGGAAGTAGTTACATACAGACCAAACTTAATGATTTTCTAATGCGTTGGTTAGGTCAGTGCATTAATTAAATGTTTTCTTGATGTTTAGAGTTCTGACATCCACAAATAAATGGGGCTACAAGTTAAATAAGTTATACTGGCTTCTTAGTTCAAAATAAGTTAACTTTTAAATTCTGTCCATATCACACCTCTGATGTAATCAGTTTGTCTGCGAAGTTCAAAACCCAGTGTGTAGAACTCAAAGTAGTTCCACTGTCCTGTTTCCAAAATGATCAGTTGGAATCCCTTTTTCTCACTGCAGCTTTGCCTCCGTGACCAGATGGGGGATGAGAAGTACAAAGCTTATGCTGTGATGGTGAGGCAGCTGAAATTCTTTGAGGATATTGTCATCAAGGTTTAGAGAAAATCCTGTACTTACTGCGAGGGAGCAAACATTTGCATTTCTATGACACGTGGGAAGAGGCAACAGATTTCCAACAGGAAACATTTCAGATTCCAAGTAGAAACTTGTATAAAGTAAATATTGTTCATAAAAATGAATTTGTTTCCTGCCAAAACACCAACCTGCTTGTGGCATTGACATTCTTGCATGCAAATCATTGATGCTTGCAGGTTTTGTCATGGAATTGCCATGTTAATGCTCTTGTGCAAGCAATCATATGTTAATGACTGTGTAAAGTTTTTCTCTTTTAAACCTCATTCTTCAAACACAGAATTTGTAATTATTCCTGTTACTTTCAGGATGTCTATGCAAAGATTTTGAGTCATGTTAAAGCACTCTTCTTTTTGTAGGGGGTACTCATTTGTTTATAATGCAGACTAGAATTTCAATTGTCTTTGAAGAAATTAGATTTCACTTGTTATTTTTAACATTATGTAGGTACATTGTAGATATTAACCTTTGAATCTTTTCTAATAAATCAAATGCGTTTTTGTTTACACCTATTTTCAAGATGTTGAGCATCACAATAACACAAACCTGCAGAAAATTGAAATTACAGATGAAACATCCAGTTTATAAAACAGAAACTGATGTTTATTATTTGGACACAATTATTTCATTAATGACTGACAAACTGCCACAAAATTTTCTTCCACAATACTTAAAATGTGAACTGTAGGACGTTGGGAAGTTTCCAAAATAAAGGATGTATTAACAGCCAGGCAGAGACAGTATTGAGTTATTTATGCTTTTTCTTCTTGAGAGTTTCCTGAGGTTTTTGGCTGGACTCCCCGCTGGTCTCTGGTATAACTGGCTGCCAGGGCAGAGGATTCTTTCTGTACATAGGCCATGGAGGCAGCGTCAACTACAGCCAAGGACAAAGGAGAAATGATTAATGTTGGCAGAAAAAGTATTTACATGGTATACAACCACAAGATGGCTTACAATGTGCAAAATTGTTGTATTGTCCTAGTCTATGGCGTTGTCTTGAGTTAACAGAACAATGACAAAATAATCTTTGGTGCCCAACGGATCGTTTCTTCCCCACAAAAGATCGAAACAACTTACCACACAGGACACAGCGAAACCAACCAAGACGATGTACACTGTCCAACCAAACTGTTCAATGATCAGACCATACACAAATCCAATCACCTGGAAAGATGATACAAATGACATCAGTGAACATAAAGGTTAAAAAAAAAAAAATACATTGGCATTCTTCTAGTGGGAAGTTTGAATTTCTAGTTTGCATGTGTCATGGTTAGTTACCGCTGAGACGAGTATTATTCCTTGGAAAATCTGTTCAGCCAGTTTCTGGCCCTTATAATCCTGTAACACAAGGGATGGGGAAACATAATTTAGGCAATGTTAAGAAGTACTCTTCTGTGTAGTGGTCTGCTGGGGCAGCAGCATTTCGACTGCTGAGAGGAAGGGACTCTCATCAGGTTAAGAAGGCCAGCTCTGTCCTGGGATACCCCCTCGAACCAGTGGAGGTAGTGGGAGAAAGGGGAATGATGGCTAAGCTATCATTCCTGATGGATAACATGTCCCACCCATAGACTACAAATAGGGTAGGTAACCTTCCCCCTTATGACCTCATAAGGAGCAAGATTCCAGATCGTCAAAGCAGGATACCCTGGGCTCGGTTTACATCCATCACCATTTCTAGCCACTGGGGGGACCATAGACAGGCTGGGGCAACTCATTAATGTTAGAAAAACCTCATAAGGTGAAATGTTCATGCCATGGGACCTTTAAAATAAATGGGACCATAATTTACAAAATTAACATTATGCTGTCTTGAGAAGTATTGAAATTAGCGATAGAGGCCATAAACCCATTTGGGAAATGTTTATTGAGGTAATAAATCAAGTAATAAGTATTTCCCAATACATGTCTATAGGAACAGACTTCTTTTTGCAAACAGTGGAACTGCTGGAAATTAGATAAAATGCAGGTTTAAGGCACTTCCACATTGGCTTCACTTTTCAGGTCCGGAAGCTTTGGGCATTATTTTTACAACCTATGGTCCCACCCCAAGCAGAACTCAGATAGCACTAAGCAGCTCCTTCAGTGACCAACCGATTTTTTAAAATCCATTTCAACAAAAATAAAAATTACATTACAAATCCTCCCCCCCCTCAACACCATTTTTGACACACTGTAGTCAAATCTCTCAAAATACAACACACACAAGCCCCGTCTTTGTGCATAACATAGATGTATGCCTATGTGTGCATAACATACCTGCAATCTACAACGTGTAGACAGCGAATCATTACTAGATCTTGGTATAAGCATAGTGCATTCTTATTGGCTCACTAAAGATGATGAGACTGATGAGAATTTGGTATTGAATGACATGGCAGCATTTTAGCATGTTAAATAAAGCTAGAGTAATGACAAATAAACGTACTGTTACTGGTGATGCTAACGTTAAAGTTAAAAGCTAACGGTACTAAACAACTTTAGATGTAGCTGGCTAGCTAGCTAGCTAGCTAAGTAAGTCCAGTCACATACGGGCCAAAATATCAGCCAAAAACTGACAGCAGGTTAACTTCGTCTTTGATAAGTCACTCCGTTGAAAGAAAATCAGAAACATTGGATGTTTGGTCAACTAACGTTATCTGTAAAGGGAATCATCAAAACGTTAGCTAGCAGCTGTTACGAACTTTAACCACTGCACTAGCTAACCAGTAAGCTTGATAGAAAGCATGAATGAATAGCTAGCATAACTATGCAGCTCCCCACCAAATAAGCTAATCATCTCTTACCATGTGCGAGGGAATGGACTTGAATATAGACAGCATTTTTCTACTTTAAGTGAACAAGCATACACGGAACGAATTTGGTTCAAACGGGAACAAACCGTGCAAACCGAAGTTGGTTCATTTCCGGTTTGATAAAGATACGTCATGTTGTTAAGGACCCATTCGGCCCATATTCGGCTCCTGCAGGGAAAAAAAATACATACAAAAAAGACATTAGAGATTGAGACTAGATATTCTATATTCTTTCACTTTATGTGAACTAGATGAAGAAAAAATATGACATTTGTTTTATCACTGCATATATATATATATATATATATATATATATATATATATATATATATATATATATATGGATGACACATACCACCCCACAAGGGGTGAGAGGGGGATATTTTTATATATATATATATATATATATATATATATATATATATGGTGCTATATACCATAATATATAATAATATTTGATATTCTTCCATTTTATAAGAAGAAAAATTGGGCAAATGAGGTGGGAAAAGGTGTATTTTTTGTGCAGTTAATGATTTGAAATTCTATTTCTATATATAAAAAGCTAGTTCACATATCTCTAGTCAGGATTGGGTAACGTGCTCCATGTTGTTGACATATTTGGTAAAGTGTCAAAATCTATGGGTTTTAGCAGAAAGTTTTGCCTGCTTAAATGACTGCCCGTCAATATGTCTAGCGACTTTTGGCCATCATAGTTTAAGCATACAATTTTGACTTCGTATCTATAGTCATTAAATCACATATCCATACTAAATTAAACTTAAAATTATTCTTATTTACTGAAAACAGCAAGCTAGCGTAATTTTACAATCAGGCAAACGCATTGGCATCTATACTACGTGCAATTGTGATGGCGGATAAACTTGTTGATGTTGAGTTGGCAGTTTGGGTTTTTTAGCGTAAATTACTTTTGTTGTGCTATCTTATTTCTTTGAAGAGCCAACTTCACCTGCGCTGTATATATTTTAAATGTAGGCATATTAACACAGTTAAAAGCCACTGGTTTGCTTACGGCCCCATTGTGTGTATGTGGTCGCCACGCAGCGGTGCAGCAGCAATCCGGGTTCACCTCAGTCCTCATTAGCTACTGTAGTAGCCAGCTAATGCATATTGGGCTGCACCCAGAGCAACCCTGACATTTTTACTTGTTTTTATTATTTTTTAATAAGGCGGAAGAACTGATGAGACCGTTGTCATGACATTGAGGAGAGGTGAGCCAGTCTGAAGGAAGCATAGATATTTGTATATCTATGGAAGGGAGTATGTATGTAGTCTAGCTAAAACGTTACAGTGAGAATGGCCTGGCTGCACAAAATTCAGGCACAAACTAAATACATACTGGTAAGACTAATACTGAGGCAGACTGGCCGCCATTCACATTTAATATTACCTATCAACAGATTTGTGGCTTTCATAGTTCCCACACTGACACTGATGGCCTGTGTATCTATCATTAAAATGAGCTCTTCATTGTGTCCTTCAGTAAACGTGGTCATCCTTTTGCTGCTGGCTGTGGCCTTCCTGATCATAGTTCAACGAAATCTCCTTAACCTCAGTGACCTTTTACACAAGGAAAACCCAGGTATGTCTATCTTTGTGCTGGGTAAGTACTCCGTGTGTCAGCTGCGCTGTACCTACACACGGGATACACCTTTTCCTCAGATTATTAAATGTATGTGTGTATAATGTTGTGAACATCTAATCAGACACATTCAGTGCATTACAATGAAACCATAGAAGAAATGATTGAAATCCTAAATATGGCTTTATCCAGATGCTGGGATGATTCTTCCCTTTGAATCCGAGTTCTCTCCGGAGCTCAGAGAAGAGTCGGTGAGTAAAGGAGAGGAGATCCCTGTCCTCATCACTGCTGCTGTGGAAAGACTTGGAGCTGTGGTTGCTGCCATGAACAGCGTCTACCAGAATAGTAAAGCCAATGTCGTATTCACCATAGTGACCCTGAATAACACGGTGGATCACCTTAAGTAAGATGATGGAGCATGTCTGTCTTGCTACATCATGCATACCATTATATTGCCTTGGTTTGTCTTTAGGTTAGCTAAGAGGAATTTGTGAAATGTCTATTGTCTCATACAACCTTTTTCTCCTTGTTTTACCAACAGTGTGTGGCTTAGTAAGACACGGCTTAAAAATGTCAAATATAAAATAGTTATTTTCAAGCCTGAGCTCCTTAATAGGAAGATATCTAAAGATCCTCAGACACTGGAAGCTGCCAAACCAGTAAGACAACCACATTTTTTATCACTGTCCAAGAAGAAATATTCATTTTTACTTTATTTTTTTTTCAAATGTTCAGCTCTTTGTTTTCGTTTTTACATTTTTTTCCAGTTAACTTTTGCCAGGTTTTATCTACCATTATACATACCCGAGGCAGAGAAAGCCATCTATTTGGATGACGATGTCATTGTACAAGGTAAGACACCACCTAAAGGAAGAGAATTCCCTTGGCCATGAACTTAACCAAGACTATTTTACTGCTGCTTCATGCACCTAATGAACTCATTAACTCTCAGAACTATACGTGTTATAACTGTAAGATAAAATTGTGCTCTGGGAGGGTAATTATGAAAGGGATTTTGCCTGTTCTGTTGGATATTAGGGGACATTCAGGAGCTTTATGAAACCAATCTCAAACCAGGACATGCAGCCGCCTTTTCTGATGACTGTGATTCAGCATCTGCTAAGGGCATCATTCGAGGGGCTGGAAATCAGGTGGGCCATCTCTTGGATGAGTTTTTCAGTTAGGTAAAAAACATTAAGAGTATCATAATATGGAATGTTTCTATGTGAATATGCTGACATTTTATTTAATAATGAATCCTCTCTAATAGAATAACTATATAGGCTTTCTGGACTTCAAGAAGGACGCTATCAAGAAGCTGGGGATGAGGGCCAACACATGCTCCTTCAACCCTGGGGTCATCCTTGCCAACCTGACGGAGTGGAGGAACCAGAACATCACCCGGCAGCTGGAGAACTGGATGGAACTTAACACACAGTACGTAACTCACATCAGTAAAAAGATGGGTGAATATTAGGCAGTCTCTTATGTCAAATATAGACAAACCGAAGGCAAAAATCTGGATCTTTTTATTTTATTTTATTTTTTCCATTAAAGCTACAGTCGGTAACTTCTATATTATCATATTAGCTGAAACTGTCACTTGTTACTGAACTGACTCAATCATGTTCCTCTGCCTCCTCTTGCTCCCAAGATTCTACAGTGCCTAAAGGAAACAACTAATCAGAGCCCAGGAGTCTCTAACCCGGTGTCAATCACTGGTGAGCCAAGTAGGCAAAGTCTGCACACTATTTAAAAGGTGCTTCAGCCAGTGCATATGCCAAATGCAAATGTAGTAACAGAATACTGATTCATATTTGATCAACTCTGCCTAGTTTGACAGTTTGAACTGAGTTCACAAACAGGGATTGACACTGTGTTAGAGATTTCTTGGCTCCGAATGGTTTTCCTTCAGGCGTGGAATCTTGCTAATGCCGTTAGGAACATTAGGAGGAGGCAGAGGAACTTTCTTGTGTACTACTGTCAGGATATAGTGACAGTTTGAGTAAATATGACCACTGTAGCTTTAATTGTACACAAATTGTAGTGGACTCATTTTTGTTTGTATTAAGATGAATTTGTTGGTTTCCCCAGGGAGGATCTGTACAGTAAGACACTGGCAGAGAGTATCACCACCCCCCCACTCCTCATTGTTTTCTACAAACGTCACTCCACGATTGACCCCATGTGGCATGTCAGGCACCTTGGTAAGTTTGGATTAGTTATGATGGGAAACTAGAGTACATTAGGAGCTTTTGTCAATAAAACATTGGCTGTATATCAAACTGATTTTAAGGCAAGGCAATTTATTTATATAGCGCAGATCATACACAAAAAAAATTCAAAGTGCTTTACATAAGCATACAGAGGAGCAAATACACCATACAATTCAACAATCAAAAACAAAGCAAACAAACAGTAAATTTAAAAAACTTTCAAATCTGAAATGGCCATCCCTAAATGACCTCTGGAAAAGCAATGTCGTACAGAAAAGTTTTAAGTCTTGCTTTAAAAGAACACAGGGTTGGGGCAGATCATAAGTGTTCAGGAAGTTCATGTGGTGCAAAAAACTAAAAGCTACTTCTGCATGTTTGGTAAGTATTTTTTTTTTAAGGCAGTTTTCTGTTGTAAAAGCATATAGCATATAGTTTAATTATATCATTATATAATTAACTTTTTTATTAACTTTTCAGGTTAAAAGTTTTCAATGATTTTAGTATTTTTTACACAAAATAAATTGGACATTATCATATGATGGCCAAACCTTGTTTTTCAGGCACGACAGGTGCTGGAAACCGCTACTCTCCCCAGTTTGTGAAAGCTGCCAAACTCCTCCACTGGAATGGACACTACAAGCCCTGGGGGAGAACATCCTCCTTTTCTGACGTGTGGGACAAGTGGTTCATTCCAGACCCCACAGGAAAATTTCATCCTGTGCGAAAACATGCAGGCGACAACTAGACTGAAGTTGGTTTTAGTAAGCTTTTAAGCAGCCAGGCCTTCCCAGCAGGACTACGCCTCGCTCGCATCTCAGGAACTAAGTAAGGCCTTTTCACTTTCAGGTCCTATCATCCTAAGAACATGTGGACCCTGTGTACTCTAGCATTCCCTTGAACATGCACCTTTTTTCTATAACCAGTGCGTCTTATTATTCTTAGAGCGCACAAATATTTCACATTTCTTTAGTCCTGAAACTTTCACTAGAGTCCTAGACCATTTTTCACCCAATGATAAGAGTAGTGTTTCATGAAAAGACGTTAAATATAACGTAATGTAGCATCGGTGACGCCACCCATTGGTTTGTGGACTGCTGTTTTGAAGACAGCAGTTTGCATTTTTGCCTTTGCCATATTGGTATTTTGAAACCTGATTTTTGCATCCAGTTTGATTTCCCCCTGCTGGAAATAGATACAATGCAGGTTTAAGGAACTACTGCATTGGCTTCACTTTTCCTGAACATACACTACCGGTCAAAAGTTTGGGGTCACTAACACTAACACATTTCCATACCACTTCCTTATAGACAGAATACCTGCTGATCTGAGTGGGTGGCTGATCTTTAATGCAATAGCTACATTGCCCATTATCAGCAACCATTCATCCAGTGTTCCAAAGGCACATCCTGGTTAAAAAAAACAACAATGCAACTGATCTCAGCTGGTATTCTGTCTATGATGGAGTGCAATGGAAATTTCTAAGTGACCCCAAACCTTTGACCGGTAGTGTAATTAGAGAGGCATTGCATCTGAAGGGTATGTATGCATCAATTCCAGTCAGCATGATAATGAGATACCTTGTGGCAACGTGCCAAGACAACCATCTACAACTGAAGCCATTGTCAAAGTAATGATGGCTTAAGTAGGTATGTTTAAATCCAGCTTAATACCGACTAATTTACTTTTACATACAGTGAATTACAATAAATACAAAAATACAATAGTTACCTCAGCTATAAACTGGTGTCTTCAAACAAGTTCCCTTCAGTTTTATGACTGCAGTCTGAATTGTAATCATGCAGATGTCTCATGTCATTACCTCAGTTCAATACTTCCTGTGGAAAAGTTGTATACTTTATTTCACATACATTTAGCAATCCTTTTTAACAGTGATCGTGCTTAGTACAGCATTTCAATCACAAAAAGACAGACAGAACATGCTGTTTAACTCCCTTTTCCAATATAATTCCGTCATTCTCTATGGCAATTTCACAAATGAATTGTTAATCCCTTGCAACTAGTTAAGGGTATGCTGCCATTTTGAGTTGTCCCACCTATCAATTATAACTGCCATAAATTAACAAAACTTTAATACTGTACTTACTGCCTCTCATGCTCAACTGTTTTTTTATCACTTTATATACAGACCACTAAGCAAACTACACCTCTGCAGCAATTGCACAGTATACCAATACTTTATATCTCTGTCAGGATTTTTATACATTGAAAAGCATTCGCCTTGATGGTGTAAATATGTCATCCTTTGTATAGTACATGAAATAAAAGTTACATTTTTATCATTTAAATCTTGTCATTTTTGCAATTATCTGTAATGAATGAACCTGGTTATTTTTGAAGGTTTTCCATTTCCAAGACAGTGTTTTCTGTAATACTTCATGAAAGGGGGTGTAAAATTATTAAACCCAGTAATGGTAGTGGTAATGTAAAAGCTAGCAAGGTTAGAAAGTAGCATCACAGGGTTCCGTCCAACCCCACCCACAGACGTGCGCTTAAGGTATTGCATCAAAAACAATTGAAAACTCCTTCGGAGAGACAGGAATGCCATAGTGATGAATAAACTCAACATAGTTAAAAAGCTGACCAAGCTGGTTGAGTAACTGAGTTACAAGCAATATGTTGTCAACCCACTGCTGAAAGAAAATGGATTTGTTTTTATACAAAATATATCTGTTGTTCCAAATATAAAACCTGTGAGGACTGAAATGATGCTTGTAAATCAAAGACCAAGCCAGCAGCATTTGTCTATTAAATGAAGAAAGTTTAAGAGGAATTTTGTCAATATTATAGGTGCATACCAACAAAAATTGGAGACCATCAACTGAGAAGACATAATGGGGAAACTAAAATTCCACAAGGAAGTTGGACAATTTAAGTAACAATTAAGGTTTTATTTGAGGTAGTAACATCTAGAAAACTGAGGCCACCTTTACTGTACTCATTAAAACTGACTCTGAGTGCAGTTTTTCCACACAAAATCATAAGAATTTGTGTATCATTTTACACATTTGTTGATCCACATATAAAGATAGTGCAGCGTATGTTAATCTTGATATACCATCAGCCTTCGAGAGTAAACTCCTACCTTTTAATAAGTTACGTAAAAGCCAAAGATTTAATTTCTTTTATATTAAAGGCAATGGGAAAGTCTTTTTGGGCAACGTGACGTTGCAATTCCGATTAGCCTCTATGCCCATGTTTGCATCAAAGCCCGGCGAGGTTCCTGGGGTATGGTAGAATCCTTCAACTGTCTATGGGTAGAATCATAAACCGATATACACAGCTGGGCAAGGAGGCATTTCATTGGTTCTTTCCAAGCGGACCATGAGGCAGTGATTGGTGGGGTTTTAACAGGATTACCACAGCAGCACATGGCTCTTTTTCCACTTCTTAAGAGACCATAATTTATTGCTGTCGGAGCATTGAGACTATTTCAAACATTAAAATGTTTTTACTGAAAATAGTTACCAAACCTTGCCTTTTAAAGATGTGGTTAAAGATCGCTATTGCATTAAACTGTTAGTTGTGTGGTTACATAACATGTCACTTAGCTGACGCTTTTATCCAAAGCGACTTCCAATTAAGTGCTTGCGCGCTGTGTGATGTTACGTAATGGTTTTGGGAAAAAGAATAACAGATTTAAGCTTTGTAGAGGGTTTATTACATTTATAGTACATCATCTATATACAGTTTTCTGCATCAACACAAATTACAAATGACCTCTGGACATTTAAAACTGGAGATCATTCACCAACAACATTTGGATATATACATGACGACTTAATAGATTAAGTTCATTATGTGAGCAGGGATTAGTCCTTGACCAACAACTCAATTGAGCCAGACAAAAAAATATTTTCTAGGACAAAAGTCCTTGTCTGGATACTGTCCCACTGTGTCTCAGACTCAAAGTTTGAAGTAAAAGCACATATATAATTGACAAGCCTTACACCCCTCAACTAGGCAATGCCTTTCAAACTGATTCTTTATCAACCTTGCCTGTCACAAGGTGGTCAAAGGCACCCTGACAGTGATTATTTACGTAAACATGGTTGTATACATCAACGAATCCAAGTCTGCCAGACAACGTAAGCAAAGCTTATTTAAAATCTGTGTTGAAGTCATAGGTATCATTTGTTGTAGCTGCAGACAGGCTGATGTCGATGGGTACAGACTGAAACTGCACATGGCCTGGTGTTTCTGGAAGATGTTGAGATGTAAAAAAGTAAGACCAAATGGGTGGAGATTTTAGTAAATTAAAAGGAAGTTTTTATAACAGAACTTACTTTTGAGTAGCACTTTCTGTGGTTTCTCTGGTGCTTCCGTTTCTTTTGCCTCCTTAGGAGTTTGTTCAGGCTGCAAGAAAAACAGATGTTTCAACTACTTAAACTCATTTGGAGATACCCCGGAGTGATTTCAATGAGAAAGGTCCAGCCAGCAGGATCAGAGTTGGATTAGAAGTCTTCATAAACAATTCAAGGCTTAATTTGTTGTCCTCATTTCCAGGCAACCAGACTGCTAGCATTATTTGAAGCAGCTGTAGTTTTTATTTTTGTGTTACCTCATTCTCCTTCTGCTCCGCTTCTCTCTCTGTGGCTGCAGCACCAAGTTTTTCTTCAGAGACATCGTTGACACTCAGCAGACCTGCAGTTGGGCCTTTAGTGATGAAGCTTACACTGCTGGCCTGGTTTGGGAATTTAACACCTTAAAAAAAAAATTTTTAAAAAGAAGGAAAAGGTTTTCAGCAACATTGACAAGTGAAATAATGTTCTTTCAGTAGATACAGTACATTGATAGGTCTTAAGCTCATTAGTGGCTTTGTTGCTCTTTACACACAATGTTAAAATCAGTTGATACAGCAGACTGAGCTTCTGTTGTATTTTGGAGCCCTGGTCTCACTCTAACACCAGTACCTTTCAGAGTTTCCTCGTTGCCCATTTTCAAATTGTTTAGATCCCAACCATTACGCATTTCAGCGACAACAGCATCAGACATGTAGCTGGGGAGGCTGTGGTTGTCAGGTGCCTTACAATGGTAGCTCATCTTGGCTCTAAGGAGACATCAAACCAGAGACAGACTTCTGTCAGATCAAGTAAGACACAGCACTCCTATTCTACTTCACTATTTGCAGTTATCCTGGCATCAGGGATCAGAGTTGGATTAGAAGTCTTCATAATGAAATCCAGACTTGCGTTTTGTCCTCATTTCCACAGACACAATACAGCTGCCCACCGTTTCCAATCCTCTAAAAATTCAAACACTCACCCTGTCCAGTCAGCAAGGAAAGCTGTGGCTGCCTGCTCTGTGTTAGGCACTCCACCTTTCTGCAGATATCCATGCTTTTTGGCGAACAATGTTAAGAACTCTAGAGAGTTTCTGAAGTCAGGGACGTTATACTGAAGCATGATCTGAAACCATGAAAACACATGACCTGAAAACAAATCACTTCACATTTACAAAGGAACACCCAAATCCATCTAATACTCAACAAATCTCCTGTGACGGAAGTTGTCCTACCTGGCTGTGGTCACACTGTTTGAGCAGAGTCCTAACAGCCTCCAGCACACTCTCCAGGCCCTCCTCCACCTGCAGGCTCCTCAGAGCCATGGAGGCTGGTGGGTTGGACGGTGACGCCACCACACCTGGGCTGTCTATAAGCTTCACATTCTTCAAGATGTGCACCTCCTGCATGGATCTGAGGGAGTGGGAACAGGTAACATTTGACAATTGGGATAAGCTACAAAAAAAGAGGGTCATAAGCAATATGTGTTAATTACAATTTGAACATAATCCCCACAGTTATGTGCGTAATGATTGTGCTAAATGAATACAGTGATACTAATGCCAGACAAAATGCTATAATTGTGTCTAGAGATAGTGTTGTAGGCTTATTTCCAGTACTCACTTTGTAATGCCCCTTTTGATGCCAGCATTGCATGCAAGGATCCCCTTCATACTGTTGATAAGACTGCTTTTCCCCACATTAGGAAAACCTGGCGGTAAAATATGATTGCACATTCAGATTATCTACTTTCAGCAAGTTTAAAGAAATGAACACAATCAGAACTAATACAGTATATTTATCACACAGCTGCATAAGAGAATTAAGTAACTGAAGTCCTCATGGAACTCACAACTAAATCCACAGCTGATATAACACAATGTCACACAGAATGCGGTTTTATGTAGGGAGAAAGCCGTGCTTACCAACTACGCCCACTCGGAGTGAAGCTTCACTCTGTGTGTTACCAGCAAAACTTGCAAGGAGCTCAGTTAGACAACTGTTTCCAAAGCAGGCTGCTGCTCGGGATCGGTCCAGGACTTCATTGGAGGCCACTATTGTTCGCTTTCTGGCTCGCTGAAGACAAAACCAGACAAGTAAAACTACTTTTAAGCACCGTTCACAAATTCACACTGGCTTTTTTGGTTAGCATTTTAAGTGGCTTAAGACCCCCCAGTCTAAACACAGAATTCATGCATTGGTAAATATTTCTTTAAAAAAAAAAAAAAAAACAACTATATCTATACACACACACACACACATTTGTTTTGTTCACAAACACACTACAAATGAGCTCATGACAAAGATGCTCAATTGAGTAGTTTGTGTGTTACTCTTGGAGGTTATAACCAGTTAGAACAGCACAGCACAAGCTGCTCAACCTTCTCAGTCCTCCACATTACAATATATAAACACTAGATTAGTCATTGATAGTTGCCCCCCCCTCACACATTTGCATTGGAATTCATTTAAATTCTGACTATGGAAATTCTAATTATATTGCAAAAAGCTGGATTGTGAACATGCATTAATCAAAATAAGAGGTTAGAAGCCTTAGCTCAAATGCTAGTAGTTGAGACAAAGGTTGGTAAATGCATCCAAAAGCTGACCCGTTTCTAAAAAGAGGGTCATCAACCAATAAAATCTGTCTGAGTTAAACAGTGTTTATATGAAGCATTATACCCTGCAAACATGCGTTTTTGATCCCACTTTGTAAAATGAACCTCCTACCACTGTTTTGTCCTTGATCTGTGTTGATGCTTTGAACGCCACAACTGGAAACTCCAGTCGTAAGCACTGTATCCACCTCTCCACATTTTCCTTTGGTACCAGATCTACAACACAGAATATCAAACATTTAGAGTTGTTTAAAATTCACATCAGACCAGAAACCCCTGCTCATCAGAGAGAGTGTGTGTGTACTTGACTATATATTAACATGACAGCAACTCATGTCCATTTACCTATTTTGCTTAAAACTAAAATCAGTTTCTTGTTGCCTTCCCTCCTCAGCACAGCCTCCTCCAGCTGTGGACACCTGCATCCCATTGGATCACGAGCATCAAGGACTTCTATTACTACATCAGATGCATCAATAACCTGAAAAAGTAAAAGGAAATCAGACTGAAGATGATCAAATTAAAGTAATTCATTTTCTACAGTAAAACATGCTGGGGCTGGGAAGTTTTACCTTATTTAATTCAGAGCAAAAATACTGTTTTGAGTTCTTGTCTGGGGCAGATGGTTTCTCTTGCCGTTTTCCAATATCATCCTATAGAAACAAGACCCCCGCCCCAAAAATTACAAGGAAGTCAACAGTAGAGTGATACAATTTTGAACTGATTATTTTAGTGTTTGCCTTTTACCTGCCGAGCCTTCTTGGCATTGGGTTCTGTTTCTTTACTTGCGACCTCTTTCTCCTTTTTCCTCTTTTGGGCTCGCTCCAATATTTTAGCCTGTCTCTTTTTCTCCTTTTCTTCTTCAATCTGTGAGACAAAATATATGCAATGAGTATAACAGCTGTATATCAGACATGCACAAGGACACTTACAAACATTGTACAGTCCCGTTTCCCCAAAACAACTGGAAAGTGACACAGCATGTATAAAAAAAAATAGCGTTAGTAGTTGTGATAACACGCATTAGAAGAGTAATGATGCCAACCTGTAGCCTCCTCTGCTCTGCCTCGCGGAGGACCTCCTCTTTGAAGGGAGCGCTGCTGGGCACGCCGGGATCTTTCTTCACTCGTTTGCTAACTCCTTTCTTCTTTGCCTCTTTTCGTAGCTTTCTGGTGTGGTCCCGGACCTTAACACGTAACATAAAAATGTAACTCATTTTCTTATAGCTAGACATTACAACGAGTTCAAAATTAGAGTAACGTTAACTTTAGCAGTCGCATCTCGCTCACACAGGCCTCATCATGCTACAGTTAAACTACGGTCTTTATAGTAACGGGTGATAGAGTCAGACACTTACCTTTTTCTGTATTTTATAGCGTTTGGAACATGTGACCCGCTTACTTGCTTTCTTTAACTCTAAGGACAAAATATAAAAGTAACGTTAAAACATGTTAACAATGGTTGAATAGTTTGCTAAAAACGAAGCTAAAGCAGACTGAATAATGGTGGCTGTTAGCGATTAAGTAATTTTTTTCTGCCAAGGTTTATTAACCGAACATTAAAGCCTTAAACATTTGGTTTTTCAGTAGCTCACTATATTAATGTAACTAACGTCGCTATTAACGCTTGCTTGCTTACTTGGTCGTTTCATCGTGGAGATATGGTCGAACCTGCCAATGTGACTGAACAGCAATATTCTCGCACGTGGAGGAGTGAGCAAGTCTGAGGAATCGTCATTTCCGCCTTTGTCAGCGCACGTTTCGCCCCCTGCCGAGCTGGAGTATATATATTCTTAAAAAATTATAATAATTACGGAAGACGATTAGGACCACATGTGAAAAATAAATTTTAGTTCAGATTTCTTTTTTTTCTATTTCCTTTATTCTCAGAACTCAAATACATTTTTCACATGTGGCCCTAATCATCATCTTCTGTGATTTTTCTTTTTAAATTAACTTAACATTTAATCAAGTGCAAGGAAGCTAGTCCTCCAGGTCATGTCATCCGTATCACTAAATTATTAATTGGTGATAAAATAATGTTAAAAAGTAATTTGAATACATCCTGACTTGTTAGGATGTAAAATACAAAAAAACAAATTAATTTCATTTTTTGCAAGTCCACATTATTTTGCATTTTCACATTTTCATTATAATATTTTAATACTAAGTATCTGCTACAGTACTTAGATATTCATATCATGATATTCCCATATTTCTATATTATTGGTATTGACATTTTCAATTACTTTATTTGTTGTTAAATTTGATTTTGAATATGGCACTTGCCTTTTTCTGTATTTAATATACTTTTGAATTTTGATCACGCACCTGATTGGAGACGTAACTGCAATTTTGTTGTTGCAGACTATTATAAAAAAAATCCTCTTGTTTACTGCAATGTTGGTGTCCATGAGTCTATGATGCAGTGTATTATAATCCACAGAATGTATACACACACACAGTATAGACCAATGGTTCACAAACATTTTCATGTGACCCCTAAACTGGCATAAATTAGACCATGGTGGCCCCCCATTTGTCCCAGGGTCCCTCATCTGATTTAATCTTTGTTTTTAGATGTATTAATACAAAAAGTGTATGAAACCTATGACCAAAATAACTGTACATCCTGTCATTGTGTTACTTATGGTTGAAATTATAGTGAACATTTAGTGAAATTATTTCCTATTTTGTTGTGAACCCTCTGGAACACCCTCAAGGAGACCACTTTGGGAAGCACTGTAATAGACCACATGTGTGTGTATCATATCGATGCCCCACTGTGTTGTTTATATTTTGGACTAGATGGTCCATTTTCAACACAAAGATACAGAATGCCTTGTTTGGGCTTCATGCAATAATGTCAAAGCTGGCAGTGGGTGCTTATATTAGTATGATAACCTTCAAAAAGGAGAACCATTGATAAGATTATTAGAGGCCCATTAAGGCTGTCAGGAAATATTCAGGAATCAGCTAGCCTTTAAATTTGTGCTCAGCATCACTGGTTTCTTCCCCAAAAGTGTAACCATGAAACCACAGGATATTATGATTGATGTGTTAAACTTCCATTTGAAGCCATATGGCAAACAATATAAAAGTTGTCATAAATAGGTCATAGACTAGCACTTTGACAACATTAGGGTATGCTGTTCTATCACGGCGATATGGTATAGTAGCAGGTGTTGCACCATAACGTAACTAACTCACTGCTTTTTGAATGAATCAGTGGGGTCACAGAAGCTATTGGGGGACGATGTAGAAGAAGAAGGCGAAGAAGAAGACATAACTACGGGTCACGTGATTGGGTCGAGCATCTTTTTTGGTCCATTTTGGATGATAGCAGAAGCTCCGTGCAACTCAAGAAAATGACCAAACTGCAGTTTTTAAACGTATTTTTGACTGAGCGTCTCATGCTTGCTGCTCAGGAGATATACAAATCTGTCGAGGATACGATGTTGGAGTTCCAGGAGGAGATAGCGATCAGGGAGCGGGAGAACGACCATTTGAGACGCAGGCTGCGAGACGCTGGAATTGAAATATGGCCAGGTTAGCTCCGCTGAAAGCTAGCGGTGCAGCTGCAACCCTTTATGTCTTATCTGCCGAGTCTATAGGGTGGTATTATGTAGTGGAATGGGAATGACTGTGTACAGGACGATTGTAATAATGCAATAATTAGTCTCAGAATGATGTTGTGTCACTTCCAAACAAGTTAACTTTAGCCGGTAGCGAGCTAGTTGACTTTAGCTGCTGTTGTTGTGAAGCGGCTAGCGCGTTAGCAACCTTTGTTCGTTAGCAAACCAGCTAGGTTAGCCGACTAGCCTACACCCGCGTTAGCATTTAGCTGTGTCTGTATACTAGCTAGTGTGCATTTTGACATAGTCAAGGTACAAATTCACGATGTATTTGACAGGAACAGATACCAGTGAACACTGAAAAAAATTCACACTATTCACTTGTTGTGTCCTTGTCCTTGTGTTTGTTTACTCCAATTTTAAAACTCCATATACACATTGAGTAGACCCATGCTGCTACTTAAGTGTTGCCAAAGGTGCCATTATTTATTACGAGTGTAAATACGCCATTCACTCTTAATAAGAGTTTTGTTGCAGTCTTTTTCTCATGTGCATTGTTAAATATCACTGTTACACTCACTTGAAAGATCAAGGGAGTGAATGCTTTGTGTAGGTATCACATACAGTATTGTTATTGACTATTAAACGTACTTAAGATTTCCCCTGATATTTTGATTGATTGAACTTAGGGCCATTATTTTGTAGCTAAATTGATCATAAAACAGGGTGTGTCAGGATTTGGGTAAATTACCACTTCTGCTACACAGTTTTCTTGGGGGAAACAATTCTATGTATGTTTCTACTAAAATCATTCTGTTAAAGTTAAAGTTAACAGGATAGCGAGTTCAGCTCGTCGTGTTTGGAAAAGTTGTCTGGTATAAGGGTGGTTAACAAAAGAATGCTGCTGAAGCTCTTTCCACATAATCTGATGGCTCAGCCATAGCTTCTAAGTCTATTATGTTGAGGAAGTCCATTATGATATTTAAATACATTGGCCTCCTGTTGTTTTCAGATCGTCCATCAATGGCGCTGTTGGACGAGGAGGATGGTGAGCATCCACGGCGTGAGTGGAGTCCCAGCATGGGGCATGAAGAGCGTATCCCTATTCAGATTAAGGATAAAAGAGATCTCAGGGCCAACCAAGGAGATGATCAGCTTCGTGGCCATGGCTCTTGCAGCACACCAGAAAACATGTTTACTCCCCCGCGTGTTGGAAATGAATATCCCCAGGATGGCCCGCACACATCCAACCTCCCTCAGAGTCAAGGTGTGGAGAACAGAGAGAGGGATCCTACATCTCGAGGCTCCTCAAGGCATGTGAAGGTAGAGAGTGGAGGAGGCCACAGAGGCTCTACTTCCTCCAACAGCAACGCCCAGCCACTCGCACCAGTCAACCCAAACTGCTCAAATGAGAACAACATTGACATTATTGGGGTGGAGAATGGAGGGCAGATGGTTGGTGCTAAAGGAAATGGAACTGGAGCTAACAGAGGACAGGCCTCTCACATGCGCAACCAAGGACCCAATACTGTTGACTGCCCTCATCAAAAATCCCCCCTACAAGGCCACATGTCTTCATTTTCCTGCAAGGTGTGTGGTGAGGCATTTAGTCATGTTGGCCACCTGCATGTGCATGTACAAGTGCACACTCGAGAAAAACCTTACCGTTGTGGAGTGTGCGGGAAATGCTGCAGCTCCTCTGGCAGACTCCAGGAGCACCAGCGTAGCCACACAGGAGAAAAACCATTTCGTTGCCAGATTTGTGGAAAGGGCTTCACACAGATGGCTCATTTGAAGGTACACATGAGGATCCATACTGGTGAAAAGCCATACAGTTGCCCTGTGTGTGGCAAATGCTTCAGCCGTTCTGACAAAATCAAAAGGCATCTCCAGACCCATAGCCGTGAGGGAACATATTTTTCAGGGCAATGATGCAAGTGTGTTGTTAAACAACCCAGTTTGTGAATCATTGATAAGGGAAACTCTCCTTCAAAAAGCTAAAATCGCTGCCATTCAAATGAGGCTTTTCTTTCTTCCAACTTTTCAAGAACTAGGGATTCAGAAAGTCTTAGAGAACGTTTCTTATCTAACCTGACATTTCTCCACGCCATAGTCTCTCAATAGAGTTTGTATTAGCCAGTTTAGTATGCCATTTCCTTAATTTCGTACTTGTCACAGAGTATTAAACCTCCAAGACACAATCTGAGTTATTAGCTAGCCTTTATGAATTATCTAACCTTTCCTTAATCATATAATTAGCATGATGAAGTCTTCCACATATGCCTTGAAACTGAGATGCATAAAAAATGCAACAATGTTCAACACAGTCACAGCTTATCAACCAGTCACTTCATAGCCATAAAGTTTACAATTTAGTTAAAAATCTGCAGACTTGACATATATTTTGTAGTCATTATTTTAGGACCTAAAATTAAGAGTCAGAAATGATCTCTTACTTAGAGAAGTGATGGCCTGACCATTGAAGCCTGCGTGTTATCTGTCTAACACTGCCAGTAGTTTTTCATGTAGCAATTAAACAATGATTGATAAATGAATATAGGTGAACAAAAAGCCACTAAAATGCGCCTGTAAACGGTGGACTTGACTGACTTACAAGGAGAAGTCTAACCTGGCACTTATCTCCATTTTCATCTTTATTTTAACATCCTTTTTTTTCTAAGTGATGTTGCAGAGCTAAATACTGCCATCTCACATCACCAGTGCTTCATGTTGTATATTGAAATATGGATCAATCTATTGTGAGACTGCTCCACTATTTTGTGAAATGTGATATTCTGTAAAATACCACTAGTCTTGATCTACCATTCATTTTTTAAATTTTGTGTCTGTTTTAATGACATGCACAATGGCATCTTTCTAAGGGTGCAGAAATTCACTCTATAATAGGGCCGTACAGTATTAGATGAACCTATCTGTGTTTTTTCAGGGGTTTCACTCTGCAAGGATTTATGTTCATCTGTGTTTGCACCACAATAGTCATTCACATGTGACACATTTTTTGGAGTGGCATCAGTTGTGGTCGTGGATTTTCAGAGGTGATGTTTGGTGTATCATAGAATCAGGATACTTCCTCTGCCCATCTTTGACTGACCCCCTGCACAGTAGACCCTACTGTCAGCTTTCTCCTCTCAGGACTAATGCTGCATTCATAACGTGAGGGCTAATATCTGACTTGAAAAGGCTATTATAAAAGTCAGAAACTCAGGGTTTGTGAGTTTTCTCATGGAATTTGTCCCTGCGTGTTGCAGAAATAAACATGACCGTAACAATTTCAACAAAATCTGAACATCCTGCAAGAAGACCAACTAAATAAAATATGATACCTTCAGAGTGTGTCAGAGCTCATTTGTTGCTCTGGGATGCTCACCAGTGAACCCTTCATGCGCAATGAATGCAGCACGTGACAAATATGGCATGTCCTCACAGCTGACCAGCAGCCCTTCTCTGGGACACCTTTGCTCCCCTGCACACACTCCAATGTACAGTGTTGTATCATTATGTATTAAATGTTATTTTTTAATAAAGTAGTAATTGAATATTCATTGTAATTGTCTTGTAGTCTATGCAAACAGAGCAAACTTCAGAATTCAACATGGCATGGTGCTGATGATCAGTGCTATCTACATCCAGGTACAGAGGCTAACATCCAGTCTCTTCTGAGACAGGTCTTTGTATACAGACTTGACTCTGGTTATCTTGTGATTTTTGGAAAAGCTCAGGCATTACTAATAACATTAAGGAGGACTCTGTCTGTATTCAAGTGCCCCAGCAAATCGTGACAGTGAGCCAGCATGCATTAAGGCCCTGTAATTTAAACTTCTAAATTAAGGAACTTTAAATATTCATCACTTAATTATTTTAGAGAAATTTATGTTTTTTTTTACTTCACAGTTGACATCTTGACATGCCACAATGGGAAAAGCACAAGTGTAAAAAATCAAATGAACTATGATATGTGCATGCCGGCTCACTGTTCAGGCTTTACTGCAACACATGAATAACAGAGCCATCTTTTAGTATTAGTAGCACCTGAACTTTACCAAATATGACAAGTCAAAATGTATGAGGTGAAAAAAGCCCCTTGGACAACAAACATATTTTTACTTCAAGTATTTCAATTTTAACTCTAAATCCTACTGCTGTGCTTTAAAAAAAAGCAATTATATTTAAACCACGTTAAAATCCCCAAACCCATCATGTGCCCACAGCCAGTAAATAAGTTGATATCACATGTACAAAAAAAGATTAATTCATAGCAAGGCATCCACAAGTGTTTGTGGTAACATATATACGACACCTGGTGGGGTACTTTCCATTACAATGTTTTTCAGACTTAGACTTAGACTTTTCTTTATTAATCTTTTTGGGATGACTATCGGAAATTGAATTTACAGCAGCAGATTACAGCTTACGAAACACTTGAATAGAAAATAAAGAGCTATAAAAAAGAAATACAGTATAGAAAAAAACAATATAAAAATAACAATAAACTTTTAGCTATAAAAAAGACCTTTAGCATAAATTATAAATTAACAGTTAAGAGCAGTTAGAATGTCCAGGTATGTATGTAAGTAGATTATTAACTACTTAATTGCACAATGAAAAAGTGGCGACCACTCCTTCCCTTCCTTCCTGTTCCATGGCATGAGGGACAAAGGAGTTAATGCGGGAACTTGACAATATTATTTTTTTTAAATTGCCATCTGCTTGGACAAATTTTCTAGATAACAAAAAAGTTTTCTGAGTTATTGGTTAATGCAATGTTTGACTCTCAAACTACATGTTTAACTCCAATGAAAAGCACATACAGAATAGATTATTAAATGAACAACTGGAAACTGGAATTCCAAAGCCATCATAAGATCATATAGACTTGTACGTTCTACACATTGTGAATTGACTGGCAATGCTAACATCAACATATCTGGTTGTAGACAACCTTGTATTTACACACGACAGCCTTAACGCTTCATTTCTTTGAAGAGAGTACATCAGCAAGAGAGAGTCACTGAAAGCCCTAACAAGCTTTATGCATCAGTTAATCATTCTGAACGACTACAATATGTTTCCAATAACATCTTCATGATGTGAGGGAATACTCACTAGTCCAGTGATATTTATCACGGTCATATAACAGCGGAAATGGTGAATGCACATTGCAGGAAGTGCCAGGAGGTCCGGAGCTATAAAGCCAAGAGACTGAGGGAGATGCCGTTAATATAAAATGTCAGTATCTGCCAAACAGAAGTTATTTAGATAAACCTCCCTTCAAGGCGATCAGTATGACACATTTTTAAAAAATTTAAATTTGAATTTACTAAAATGATAGTCCCAATGTAACTAGCTATCTACTCTGTTATTGTACGATTACATTACCCAATCGCAGGCAATCCAATCAGAAACCTGTGGTATAATCAGCCATCAAAGTCAGACGATGACACGTGTCCCCAACTCTATAAATAAATACTTTTCTTTGCCAACTGCAAACAAAGAAAATACATTACTCCTAATACAAAACAGGCAGCATCTTATCTTTTATGCTTTTTATGAATACTTTTCAGAGGGTTAATTATAAACTGCACACAATTGATTCCTATAATATGTGATTACATTTTCAGTTTTTCTTACCCTGGCATTTAGTCAAGCAGGTAGTTTTGGCCTTATTTGACCTAAGCTTTGAAATAAACATTATATCTCTGATATGTTGGCATCCATAAAAAGTCCACTCAAAAAGTCATTGTAGCCTAATGTCAGACAATTTTATCAAAAATAATTCTAGGAGCATACGGTGGTTTCCCTCCATACCAACTTTACATAAAAAAGACATTTTGATCAATCAATATGCCCTCTATATCCAAAAATAAAAGAGAGCTACAGAGGTTTCAAAGTCTGACAGCTGGTGAGTAAGTGAGTGGTGTGATGAGACTTCTCCAGGGATCTCATTCAAACTTTGATGGATCTCCAGCTTAAGCATTCAGTGCAGATGCCAGTTCATAACCCATGAGGATGGCATGAATATTAAGTTTTATAAATATGGTTTATGGTCAGTCGCTGCAGGTAGGTTAGAAGCAGAGGGCATTGGAGATGGATATTAGTCAATTGTAAATAGATCTCTGACCAGAGACAAATATATTTCAGCATTAGAACAGTAATTCACAAGTAATGGTTTCTTATCTATAACACATTAATCTAAGGGTTAGGACAGAAAGGAACAGAAGAAAGCAATGTGTCTGTCCGTTAATGTACGTATGGGCATTAGACAACACATACTGTAACTGATGTGACGTGTAGTGCGTGTTTTGTGTGCATTTGGGGTTTTACTTGAGTACGTGAGTGGTACTCTGTCTTTTCCACTTTAGTTGTGCACAGATTATACAAAGAAGAAATAATCAGTGAGCTTTAGAGGTGATTGTAGATTAATTTTGTTACATTTCGATAGAGCCAGGCTAGCTGTTTCCACCCCGTTTCCAGTCGAAGTTAGAGGTGTCTGGTGGAGTTTTTTTGGAAACAAACAAAAGCTATATTTATATTCAATGTTCCTCATCAATGAGGTTGAACAAATGTGATTTATGTGTTTTCTTCCTTGTGAAACATTTGCAAAATAAATTATTTTAGTAAATAAGTGTCTTTTTCAAAATGTAAAACTATTCCTTTAAACTGGCAAAAAGCAGAACTTCCAGAAAATAAAACAGTTAAAGTGCTCATATGCTTTTTGGCTTTTTACCTTTCCTTTATTGTGTTATATATCTTTATGTGCATGTTAAAGGTTTACAACGTGAAAAGCCCAAAGTATATCCAGAAGGGACTTACCATCTCCAATAGAAAACACCGTTCACAAACTGCTCCAAACAGCTCTGTTGTAGTGAAGCCTTTACTTCAGTGACAAACATGCGTCACTTTGAAACACTGTTCTAATGCTCGTCTACTGCTAGTGTGACTCCTTCATACTCTGCTTCTTAATGGCTAGTTGTCCTTACCTATATGTACTGCCAGCCCAGTCTTCTTTTCCTAACCACAACCGCCCCATAGTTGTAGCACGGCCAGCGTGTGGCGGTCCGTCCCGTTGTTGTCACTGTTTCCCTGTTGTTGTTGAGAGCTCAACACACAGGGTGAAAAGAGGAGCTGCAGCAATGTGCAGTACAACAAAAATATGTTTTTTTGAAAATTAAATCACGTAAACCTATTCTGGTACAACCTCTAAATACAATTATGCACCTGAAAATGTGTATAATATAAGCACTTTAAGGGTTTGGCTAAAGAAAACACCTATACCTATGTATTACAACGGAGCATACCATGATACTTACAATAAATCTATAGTCAATCGCAAGAGACCGTCATGAGCCAAATTTAGATCAGTCAGTACTGCACAAGACTTACGTTAGCAGCTATCTATTAAGGGTTAAGGATTGGGTTAGGTTAAAAGATAGACTGTGGGTTAGGGTTACGCTAACTACATTCTAGCATACACCCAAAAAACTAGGGTTCTAGAAAATGCAGTCCTGCAACTGCAGCTTCCTCTATTACAGGAACTTGCTAGGCCTCATCTTTTCATCCTCCTATCTCTGTTCTTCCTCCTCTTTTTCTATTTAACCTCAACTCTTCCTCATTCCTTCCATAATAGCAAAGATCCTCTATACTAAAGTGCATTTCAATCAGCGCCAATGGTATGAAACGGTACACACTTCCTGTCTCCCAAAGGGGCGTGGCCTCGTTTGAACATGTAATGTGGATGGATGAAAAGTTATATATTTTTTATTTCTGGATTGCCAGATCTCGCAAGAGAGTTTGGTAATGAGACAGAAACAGGTCTCAAACAAAGTTAATTTTCTCCTGATGTGTCCGTCTGAAAAATATTGTGTCCTGGAGATATATGGCTTGTGAAAAATAGGTCCAATATTTACTTTGATGACTATGGGGTGAAAGAATCACTCATAATCTCTATTCATGTTCACTTCTCTTGTTGGGATCAATGCTTAAAAAACCTGCCGCTAGTCTCCTAAAGACATTTTAAACAAAATATTTGCTATCTTATTGTTTAATTTTAATTTTTTAGATTTATTTATTTTTTAATCTTATTTATTTTTTTATTTCTAGCATATTTCTTGTATTTTTGGTTTGTGTGTATGTCTGTACTTCCTTGGTAACTTGCTACTTGCTTGTAACAGAGTAATTTCCCTATTTGGGATTGATAAAGTCTCTCTATCTATCTAACTAGCTTTACCTGTAACCTAGACACTCGCCCACGAGTAAAAACAGCACCTCTGATTCATAGTTTAATCATTTAATAACCATAAAAGCTAGCGAATTACCGATGGTTGCAGCTAAGAGCTAACAAGTTAGCGGTTATGGAGGTCGCTTCCGGGTCCTTCTAGCCTCTACAGTTGATTTTCTATCGAGCCTGGAACTTCCAGCCTTTTTTCCGGGTCGTTGAGCATTAAATCCAAACTGTTACATCCAAGATTTATCCACTTTATGTCCATAATTCATCGCGTTTTTGGTCAATTATGCCGCTAGCGCCGTCTCCCCTTTGTGTACGGAAGTCAAGGATTCCATATATGGGATACATGCCTATATATGGGACACAACGTCACCCTCTTGTATAGAAGGCCAATAGGCTGTATGGAAGGCCAATAGGCGAACTGTTTTAGACACACAATTGCTTGTGTAGCATTGCTGTGGGTGTAATATCAATAAATACGACATTATTATGTTGATTATTGGCATAAGTAAATGTCGTGAGGGCAAAAGCGTCTTGACTTTCTTTGAAAAAATTTATGTATTTTGTCAACTGTATAAGTTATGATTATTTCTTCACACTGTGACTCCCAAGACATATGAGAAGTGTTTTAGAGAGGAAAATGGATTAGGATTTACTTCTCTGTATGTGATATCAATACATATCTGTGAGATTCATGTTCCGTTTTATTTATTTATTTGTCTTTAAGGCCCTACAACCATTTTTAACATGCAAGTGACCTCACTGCAACCCAAATATTCTAATAATCTAGTTTGTCCTGAAAACAATGATGTTCATATCTTGACTGTAAACAACAGGGTTAATGTTTTACAAGCTTTTTTATAAAATAAATCCAGACGGACAATGAACTGTAAAAATGGCCTTAGGGCTTAAACAAACACTGCTAATCCTTTATTTCAATGTCATCTACACGAATCATCAGTGAGCATGCTAACTTTTTACCTGCAGCTTTAGCCTCAGTCTAGCATTGTATCATGTGGTCCATCATATTAGATATAAGACCTTCGACAGATTTTGTGGATTTATATATTAAAAAGATAAGATGTTACGCCAACTCCCAGAGTTTTAGAGTCTGGATTAGTTGGCAATATCTAGATCCAGGTCATAAAAATATGCTAGCAACAGACAGTTGTCATTTCAGCTGACAACGTGAGGTTCTGTCGGCTGAAATTATGACTGTCTGTTGCTAGCATATTCTTATGACCTAGAAATAAGAAGTCTGTTCTTTTTCTCTTCCATATAAAATACCATAGGTAAGACCCATTCTTTCAAAAATTAGGCTGCTGCCAACTTCAAGTGGTAAATCCAACACTGTAAACTGCATGTGCCTTGTGAGAATGGAAAGCTTAACAGAAGGCAGGGCTTATCATTTTTGCTTCAAATGTCACCATTTACTTATTGTTCCATGAAAACTATTACCAGCACCTGTTATAGTGCTGTCTGCCTTTTCTCTAAATGTTTGCTTATCTAGATTTGGTCTGGTAAGGCACTGGATATCATTTATCAAACAATTATTTCTGTGCATTGCTTTTCCCCACAATATTGAATTTGGCTTCAGCCACATTGTTTGGTTTAAGATGGTTATCAGTTTCAGTCACAACAAGTAATTTATGGGTGAGTATTGCAACTTTAAAACACGTACTATTATGTGAAACTTGACAAAGTAATTAAAATAACTTTTATAAATATGGTTATCTTTCCTTTGACAAATTGCTACCAGGTTATTCTAAGGTTACTGCAGACTTTTAGTTTGGCTACTATGTTATGATAACAGTATAAGAGAGAGAGAAAAGAGGCAAGAGAGATATAAGAGGTTAGTGAGTCTTGGTTGACTGGACACTGATTTTAGTGGGCCTCATTAGAGATGAAGCTTCATAAAAGAGGATGCTCGCTAACAACCCTGGTGCTTTGACCCCAGTGGGGCGACAGGGGCAATGGGTTCTAGAGAGGAAAGGCTTGGATGAATAGGCTACATCAGGATTAGGGGTGCACCACTTGGGTCCCTGAATCTCCTCTGTTGTTTTTGCTACTAGAAATCATGTATCCTTATGAAAGAATTACCCTAAAAATCAATAACATTAAAAGACTTGCCCATTAAACAAATTGACCTAGCTCCAGGATGGCATAAAGGACTTTAGGCACAAACTGTGATTTATGGAAGTGATTTACTGCACTCTTTCTCCGGCATCCTGCCAAAAGCTGGATTGATGATTATAAGACAATAAAATATAATACTTTCAAGCCAAAAAGACATATCCATCCGGTACATGAAGTCTTTTCATTGTTTTTCCCACCAAAATAGTAAATAGAAGTGAAATTAAGGGTATTAGCTAATTTAAATCTGGGAAATACCTGTCTTTCAGAAGATATAAGCTCATCTACCTTTTCAAATATGTATTAGCTCATCCTCCAATTCCAAACAGACTTTCTGAACCATTTCCTTAGACATCCTTAGACTATAGCTTCTACTGATTAAAATTCATTGCTTAAGATAAATGTTTTTTTGTACACAGTTCCTCAAAAGGTACTTTTAATTGATAGATACACATTTTATTATTAACATTACAATTTACAAAACAAAGTTTAGCAATGACAGGGCCTTTGAGGAGAACAGATTATATTGTCAGATTAGTATTTCTTCAGAACCAAACACACCAAACCCAAAACTGTGACAAAAACAGCTGTCAAAGCATGTTACATTATGTAATTTGAAACATTTTAAAACTAGCATTTATTTCTTTTATCAAGAACACAGTGAAAACATGACAAGCTTACAAAGTAAAAACAATCTTGTCGACAGAGTCAGTTTGGTCACATCCATACAAATATCCCTCGGCGTATCCTCAAAGGTAATTCTACATTTAGTTCAGTCAGTCACTCAGGTTTATCAAAATGTCAGAATGAAACACTAGAGCGAGCTTAAGCAGAGACACGGAGGCCTTTGAGTCTGTGAGCGCCTCGGCTCGGTTCCTCGGAGAGAAGCAGTCAGTCATGGTGGTGTGTTTCTGCATGAATGGTCAGACTGATCTTTGAGGCAGTTATGTATCAAACAAATGTCAGAGCACTGACCACCACATTTACAGCAATAACTCTGCTGGAGCCCACAGCTGTCTAAACGGACACAATTTCAGCTCTCTCTTTCCTCTGAATAATATCACACTTCTCTTTCATGTGTTTCAAATTACACTGCTGGTTAAATGCACTGCTCTAGGGGTACATAATATGTAAAGTGAAGTAGTGCTTATCGGTTCCTTTTGATTTATGAGCACTTTTTGACTTTGAATAGTCTCATGTCTGAAATAAGCTTTGTTTGTGTAGTGTATAGATTAACAAAGACATGATTTATTCTTTTTTCCTTGGTTTTATCAAGTGTTAAAGGTCACCTAGATGGATGTTACATGTACTTTTCCCTCTTCATGTCTACATTTTCCACACCTGCAATCTATGACCAACGTGCCGTCTGAAACCCTGCAGTGCTGAAATTTGTTGCTGCAAAAGTGTTGTATCAGACACAATTACCTACCTGGGGAGAGAAGGAAACAGTCAATTTGAAGACATTTAGTGTCATGGCCATAACATGTTAACCAGAGAAATGCAGCAAACATCATCAGCTTCCCCAGTATCCAAAATATTCAGCAGGGACAACAAACACTAACCCCCCATGGCTGCATACAGATCAGAATAAAGCAGACACGGAGCTTTCTGATGGTTTGACACAACATAACAATCATAATACACTGAGAGCAAAATGACATTCACAGTAGAATCAAAGCTATTAAAGGCTGATGAAATGAAGGGAAATTCCAACAAGAGAAACCATTGTTTTACACAAACATGTCAAAATAAAGATTAATCTATTCATTTTGGGAAACATTCTTGTTGGCCTGCTTGTCAAGAGTTAAACAAGAAGATTAATGTCTTTCATGTCTGTGTGGTAAATATGATGCTATAGCTATAGCTTAGCTTAGTTTTAGCATAGTTTATCCTAAAGACTGGAATCGGGGGAACAGCTAGCCTGCCTGTAAGTAAAAAAAATAATCAACCTATCTACAGTTGTCATTTACACACTTCAGCTTTTGTATGGAATGAATAGATGTGATTTAATGTTAATTAATGAGCTTTACAGGTAAGTGTCTTTCAGAAGTGGGCAGGGTCAGACTGACGTAAGGGGGGAGGTGGTTGTGTTCTGATATAACCTTGAGTCACAGGTTTGTGCTATGAATGCGGTGATGGAGAAGGACACAAAGAAGAGAAACAAAGAACACAGCAGACAAAGGACTGAAATACCGTCTTGTTTCCCCCACTACAAACTTTTGTATATAAACCTTTTAAAAAATTTGAACTGCTACAACAAAGGAGGAGTGGGGCAGGACCGGCAAATAAGCAGACGCAACCAATTAAGCCAATTAAGCACTGGAGCAGTCCCAAGGCAGTCACTGTCTTCTGACAACCGTCTGATGTGAGTCACTGACACCACGTAAACCCCTGCAGAAGTAGGAAAGCGTTGCACTCACCCAGGCTGGTTAGTCCCCCACTGACGTTGAAGGCAATACGTAGGCAAAAGAAGGGAAAGGGATTTTTTTGTTACCGGCTAGGCTTAACTTTAGCGGTGGTCTTTGGGGTTTTAACGAGCCTGGATAGTTTAGTGTGTTTGTAACACAACATTGACTGGTTTTAACTTATATAGCCTATGTCAGTTAGAATTACTTACATCACATGGTCTAGGTAACACGTAAAAAACATATTTTTGTATTTAACAGTAAATCAACGCTAAAGACTTACTTTTTAATGCTGCCTTTTTAAAATAATTGTGACCTTTATTCTTACTTTTTTTTTTACAACTGTCTCATTCGATTTTAGCTGTTTTTATATTCTCTTTAACAAATGTTTTAATTATTTTTAATTGCACTTTCAACTGCCTTGTTGCTGAGGTGTGCTAATGTATATAAATAGCTGCCGTGCCTTGTCTTAACTTAATGATCTTTTCCTAAACCTAACTAACCAGGTTTTTTTAACCAAACCTTAATTGTTTCTGTGGTGGTGGCATGTAAAAACACATTACGTGCCACCACTGCTAATGCAGTGTTGTGAAGTTATGGTCATTCCACAGATTTGAGAGAGGTATCAATATTTTCATCTAAACTCTCCTCAAGAAAGTTAAATAGTGCATTTCCCCAATGTTTAACATTAATTGAGAACAGATTTGTTCCTAGAAGACATTCTGGCAGCACCATGTCAAATAGCTAAAAACATACTTATTACTAATATACATATTATGAGCTCTAGGCCTGAGCAAAGACCTCATAAAGTGACGTTTAGGTGTATCCTTTGAAGTATAAAAATAACAGCAGGATCTTTAACCACCATCAACATACAAAAGTGACGGTATGCTATCAGCAAAGCCCCCTTTAGTGAATGACACTTTAATCTCGAGAGGATACTCTTTCTCTATGTGATTTCACAACTTTAATAGTTTAACATGTAAGCATGCATCAACCTAATTTAAAATTTGTAACACTTTAGTAGAGTAAACAATTGCTTTTGTCAGATATGTAAATTCACAAAGTGGTGATTCTGTTGGCATTTGGACCCAAAAGTAAAGGATTAAAAATAATAAATGATATCCACATAAATAATGTATACATAACACACAGAGGTCGCTCTAACATTTCAGTTAGGAGAGACACTGTTGTGTTCCAGCGCTGCGGTGTATAGCATGACAATGAGCTTCAGTTCTCTGTCTGTCTGAGTCGATACAGGAGCCAGGGGAAAAGAAATAGATGTAAGAAGCAGGGAGCGGTAAACTAGAGGGAGGGGGGTTCAGATGAGAGAATAAAAGGTAAATCAGGAGTGAAAGCCCAGAGGGAATACAGGTAAAAAAAAGAAACTCCAACATGTAAACATGTTTGTTTACCCCCCATCTGACTTTTATTAATCTTAATCTAAAATCTTGATTGTTTAATGGGGTTAATTTATCTTATGGGTATTCTGAGCAACAGAGAGGATAAACAGATGAAAGAGATTACTAAAATAAAGGAAGATATTCTCTATTTTTATTCACTGTAATATATGTGGTGACAAGTTAAACTGATTAAGAAATACCATCTGCCATGATGCTTTCACTTCCTCAGCGTACTGTCTACATTGCTCCCGTCATAATTACTATGGCCACTGGAGGTCGCAGCCACTATATACTGTACTTAAATCTGAGTCGTAATTGCAGCTTAAACAAATGATTATGTAGGCTTTTTGGGGAGGAGGACAGTCTCAAAATTTTCATGGGAGTTGTAGTTTTTTGAATTGTAATAAATAATTAGTTGTTTAACTTTAATTAAAATTCAGCAGGGGCGGTAGTGCATTGACTTTACCGCACCTTTGTGACAACTAATCTACTGGTCAATTTGCGTTCCTACCCACACCTATGGTTATGATGGCTAGGTCATGAAAGGAATGAAAGAAGTAGATTGAGGGTACAAGTGTCCGAAATGGGTTTTCTCAGGAGGGTGGCTGGCGTCTCCTTTAGATATAGGGTGAGAAGCTTAGTCATCCGTGAGGAACTCGAAGTACACTCGCCGCTCCTTAGCATTGAAAGGAGCCAGTTGAGGTGTTAAGGGTATCTAGTAAGGATGCCCCTTGGGCGCCTCCCTAGGTAGGTGTTCCAGGCAAGTCCAGCTGGAGGCCTTGGGGGAAGACCGAGGACTAGGTGGAGAACTTGAAAGCCACACTGGCCTAGGAATGCCTTGGGATCCCCCAGTCTGGGCTGGTTAATGTGGCTCAGGAAAGGAAGGTTTGGGGTCCCTTGCTGGAGCTGACCCTGCAACCCGACCCTGGATAAGCAGTTAAATGTGAATATGAGTGAAAGATTTCAACCTATAATAGCAACTGTTATCAAGACTGCTAATTTGCTAGGAGACCAATGAAAGAAATACTGAATGGCACATTGTATTGCATTACAGAAGCTAGTGGAACAGAGGCTATAGCCTGGACATGACGTCCGGCTGACTATTGGTGAGCTTTAGAGGTTTTGGTAGGCAGATTTTGTTACCTTAGAACAAAGCTAGGCTAGCTGCTTCCAGTCGTTATGCTAAGCTAACGCTTTCCTGACTCCAGCTTCGTTGTTCTCAAAATGTCAGACTATTCTTTTAAAGTCAAACTACACAGCCTCACACACAAAAACATTTGTATCAGGTTTCCTTTTGATGAATAATGTTTAACTGGTTTAACTTTGAACTTACAAGTAATTTCCAAAGCCTCTGCAGGCATCTAAACCATTAATCCTATTGTTTCCCCAAAATGACTCACTTTCCCAGTATGCCCCTCTTAAAATTAAAATAAAGTTTCTGTTCATGACAACTTGCAACACTAATGGTATATTTGGTTCTAAAAATGTGTTTTCCTCACAAACTGAGCTGTCTGTGAGAAAGAGGGAAGAGAAACAATCCAAACCAGTAGAAGGTTTGGATGGGAGCCTTTACAATGATCAAAGTGAATTGTTGTGTTCTAAAAATGCATAAGGAATTGAGTTTGAAAAATAAAACATATATTCCACCCGGCAATATCTTTAAGAGGGCAATGTAATGCCAAAGGCTTTTTGGTAGGATCCAATTCATTTATATTCTGGCAGCCCTCAGTAGATTCATTTAGACAATGCTGTGCACAGACTGACCTTGTGAGGTGTGATTGAGTAGATATATTGTAATGCAGAGCAAGATTTTGTTTGCGCTACATCTTGATTTGCATACATTTCTGATTAAAATGGAAAGTTGGTGCAGTTTAAACAACAAAAAAGCAAATAATTGTCTTTTTTTGTGTTGTTTTTCTTCCCTTCTTGAAACACATAGATACATAGATAGATAGATAGATAGATAGATAGATAGATAGATAGATAGATAGATAGATAGATAGATACTTCATTCATCCCGAAGGAAATTTTAGGCATCCAGTAGCAAGACAACCATACTACAACAAACACATATACACACATATATCACACATACATAAGAATAAAAAATAAAAATTACTCACAGAAATGCAATGACCATGATAAGGTAAGGTACTATGGTAGACTGTGTGCAATGGTGATGGTGCGAAAGTGAACAGTGCAGTAGATAATAATTAGATCCTACATCTACAAAATATAAACATTGTAACCTATAAACTGACTGATTGAATTAGAATAAGAATAATATATAAAAGTGAATAAGTTATTAGATGTAGTGTAGACCGTCTCTGGCCACAAATTACTCTTCAATCAATCTGTCTCTCAACAACATCAAACAGTCACACTTGAAGTCTCAGTAATCATGTCTGTTGTCAGGCAGAAGTTACAATATTAGTCATATCCTTCCTTTAATAGACCTGAAAAAGAAGAAGAAAAAAATGCTTTTATTTCATAGAGGGAGAGAGATTTGACACGAAGAACAAAGGTTGCTGCAGGATTTTCACGCTAAGCCAGGAGGCAATATGTTGTTGTAGCAGCAGGGCTATAAAGGTGGGGAGAGGGAACAAATTTGTGATTTGATCTTAGGGTGAAGAAAATAGCTGTTTTTATCTGCAACTGAATTGAACAGCAGCTGAAGAAGAGAAAGCTTGCCTCTCTTGTTATTACATAGTGATGAGGAAGCAAGCCTTTCCTACAACTACAATGACTTACAGATTATGTCTATAATAAATCTGTGAATTCATCTTTCAAGTAGCCGCATTACTTTGTTTTGTTCATCTGGGCATACGACGTCTTCTTGATTTTATAAATGCCTCAACTTCAACCCAATGTTTATGTTAATTTGAAACTACAACACCAATTACAATGCTGACAATGTCAATTTGCATACTCGTGTGTAAATCATCTAATTCTTGGACAAAGCAATTACTTTCTATCATTTTCATTTGGACATCTGCGCTTTGAATGATCTTACTCAGAGAGGTCTTGGACTGGAACTTTAATCTGGCTGACAGTTTGGAGATTAAGACTTTGGAGAGCTGAGTGAAAAAAATGAGACCAAATCAATCAGAATATAAATCTATTTACATCTTACCACTAATGCCTAACATCCTTTTATTGTGAGCAAACTCATTTCCCTCGGGACTCATCTGAATTATAAATTGATGTTGCCAAGGTAAACCACAAACTCATAGCTCACTGAGAGAGAGACAGAGAGACAGAGAGAGACAGAGAGACAGAGAGAGAGAGAGAGAAAGAGAAAGAGAAAGAGAAAGAGAAAGAGAAAGAACAGAGTGGTAGAATGTTTATCCAAAAACCTTAAAGTTATGGAATGGCAACACATAAACTCTGCTTGGCAGGCAAGAAATATTTCTTGTTTGATAGCAATGCTATTTTTTCTATTTTAAATAAAATTGTTGGAGTCAAAGGGTTGATCTGACCTCATTATCTGTGATCAGGCTCCAGTGAGATTTTGGCTGCTGCAGAGCTAAGTTTTCGTACTAACACGTACATGGATCCTATGTCTCTTTTTTAGCTTTAAATTCTAGTGCTTTGATTACACATTTATTGTACCTTATTATAAGCATTGAATCATTCAGTTATGATATTATGATGTTAAGATTAGTCAGTAATAAAGGCCCATATGGAGTCTCATGTTTAGGTGAAGTGGTAATCCAAAGTGAATTTAACAATCTGTCCAGTGGTTTCACGACAGTGTATTGTCTTAAATAGGTAGTCCTGGACTTTCAGTCCTCTTTATGAGTCAAGAACCAACAATGCTGGCTCTTTCAGTTCCCATAATGTGACTTGATGCCTGGTGTCATTATTGGGTTTTCAGACTTCACAAAGCTCCTCCAGGATCACAGAACACCTAATACAACAGTTTAGGAAGCGTTGCACTCTCCATTACAAATAAACTGATCATGATGTGTTTAACATTGGTGAAAGTATTTTTAATTTAGACAAAAATTAAATTGGCAGACAAAAAGCTGCAATGAGGAAAGAACAAAAATTCAACAATTTTTATAATTTCTTTGTGTGTACACTTGTAATATTAAAATGTAAAAGTTAAAGTAATGTCAAGAGATATTGGAATGTCAAGTCTGACAATTAAGACAGATAAGAATTTAAAAAAGAAATATACAAAATAATTGAATGTCAAAACTACTTTTAACATTTAACAACAACAATGTTTACATTTAAAAAAACTTCATCAAATGCATGTTGTTTGGAACAAACATTTGCACATCCACAAAGCAGACCCAGAGAATAAATCCCTCCACAATCCAAACATTGCTCTTATCCCCAGGTTACAAGTATTGCAAAAAAAGCAAAAGAGTCCAAAATAAAGCAGAAGCTATAGAGAAAACTTGCTCTCTTCTTCTCTGCTCTTCTTCTGAGTTAACACTGACAGCTATACAGTACTATTGACCACAAGCAGATGCTAAAGCCTTTCAATTTTCCAGGACACAGCACAGGAGCTGACCTCATTTTTACTACAACTACAACAAAGAAACAAGCTGGTAGGTGCCAAAGAGGCTTATCAAAGTCCAGCAGGGCCAGCTGATTGGCCACAGCCACTTTCCCTTCCCAATGAGCCAAAACACAGATGATGTAATGGGCATCATCGAAACCAGCATTGTAAGAGCACTGTTAGTGCTTTTCTCCATCATCTAAGTTGCCTATCACACTTCACTTACAGTAATTGCAATGGGTCCATGTAATAGCTATGTGTCTCCAGGTATTTTAGACTTTTTTGGAGGGGGAAGAAAGTTAGAAAATGTGTGTGTGTGTGTGTCTGTGTGTGTGTGTGTGTGTGTGTGTGTGTGTGTGTTGCCCCGAACAGCTGTGGCACCATACTGATTTTCAAATTAAAAGTGTGACATAAGAATTTTGAAAAGATTAAAAAGTCTGTGTTCTGCGTGGATCTGCTCAAAGCCTTCTGTCAGAGCATGTTGTCACCTTCATGTCTGATTCAAAGTAAATTGCATGAGGTTCAACACATGTTTCCTCTCAGAATTCAAGTGTATTCACATAGTCAGTTGAGACAGGAGTAACTACAAAGTGGAGTAGTTTGGAAAAAAGGGTTCAATATTTTAAGCCTGGCCATCACATTGTGTAACAAATGGAACTGTTGTAATGTCTGTTAGGCTGATTAGTTTACACCTCCAAATCACTGGCATAGACCATATAATACCTAAAAAATGCAGATGCCGTCTGACTGTGAGTTATCTTCAATGAATGCAAGAGAAACATATTTACAAACAAAGGGTTTTCTTTTTATTTGGATTATTTACATTTTTGATTTGATTTGATTTATTTAATTGCATCAAGAATGCCTTACACATGAAAAGACATCAAATACAAGATAAAAACACAATAAAGTCCAGGAATCATTAAACATTGACATTATATAAAAACATTTTACTTAAATAAATGAAAACAGTAATTTGCCTTTTGGTCTATTCCGCAACCCTCACTAGTACTTGACTGTCTTTTTGAAAGAGTTCAGTGTGGGAATTACTTTAATTTGTGGATCTCACTGAACTGCCCCTATATAGGCAAAGGTTCCTTTCCCTAACACTGTCTTAAAACTGTAAGGACACAGGTCAGATATGCTGCCCCACGTGTAAATATTGTGTGTCCTTTACCTTAGTTGTAAGACACGACAAAAAATTGGGACACTACCAAACAGTATTTTATAGATCATGGTCAGTCTTGACATAGAAACACGACACTCAACAGGGAGCCAGTTGAGCTCAACAAATTGTGACCTACCTATATGAGACCTATGGCCCAAGTTCAGAATTACTCATATTAATTTATTCTGTGCTGTTGTAAAATTTTGAATTTCCAGCTTAAAAACGTTGTGAGCCCGGTGACTTTTCTCAGAACCTTGTTGGCCATAATCCTGCCATCCAAGTTGTTTTCTAGAATGCAACCCAGGTATTTTACAGACGCATTTGCACTAACCACAACATTATTCAAAATGACCCTAAATTCTTAGCATCTATTCAATCTGTATTTTGAACCAAACAAGATAGCCTCTGTCTTACCCAAATGTAGGGACTGGCTGATTGACAATTTGCTATATATTGTCAATCAGCCAGTTGTGTACAGAAGATAGCTCTGAGCTCAGGGTACTCTCTAGGGTGGATTGATTATTGATTGATGGTTTATGCCTCAAGTTTGGCAGTCTGTCATGATTCACCATATCAAATGTCTTTTGAAGAGCCAATAACACCATTCCACAGAGATTTCCGTTATCTATATCCCTGCGTATGATGTCGGATAAATGAGGTAGGCATGATTCGGTAGAATGTGACTACCTAAATCTAGATTGGAATTTAAATATGAAGTTGTTTTTATTCATGTATTCATTAAATTGCTCATTGACCAACATTTTTGAGACTGTGCACAAAAAGAGACTGGTCTTTAGTTACCAGGATCGTGGCTGTTTACCTACCTTGGCCCTCTTGAGGTCATTGGGGAAAAACACCAGATTTAACAGACAGGTTACAAATGTGGGAGATGTAAGGGGTTATTTGGGTAGCAGCATCTTGTAAAAACCGAGGGGATAACCCATCCAATCCAGGGCCCTTAGAGCAGTCTAGCTGTAAGAGTCTTTTTTCCATCTCTCCTATCTCAACCTTCCGTAAGGCAAATGAGTTGGGCAGTGCAGTTATAAGTTTATTATAGTATGATTTCACCCTATCAATGCTAAATAACCCAGAGGAAGGCCGAAGATTTGAGGCCAGCTGTTCTGCTATAGAAGTGAAGTAAGTATTAAAATGATTAGCAACCTCTTTATTATTGACATTTAGGGAACCATTAATTTTTAAACCTTTGCTTCTTGGTTTCTTAGCATTTGTCTTAGCAGCCCCCAAATCCTTTAAGGTCTTCAATCTTCAGTTCCTTTAAGGTCCACAACCTTTTTGGGTTATCTTTGTTATCTTTATATCATTCTTATAGTGGGTTGATTTTGCTTTTCTTATAAGTTCCTCAGTCTTATTTCTTGCTTACTTATATAAAATCATCATGATTTTTAGTTTTATGAAAAGTTTGAGCTTATATATGTGATTTAAAGGTAGTTTAAACCAACACACCAACTCACATATCAGTTACTGCTACTTTGCTAAGCTATAGGCCTACCTGTTAGCCAAACCTATTTAGCTGTTTTTTATCATCACAATTAGCTACTGCCACATTTAGACCATTAAAAATTAGTGTTATTAGTTATAAATATTTTGTGATAGCAAAGGAGGAAACTCAAGTAAATTAGTCTTTATTTAATGCTTTCACTTGATACAGCTCTCTAGCATTAGTTTGCTGCATAGTTGTCTTTGCTTTGTTGTTAGCGTAGCTTTCATCATTATCCCTTTTTTGTATGCAGCCTGTGAAATTTCTGGTTTAGCAATAATCCCTCTCATCACATTGATGATTATGTGATATCCCAACCGCTGTGAGACACCGTACTGTGAAACATGTCCAAAACAGGTCGGCCGCCTTGCTACTAATAATCTGCCAGGTCCTGCTGAGACTATGAGAGTCTGATTATTATGTAGCCCTCTTCCTCCATCAGATGTTTATCACTTCCACATGTTTGTTGGCTTGTTGTTAACACATCATGTGGGACTGAGAGGGTGCTCAGGGAAAAAAACAACAATGAGACAAACACCTAAAGGCATTCTCACTGGGAGAGGAGCTGACAGGTGAGGGTTCAGCTGTCCGACTAATGCTTGGCTCTGTGAGAGTGGCTGTGCAATAGACTCACTTTAAAAAAAATCAGGCAAAAATTAGGCTTTATGCAACATTTACACATGGGATGCTTTACCATATAATTTCAAATAACATAGACAATAAATGTATCTATACACATGTTACCAAATTTTTATATACCAAATCAGATTAATAAATAAATTACAAAAGCAATGAGTCCGTACTTGTAGTTTTATGTATGTAACAGTAAAGAAGACAGAACAAGTTATAAGGACATATTTCACTAAACAAAATCAGTATCTGAATGCTTAGATACAGAGAGAATGTAATTAAATTAAATATCCTACGCAGTACAGCAAAGAAAGATGCATTTTAAGTGTTTAAAATGTCAGACACTCATTTCTTCCTCAGATTCGAACATTTCTGTGACAAGTATTTAAACAATGATAGCGAGCAGATGTGTGTGTTTATATTTCTTTATCTTCTCAGGAGGTTTTCACTAAAACCTGAGTGAAAACAGATTTAGAGGGATTTAAAGATCCCCTTTCACAGACCGTTGGTGCAAAGCATTAGCTTCATGGCCCAGAGAGGCCGATAGTGAATGTCATTACCAAGTCAGACTGGACACCACAACCTTGACTCAGAGCTAACTATTCACATATCTCTTGAAATACATTATTAGTTACATCAGATTATATTTATTATTTTTTCAAGCTATTCCAATTTTATAAATGAGAAATACAATAACTAGTCCCACCTCCTGACGGCAGACCAGCCGCTCTGTCTTAAATCATTAACTCAGTCTCCTCAAAACATACTGTACAAAACAAATTAGTAGTTTACTAAAGGATACAGGTTTGAAAGAAGATATGAGACAAACACAATCAGGAAATGCAGTTCTTTTATGTTAAAAAAGAATGAGCAAGTTTAAAGCTAGTTGTTTACTCATTTTTGTGCTCATTAGTGCTCACTTTGTGTTTTCACTTAGTGAAATCTCTTAACATCTAAAAGATGCATTGGCAGAACATTTTGTACAGGCGCTTATGGTTTCCAGATGATGACAAGGTTGACACATGTTTTTGAGTGAAATATCACAAGAACTTGGCCAAAAGGATGAATTGCCACAAAAATATCAACATTTATGTAACTTAAAAGCATAAATGCCGGAAACATATTCTTTGTAGGGGCAACCTCTAGCTCGCCCAGTAAGAGCGTGAGCCCCATGTAGGCTGAGTGGCCTTTGCAGAGCCCTTTGCTGAGCCCTTTGCTGTGTATCATCACCTTTTCAGTCTATCCACTGTCACTATTTAAATTTTCTTCAAATCTTGCCATTTTCAGTGTGTAGCTTGCTAGCTTGAAGTTTGTTCAAGTTGTTTCCCGTAGTGTACGGAGTTTGAAAACGGCAACACACAGAGAGCAAAAGGTGAGGGACATCGGGATGTCAGGCAATCATCCTGAAAATACTGTATTTCTGCTGGTAGAGACTAGACCTTTGAAAATTAAATCTTTGCTTTGGAAAAAGACTATAACAATCATTTGATTTGTTATTTAATGCCGTCTGCTTGTGAAACAATCAGCACTTACATGCTTCATTAATGGGCCTATAAATCCCTTTAATAAACATAATCTAATCTATATTGTACATACTCTATCAAACCACCTCATTTACTAATGTACTGATGTCATCTTTAGGCCAAGATGTAACAGATGCAATATACAGTGCCTTGCGAAAGTATTCGGCCCCCTTGAAGTTTTCAACCTTTTGACACATTTCAGGCTTCAAACATAAAGATATAAAAATTTTATTTTTTGTGAAGAATCACCAACAAGTCGGACACAATTGTGAAGTGGAACAAAATCTATTGGATATTTTAAACTTTTTTAGCAAATAAAAAACTGAAAAGTGGTGCGTGCAAAATTATTGGGCCCCCTTGGGTTAATACTTTGTAGAGCCACCCTTTGCTGCGATTACAGCTGCAAGTCGCTGTCTCTATCAGTTTAGCACATTGAGAGACTGACATTCTTGCCCATTCTTCCTTGCAAAACAGCTGGAGCTCAGTGAGGTTGGATGGAGAGCGTTTGTGAACAGCAGTTTTCAGCTCTTTCCACAGATTCTCGATTGGATTCAGGTCTGGACTTTGACTTGGCCATTCTAACACCTGGATACGTTTATTTGTGAACCATTCCTTTGTAGATTTTGCTGTATGTTTGGGATCATTGTCTTGTTGGAAGATAAATCTCCGTCCCAGTTTCAGGTCTTTTGCAGACTCCAACAGGTTTTCATCCAGAATGGTCCTGTATTTGGCTGCATCCATCTTCCCCTCAATTTTAACCATCTTCCCTGTCCCTGCTGAAGAAAAGCAGGCCCAAACCATGATGCTGCCACCACCATGTTTGACAGTGGGGATGGTGTGTTGAGGGTGATGAGCTGTGTTGCTTTTTTACGCCAAACATATCGTTTTGCATTGTGGCCAAAAAGTTTGATTTTGGTTTCATCTGACCAGAGCACCTTCTTCCACATGTTTGGTGTGTCTCCCACGTGGCTTGTGGCAAACTTTAGACAAGACTTTTTATGGATATCTTTGAGAAATGGCTTTCTTCTTGCCACTCTTCCATAAAGGCCAGATTTGTGCAGTGTACGACTGATTGTTGTCCTATGGACAGACTCTCCCACCTCAGCTGTAGTTCTCTGCAGTTCATCCAGAGTGATCATGGGCCTCTTGGCTGCATCTCTGATCAGTCTTCTCCTTGTCTGAGCTGAAAGTTTAGAGGGACGGCCAGGTCTTGGTAGATTTGCAGTGGTCTGATACTCCTTCCATTTCAAAATGATCGCTTGCACAGTGCTCATTGGGATGTTTAAAGCTTGGGAAATCTTTTTGTATCCAAATCCGGCTTTAAACTTCTCCACAACAGTATTACGGACCTGCCTGGTGTGTTCCTTGGTCTTCATGATGCTCTCTGCGCTTTCAACAGAACCCTGAGACTATCACAGAGCAGGTGCATTTATACAGAGACTTGATCACACACATGTGGATTCTATTTATCACCAACAGTCATTTAGGACAACATTGGATCATTCAGAGATCCTCGCTGAACTTCTGTAGTGAGTTTGCTGCACTGAAAGTAAAGGGGCCGAATAATTTTGCACGCACCACTTTTCAGTTTTTTATTTGCTAAAAAAGTTTAAAATATCCAATAGATTTCGTTCCACTTGTTGGTGATTCTTCACAAAAAATAAAAATGTTATATCTTTATGTTTGAAGCCTGAAATGTGTCAAAAGGTTGAAAACTTCAAGGGGGCCGAATACTTTCGCAAGGCACTGTATCATTATTGAATTTCTGTTGACTGTTTTTAAATTACAAAATACTTCTTTGTAAGCTCTGATATTTGTGCGTCATACTTCGACTGTGGTTTTGTCTGAAATGTAATAACCACAGAGCTGCTGGACTTGGGCAAAAATTCTAGCTGTGTTATCATTGCAAAGTAGGAAGTGGAACTGCAAAGTCAATGTCTGTGTAAATTCAAAGAACATGCCGGATTCATTCCAAAACTCATAAACTAATTGGATTACATTATCAGGGTTGTGTTGCTACATACAACTGTTGAGATTCTGAGAAACTCAAAATCTCTGGGAAAGGTCAAAAATAGTATATTGTGCTAACAGTTTAACCAACTGTTTTGTACTCCCAGTGGATAGTAAAATAAATAAAACTAAATGCTAAATATAAAATACAGATTTAGTGCAAGGTATCACCACCCAAGAATGTGTAATGTAATGTTTGGTATGTGCAGTTCTATCACGTCAGCAGCAGACACTCCTCTTGGGATTATCAAGCCTCCCCCTGCCTCAAATATTCATGCTTCACTGCAAATATTTTGCTCTGTTTCTCAGCACACACCTGCCATGCCAGTATTTTATGTACCTTAACTGTAATTAAAATGAAGTATTTGTGTTCTTAAAATAAATAAATAATTTAAAATGAATGAGTTATTGTAGCTCTACAGTCTTTGTAGGCAGTGAGAGGGCAAACAGGCATCTGTTGTCAATAGTCATGTTTCCATCAATTAATTTTTCAGCTCATTTTAAAGTATTACATTAGAAAATGATGATGGAAATGGAAAAATTCTGAAAAAGGTCATCACATTTGCAAAAAGGTTTTTACACTAGCTTAAGGTGGTTTTTGCCATTTTTGAAAAAAAGAGTTAATGCGCAAACATGCGCTAACATGTAACTCATGTGATTATAGTCCTGTTATTCATTGGATGGGAGAAGATCAGGAAATGGGTCCCATCCAGTGTGCCGTACACTTTAGTACCAAATTCTGCACATGTGGCCATCTTGTACAATGCTACCTCTCTTCATTTAACCAAAGAGCTTAGCCTCTAAACTCTTTGACTTGGCAAACCGGTTTGAAATCTACAACCATGCGTAGCATCAACTTGTGACAAAACTACGCTTTGCGTAGTCTAGTTTATTTGCTCTAAACCAGTTAATGGTAACGCTGACATTTTCTTTCTTTTTTGCAACATTTAAAAGTTGACTTAAAATTCGCTTGACAATTAGATGAAAACATGACTACTGATCCCTTCACTCTGCCCTGAACCCATCCACTCTTCCATCACTGACATTTTCAATCTCCGCTCCATCTCCACTTTAATCCACCTTGATGCTTCTACCTGCTCTCTGACTCCTCTCCTTCGATATTGCAAGGTGTTTGCTACGGGCATCTGTGCAACAGTCAAGGTCACACAGTGGCACTTGAAAAAAGTTATTTTAATGTTTCCCAGATGAAGTGCAACAGAGACAATGCAGAACATCTCGGCATCCTAAAGAATGGAAAAATTAAAAAGAGGTGCTACCAAATAAGGACAGACCTCTGGTGTGTTCCTCTTGATGTTATCAGTCATTCTGGGTTTGGTTTATAGTCTGTGTTTATCAGCTGCTGCAATAAAACCTCATGAAATTTCTTGAGAATAGGTTAGCAAATGCCATAGTTACTACACTGCGCTGAGTCACAGAACATAATATCTATCCTACATCATATCCTACATATCCTACATCTGTTTTGACATACTGAGCCTATTATGTTTGTGTTTGATACTGGATATGGTGCAATAGATTAGTACAGTACAACCAAGTTGTTGTTTCTCTGTATTATCTCACAGTAGTTGCTCAAAGAAAAGTTACTTCCAAAAGAATTCCAGACAACAAGTGGGTGGAAACATGACTCTGTACAGAATGTTAACATAGCCACAAGAGACCAAAATGTGTCTTCTCTCTGGAAAACTCAAAAGTCAAACATGTAATTTCCTAGCAGTTACCATCATCTAGCTCAATTAGATTTTTGGAACAAAGTGGTAGATTTTTTCGGGGGGGGTTTAACTGCGTGTCAATCACTGCTCATGCACATGCATTCATTCTCCCTTGTGGGGGGAGGGGCTTAGGAGACTGTTTTGGGCTTTAGCAGAAAGGGGGGAGTGACTGAGAAGCTGTCGATGTTCAAACTTTTTGGCAAAGTCCTGGATCTTCGCAATCCTACCTGATGTGTCTAATAAGGAATAGAAAAAAAGTCAAACAAGTGATGTAAAAACATTCCGTTTGTGGCTGAAAGAACTGGCAATCTCTCTTTTCATGAAACAGTCATGCAGTAAAATGACAAAAAATAGGAAAAGAGGAGTGGTAATATATTGACTTTTTGAAAACAACACCTTGATAATACACAAGAATCTGTTATGATAAGCGAATAGGAGGTGTGTACTGTGTTGGAAGACATTGGAGGGTTAGAGCTGAAGTCACACAGGTGTTTGGCTTGTTAGCCACTGATGCGAGACCCCTGGGAGATGCCAGGAGCGTGCACAGGTTGAGTAGAGCCATGCCATGATGATCCTGAGAGCGTGAACTCTTTAATGTGTTGTTTTGCTCACTTTTCCATCCATCTTTTACCCATAAAATAAATCATGAGCTGCCTTCATCAAGGAAAGTGGGAGCTGGCCAAAGCCTGAAGTGGCCTACAGCTGCTATCATGACCAGCCTCACGGAAAACATTGTGCGCAAGGGCGATACAGAGTCCAGTCCTGCAGTTGAGTCAAATTTGTTCCCACCCAAGGCCAAGAAGACCGCAAGCTATCACAAGAGACAAATGTCACAGTAGAAGGTTGTCATTTGTCATTAAGCGGGTCCAAAGGCAAATGCCAGGGAGAGAAGATATATCAACGAATATGGGCGGAAAATATAGTCTCACCAGAAGGTCTACTTAGAAACTGTTTTGGGAATTCAATTGTAACACACACAGCAGATGGAGTTTGTTAGGGTATTGTATAACTACACATTTTCTTGATTCGTTAAGGACTTCTCATCCATGTTGCCACTCTGCTTACTGCTGTTTGACTAATAATCATGTGTATATATAGCTTTTACTGTAAATATGTGAAATTGAATACTGTAAAAAGAAGTTGAATTCTGACCCCTTCAGTACAACATTTCACCTAAACAAATACATTGCGCCTTATACACAATAACATACTTATTACATACTTAAACACATAAAACAAACATCCATCCCTTTGTTAGCACTAATACCATAAGCTATAGGACACCCACATTCAGATTTACAATATATTTTTATTTTATAAACCCTTATAGGGAAATGAGAGAATAATACATTTATTGTTAGATTTTTGTGGGTGGCATTTTCTGGCCTTTTATTTGATAGGACAGGTTAGACATGAAAGGGGAGAGAGGGGGAATGACATGCAGCAAAGGGCCGCAGGTCGGAACTGAACCCGCTGCGGCGAGGACTAAGCCTCCGTATATGAGTGTGCACTCTACCAGGCGGGCTACCCAGGCACTTGTAATAGATTTATTTTTGTTAATTTATTCAACTTCACAAAATTTATGTGCAGGTTAATATAAACACATACTGTACATATACATTTTATATGCAAAAGTTACATGTCATTTAACACAGACATCATGGCACATGCTGAGACACCACACATCTTGATAATGGGTTATACACAAAAACTTGAACATTGCTTTTTTTAAGGAATGGTTGTTGTGTCAAATGTGCAAACAAGCTCCAGGGGCTTTTGGAAATTTAGGACTTTGTATCTGAACCAATTAACGTTTTGCACAGTCTTAAGATGGGACAGAAGGATCTGCTTGAAGGCTTTTTGACTGATGGGAAAGAAATGGAGATTGAGTGTTTTGTGGGAACGGCGGTGACTGCGGATGATTTAAATAATTCGGTAGATTTAAACAGGAGGAAAAGGTTTTTTCAACCTTTCAACCCCTATTTTCCTATGTTTTTTTTGTAAGTGACTGATGGGAACATCAATCTTTGAAATTGGTCCAGTATTCAGCTAGATTTCTGTGACCGACACAGACTGAGCTGCAATGTAAACCTCTAGGGCAAATGTAAATTTCGTCCACTAAACGTACTGTTTTTGCCACCCACAGGCTCAGATTATTATTCTAAGTGTCAAACAACATTATGGAAAGGATTTCTAAGGAGGTCAACCTTTCTGTTAGAGTAAGATCCAACATAAAAACATCTTTTTTGAACATAAATACAAGCTGCCCAATTGCCCTAATAACTTACATTGTATCTTGGCCTCTTTAGTTTTGATTTAGATAATTCTGCAAACATTTGCCTGTAGAGCATTACCCAGATTTATACCCCTTTAAACTTGTAAATGGACCACACTGCTTTCAAACAGATTGCATTTTACATTAATCTTTGTCAAGCGTTCTGTTGTAGCTTATCTAGATTCCATTTAGTTGTTTATTCATTTGGTTAGAGGATGAGACTTTTTTATTTTTGGTCTTACCTGCACATACCACACTCTTTTAAAGCTTTTATTCTGCACATTTCAACACTGCTCTATTGCTTGAAACCTTCAGTCACCATGACGAGAGGAACACCCATTTTAGTGGTTGCACAGATTACAGATTTTAAATTTAGGCTCATGCTGTTCAATCTGCAGTGAAGTGTGTGAACAATTCTCTCCATTTACGCAGGGCTGGAGAGGGTTGATGAAGAGCTGCAAGTTCTCCCTAAATTGTCATGCTTCAACAGCCACTGCACGGAGTCAACACAATGAACCCCAATGCAAGCTGGATAACATCCAGCAAGCCGGTGAAGGTTCATCTCTTGGAAAGACGAGAGAGGAAAAAGTTGCTTTCAGATAGAATATTCTTTTGATCTGCATAGAAAACAGGTGATAAAAACTATCAGCCGTTTGAAATTAGAAACTGTAGCGAGTAGCAGTCTCACTAATTTTATAAATAAAAAATGTTTACTAAAGCAACCAAAACAGAGCAGGTCTGCTGGGTGAAGTGACTCTTTGGACATCATCAGAAAGTTGTTATTGACGTTATTGGATGTTTCTATTCAGTTAGTTCAGTTTTAATTCTTTCTTACGTCCCTTCAGGTGTATCAAACACACACATTATGCATAGAGCACAACTTAGATCAGCTGGGATAAAGCCTGACAGAGATGCGCCAGATGTCCCTGCCCCTTCGCTAGCTCTACTATCTCCTCTACTGGGGCTTTATCGAGATTTGTTCGAGGGGAACTCGAACTGCGTTGACGCAGTGTCTCGTTCCCCTATCTCGGGGAACCGGGGTTACATACGTAACCCGAGACGTTCCCCTATCTCGGGGAACCGGGGTTACATACGTAACCCGAGACGTTTTCAGCCCATCTGCTCAACATATAAAACCTCAGTAATTTTGTCACACCTCACGACCCAAGAGCTGCCTAGATGTCAAAAAGCACCTTGTTTCCTAAGAACCTTTGGATTTAAGCGTTAGATATGATTCAGTTTTATTTTAAAAATGCAAACAAATATTTAACCAATAAACTGCAAATGAATGATGAATATGATTCCAAACTGAATTATGTCCTTGTGAGTTTGTCCATTTGGGAAGAAAACATTGTGTGATATGAACTAATCCAAAGTTACTTAACTTTGGCCATGGCACCTTGATAAAATTCAAATCATTCTTTATTTAGTGGTAAAATGTGACAATGTAGTGAGGCAGCATCCCTGTTAAACTTTCCTGTAAGTTATAATTGCTGTAACAAATTGTTTAGTTTTTTGTCAGTTTAACTGTTATACAGTATTGAGGTCCACCAGTAATCAAATTGTAGGCTAGACATAATACTGTATATAATAAAGGGATGGATTCCTCTCAAAATTCAAGACACATTGCTTCGTTAAAGTACATGATTAAAAATAAGTATCAACCGCACATCAGTCTTAAGTAAACTGATAAGCACACACATACAGTATATATACTGTACAAATAAAGAGAAGGACAGCAAGAGAATACAAAAATGGCTTATATTGAGCCAATATGAGACTTATCCAGGCCTTATCACCAATTCAGCCAACTTTTTTATCACACTTTACTGGTAACAGTAGGAATACACCCAAATGCACAACTCTGACAATGACACAAGTTTCAATATTTTTACCTGCCAGAGAAAGGTTGATATAGAGGCTGTGTAGATGAATGAGCTGTGGCCACAAGAGCAAAAAAATTTAAAGTCCAGTGAGAGAGAGAGACAAACATAAAACAAAAGACTGAAAAGCAACTGAACCGACAAGACGAGCTAAAACAAAGGCAAAGACGAGACTTAATACACAAGAGCGGATGATTGAAACTGGGCGGGGAAGAAAATCAACAAAGGTGGGAAGCACACAAGAGTAGGAAGTGAAGCGAAATAAAACAGGAAATAAAAATGACAGAAACTGAAAATAACAGAAAATGAAAATACATGCACAGCCTTGACAGGTCCGGGATGTGACATGCGTGCCCTTGTGATTGTGAAAAAGGACGAGGACACCTTTACCAAAATTGCCCATTTTTATACGTCATATAGCCAAACAATTACCATATCATTATTTTTCCTTTGAAATTCTTCCCAGTTTAGGAATGAAGTGTAGTATTTATTTATCTGCAAGAGGTTGCTCTAAAAGTAAAAAACAAAATTTTCATCAGTATTTCCATTAGTTGACTCTCCCTGGTTTGGACCAAAAAAGGTTTAATGAAAGTCAGAGAGGAGTTACTGTACAAACAAATGAGTGATGACAGACATGAATCATTCTCAGACCTTCACTGTAGTCAAAGAGAGAGAGAAAGAGGCCTCGACAATTATTGTTTTCTATCTCTAAATAGTTCGTCAGAGTATTGGTCTGTAATTTTGACACCCAGATTGGAGAAGTTGGTTAAAAAAAACTGAAGTCCCATTTGAAGGCACTACCTTATCTGTGTGAACAGTATGTTTTTATGCTTCCCATGTGTCATGTGTTTGCAAAGTCATGCCTTTATGCAACTTTTTGTCTCATTTGCATTTATATTGTTTGTGTGTTTTCCAGCTGAATCCTGCTGTTATCTGAAACAAGCTGATGCTGTCCAGTATTGATTTATTGAGCCACACACTCCTCTTTTTCATGTACTGTATGTGCATAGCTCTATATATATATTTTTTTTTTTATCTCACTCCATTCTCTCATATCTCCTTCCTTTCTCTTATTGCATTTGTGCAATACTGTAGGATAAACTTGTTGCTGTTACACACAATCCTCATTTTCATCTGAGTATATAGCGCTATAGTTTTTTTAATGCCATGTTATCTTATTGTCACATTATGTTAAATGACTAGTGCTCTTATTGCGGTGACTATGCTTTTATTGCTGAGCTGACCCTTTCTCTCGTCTGTTATTGTACCGTTGACCCAACTTGAAACTCTCCTTACAACACAAAGTATGTACCCATTTGCCTTCAACCAGTTTCCTTTCTGTGCATCTTCTCCAGAGTGTCAAAGCTTCACAAGCAAATACTTTGTACAGAATCTCACTTGAGCCTGCAACATGTCACACTGAGGAAAAGCATCAGGGATATACAGAAATGTTGGTTAAATCCCCCTTTATAATCATGGTCTAAATGATGAAAGCATGTAAATCTTTGACAATGGCTCATCTGCAAAATGAATTCTCCTCCTCCAGTATGGCCACCCCGATAGAGGGCGAGCTTTCAGTCACACGTAACTTTGCAGAAAGAAGATATAATGCCCCTGGGTGACATAAACTGGAATTATTTTACAAGAAACCTTTACAGCGAAAAAAATAACAAAATAATGTCAAATATAGGAGATAGCCCCTGCTGGAGTAGAATGCGCAATAATCCAAATAACTCAGTTTCAGCAGGAAATAAAACACTAATTCTGTTTTTTCCCCACATTGACACATGCCTGACATTAGAAAAAGACACACTGTCAATCCGGGCGTTGGGAATCTGTGACTCATTTGGTATCGGTCCTGTCCCTCCGCCAGCAGGACGGCAGGGGCCACTTCATTCTCGGAATCGCCGCGACCATATGGAGACCAAGTTCTGCGTCTTGCGCGCAGCTCGATGTCCTGGGCCCGGCCCTAAAATACTTGAGAACAAAAGACAATATATCTTACCTCTACCTCTGTGGGGACATAAAGCATGCGACACCTAAGTCAGGGTGTCCCAGTAGGTGCACACAAACTCAAACAGGGAACTCCCTCGACGTGTTCAGGCTGTTTCTCCGCTGAGCGCACACTCTCCCAGTATCCGTGAACATGCCTTCGGGTCTGTCTTCCTCTAAAGCCCTGTACATCGGGATGGAGGTGGTGATTGCCTTGTCGTCGGTCATCGGTAATGTGATGGTGGTCTGGGCTGTGCGTATTAACCGCTCTCTGAGAGATACAACGTTTTGTTTCATCGTCTCGCTGGCCTTGGCTGACATTGCGGTCGGCGCTCTTGTCATCCCCCTCGCCATAACCATCAGCATCGGACTCCAGACGCACTTCTACAGCTGCCTGCTGGTCGCCTGCACAGTGCTCGTCCTCACTCAAAGTTCAATCCTGGCGCTCCTGGCTATCGCCATCGACCGCTATCTGAGAGTGAAAATACCCATGAGGTAGGCCTAAAGGTGAATTTTTCCAATATCTTGTCTCATTTGCCTTTGTGTATGGACCGCTGCTCGGACCAAGGGCACACCACCAGAGCAGTAATGCAGGATAATCATTTTAGTTCCAACCAGAAATAGACTGGAATGTGTAGTGTAAAGGTGTGTCTAATCATTTTAGTTAGTTTACGGTAACTTTAGGGCTACATTAATCTGCATTGGCATCTGCAAGATCGCTACTGGAAACTAGTTTGGCGGGGATAAAAGACAGTGATTTTCAAGGCAATGACATTTTATATGTAAATTCAAATTATGTTTAGACTCAGTAATTCATTATTTATTTTTAACCCCTTAAGTATATATCTCCAGCACATATCCTAAATTTAAGCTGTATACTAAAACAAGGTAATATAAAGAAAATCTTATATTAACTGCCCTTCTCAAGATGAATAAACACAGATTCTTTGTTCAACATTTTCCTCTAAAATGACTGTTTTTACATATGTATTTTAGACACAAGAGCTGTTGAATTTTACATCTGTGCAGAGATGTAAATGGCATCTGTTTTACAGCCTGAATGTAGAAGAAACATTGAAAATCATATATGTTGTCCCACTTCTTAACTGCTTTTTAAATAACTAAGTTCATGGGAAAGTGACATTTGTTACATGGTAACAGATTTATAAATTTTAAATGTTATCAATCCTCTTATCTGACCCATAATTTTACTGAAAACTCAAGTTTCCACTTCAAGTTGGTTAATTGGACAATTAGAATGGACAGAGAATGCATGATTGGTCAATAGGCTCATGGTGGCTGGTTGATGGATTGCATAATTTCTCAAGCTGGAACCAAACACACACATAGGAACATGCACACTGCACTCTGTTACTCAGGACATTAACAAAGGTTGCAGTGACACGGAACAATAGAAAATATTGTGTAGTAAGATTTCAATATTATTGGCTTAACTGTTATTGATCAGTGTGCTGCAAGGTTTCTCAGCCTCTTCACACAATACTGAATATAGTGATGGTACAGGGTAATGAACAGTAAATGGCTCACACTTTTCAAATTCAAAACAGGTCAACTTTGAGTATGATGTAAAAATATTGTAATGATTATAAATGTTTTAATCATATTCTGTATGGTCATTAAAAAAAGGGCATGAAAAGGAAAACACTTTTTAAAAAGTCACTAATCTGAGAAAATTACTTCTCACCGCTGATCCATTTTAGCCAGATACTCCCGGACATGATCAGATTTTAAACAACAGTGATTTGTATTTTACTGTTGTGTGCTAAGTGCTCATGTGAGTCAGAAATAGAGTCCCTATTCCTAAACCATCCAAGGGACTCTAGAGTGACAGAGTTTAAAAGGCACTGATTGCTTTTTATAGCAGCAGTGGTTGTGAAGCACATTGTCATGATAAGGGCACTGTGTGTGAGCTTTGAAAATGGTCCATGTATTGTTAGTGTGCTTTGCTGGAGGATGGGATTTAGCAGGTGGGAGACGAGGAATGAAATCCCACAGGAAAACAGAGATAGATGGAAGAAAGTTGAGTCCAGAAAGTAATATTTGGCAGAACGGACAGCTGCTCTGTATACAGACAGATTGCTGAGCTTTACAAGCAGCTGGACAAAGAATTAACACAAGTTAAAAAAACACAAGTCGAGATAAAAACTGTCACATATATCTTCTCCTGACTCTCTTTAAACCTCTTTTTTGAGTTTATCCTAAGTCGTATGTTGGGCCTAGCTGAACTCCTGAGGGAGTGTTTTGTGTGACAAAGAGTGAGCAAAGAAAACGGAGTATGCAAATGATGGGGATTATTGTTATTACTATTAATGTTTAGCTCTGCCACACATCTCAGTGTGTTTCTGTGTTAGTTTAAGTGAGGTTAGCCAGGGAGCAGGCATGATCAGAAGAGAGAAAAATATGCTGTGTGAGTAAGAATGAGTGCCTGAGATTATTTATCCACCCCTTTCATCTGTTTGAGTCCGCACTTACTCTTCAGACATAAAGGTTGACTTAGAAAAATCAACAACCAACTCTACCAAAGGAATGTTTCATGTCTGCTCGACAATGACTAATTCGGACCTGTCCAATAGCTGACCATTGTGTGGGAGAGATAGGATAAATGACATCCTATTAGACCAAATAACTGCTGACAGTTGTGTTAGGCAACAACACACAGTTTTCAGGGATATCTTGCTTGTGTCTACTTTGTTTGATTTGTTTTTGAGAACACAGCAGTGATTTCCAGAAAAGAAGATCAAACTGAGTCACCTGCTGCCATCCTACACAAAAATAAAAAAAGCAAATGGGAATGAAAGGACAAAATAACTGAAACAGTTTATAATACAAGACGGTCCAATCAAACAGCCCCACAAACTACAGTCTAACTTTTGAAAGAAGAAATAACTCTTTCTTTTACAAATAAAAACATTTAATTTATATGCAATAAAATGCACAACTGCTCAATATAACACACTTCAACACACTCAACTGCTCAATTCAACACACTGCCACAGCATTACATGGTCTGGTTTGACCAGTAGCTTATGGTTACAAAAAGTTAGCTAATGTTAGCAAACTTAAGTAGTAGCTAGATATTGCTCTTTGTGACTTTAACTCTGCTATGCTTTTGCTACTTTTGGACTATGTTATTGCATTTACTATTATCCTGTACGTAATTTTCAACTCTTGTTGAATAAAAGTGTCATAGGCCGTGGTTACACTTTTGTCACCCAATCATGACAAATGATATTGAAAAGACAATTGTGTAACCACTGCAATAGTCTTGCTTTAGCAGTCTAAACAACACCCCATGATAGAATTGTTAACATGAATGCTTCACAAAGGAAGTATTTGGTGTGAATCTTTTGCAGGGAATTATATTTTGTATTGAACTGAATTAAAAACAAGATCTTTTCCCTTGTTGCCATAGCTACAAGCGGGTGGTGACTCCTCGGCGAGCTGGCACGGCCGTGTTATTGTGTTGGCTGGTGTCCATCATTGTGGGCCTCACGCCCATGTTGGGCTGGAATAACCTTCAGTTTCTCCGTGACAATGGCTCCCTGGTCACTGATGACCTCTTGGTTACCTGTGCGTTTGAGACAGTCATCAGCATGGACTACATGGTCTACTTCAACTTCTTTGGCTGGGTGCTACCCCCTCTGCTCCTCATGCTCGCCATCTATGTTGAAATTTTCTACATGATCCACAAGCAGCTCAACAAGAAGGTGAGGTCTTTGTCATCTTGTGGTTGCTTTGTTTGATATGCAGCAAATAAAGACAATTATTTAGCTATTGCTGTGTTTGCTACAGACATTCTGTGAACTGATTCAAAAAAGCTAAATGTATACGCTGACGAGATTCTCCTTTATCTCTCTGTAGGTGACAGCTAGCCACACAGACCCCAGTCGTTACTTTGGCAAAGAGCTCAAGCTAGCCAAGTCGCTTGCCCTTGTTCTTTTCCTCTTTGCAGTCAGCTGGCTCCCTCTTCACATCCTGAACTGCATCACCCTCTTTTGCCCTGCCTGTGAAAAGCCAATGTTCCTCGTTTACATTGCCATCATCCTTACCCACGGCAACTCGGCCGTCAACCCCATTGTGTATGCTTTCCGTATTAAGAAATTCCGCACAGCGTTCCGTAAAATCTGGAAACAATACATGCTTTGTCGGGATCCAGTCGGTCGCCTTCCTCAAAGGGGGAGCCAGAGAGGACAAAGTCATGAGAGAAGGCTAAGGCAGAATGATGATGATGATGATGATGTGTGACTTTTGGCAACTAATTGGATTGCTGTGTAACTGTTAAGTTTCACTCCACTGGTTCACAGAATGGACAAGACTCTGGCTGTATTTTCATGCTTGAGGGATTACTGGTCAGAACAGCCTTAATGGCATTGAAGCATGTCAGAGGGATGAAAGAGATCAGGGAACTCGATCATAGACCGTCCAGCACACTCTAAGGAAAGCTAGATGACCAATCAGCATGGAGACATTATAAATCAGACTTTGATTTAAATAAGACTGATTGTTTATTTCTCCAATGGCTGACAAAATGAAGATGATGTCATACGAGATAAGGGCTTCTCATCAACTTTCAACACCAACTTGTTCAACTTGAATAACTAAGTGTATATCTGTAGCACATGCGGAACAAGAGTAGTGTATGCTGTATTGTATTTTTTGACTTTTAAAACTCATGGCCTTAAGGATAGGGCATGTAATGATAGGAACTAAGTGCATTGTGTTAATAGTGTGGTGGGCAAGCAGAAAGTTTGTGCAATGAGCTGGGTGCTCTGAGATAGACACAGGATGGACTGTATGCTGGCTTCATGGATCAAAAAATATCCATTTGACCCATTTGGAATTACAACGCAGGATCTTCAGTGCGATGTGGTCTGACTGCGCTAATGTCAGTTGCACAGTAACCCATTAGGCTGATGACCTTTACAGATGTGTGGTGCTATCCAGCGCATATGAAGGTTATGTTTTTTTAATATTGTTTTTGAGACCATTTCACTGACAGATACTTGCTAGTAGCTATAGCAGCTGAAAAAAGAAGCCATGCTAAAAGAAAAAAATACTTAATGCTCCTCTCGAAATATTTGTGGACATGGAAAATGGTCAAAAACTGTGGAGCTACCTATTTGTAACTACTGCGTATACAGTATAACTGTAGCTACAGCACTGTGAATCTAAGGAATGTTGGAGCTTCTCCGTCCAATAAGCTTCATGAGATCTGGGTGATAATCATTTTAACCCTGTTATGTGCCTCTACTGTACATGTACTACCAGGCCCATTTTACTACCAACAGGTGTTTTCACCATTTTACATTTCCCCCCCAAATCTTTGTGCCGAAGTAGGTATTCAAATGTAGCATCATCACATCCTCTGTCATTTCCGTTATGGGGTAACAAAGTGTTGCCCTTTAAAAATGAGTTTTAGAAGATAATTTGAATAAATACATGTTGAGATGGTACTGCTGACAATTGTATGTACTGTATGTAACTAGAAGATACTATACAAAATTCACCTCGCTAAGCCCACTGCTTATCTCTGACACGTCCGCTCACAGCTGTTGATTGAGTAGGCAAATTGGAAAATCCATCCTTCAAGAATCTCATTAGATTTTTTTTTTCTATGACAAATGGAGACCGGAAGGTAAGCAACAAATATACCAGCATATGGTGAATCCAGATTTAAATACCTAATGCTGTGCGTCAATTGGCAAGCGGAAGAATCAAAACCCACTGTGCTTTATGACAGAAATAGCATCTCACTATCTCCCAATACTTCTTTGTGTCAAGGCTAAAGCAATCAGTAGTGAGGGGCAATTTGTTTGAGCGTACATTGATCTTCTGTCACTTGGCAAAGAGAGCTGCTCATGTGTAAATAATTGAGGTGGTTATGAGAAGTCCAGGGGTGAGGTAGGACAGGGTGGAAGGATTATTCTGTTTACAAGGGAACAAGAAGGCGAGAGTGCAGCTGACAAGACTCTGTAGAGGTCTACAGCGAGGTGACCATGTTGCTTTCCCATCAAATAAACAGGCCTGTTAATGTGACCCTGTTGATCTCTCTTAGCTTCTGTGGGATTGTGTGTTACAACATATACAGTAACACACACACACACAAACACACTAGTGTACTCACTATTTCCATTGCTGCTCTTGTAGTAATGTTTCCGTGTGATTCTTTTCTCGCTTTGTGATCCTGTGAAATTATTTTAAAGCCACTACGTGCAGAATTTGATATATACTGTATAGCCTACAAGTCATGTACAAAATATAGCATATTTCCAATTATTTTTCTTTGTAGAAAAATTAGAAAATTGGTGCAAAGTTTGTTTGTTGCTTTCTGCCCACTCATTTTGTCCTCGGGTCAGACCAATTTATGCGTGGGCGATTGGGCTGAACATGGCTAACAGTGTTTCACTGAACTTTGACTGAACCAGTGTAATAAATTAAACATGAAAATATAATCTATAGTTTAGATAGTGTACATGTAGACATTGTTCAAAAATCAAGTGCCGTAGGTTCAGAGCAGTACGTTCTAATGTGGTGAATATATAAAAGCAGATTCTTAATCTTGGCTGAATGTAAACATTTCAATGCAGTATATGTTGACTGATGTACTGTTGGAAAATACACTCAAAAACTAGAGAAAGATAATAAAGTTACTTTTAGGGATGCTGACTAAGAATTTGATTGCAGGTGTTATTGAGTAATTTTAATATTCAACCAAAGTTCTTTGTAGGTTGTAACAACAGATCACATCAAATATTGCTTTCTCTTTGCTCACTCTTTCTGTCAAACACACTCTCATAAAGACAAGTCAAGTTTATGTATAGCCTGAAAGCCCATAATCTTAAAATTGTATGAACTTCTTTATGATACAAAAACATAAGTCAGTGTGAAATACGTTTACACATGATCTTATAAATTGACATTAATGAGATGTTTGTTTTTTAACTTTCTTTTTTATATATATAAAACTTGTATCCAGGGGAATAATAAAATGTTTTTTCACAGTAGTCATTTTGACTTGTCAACCACAGGGGTCTCTGATAACACTTCTTGTGTCACAGAACAGAACAGAAGGCGCCATCGTTAATGTTATAGGATCCACCTGTGATTTTCCTGCTTTTACAAGTCAAAAATGTCTGCTGAATGTTATTCATTTGGGAACAATAAACACACAGGGGATGCTGATGTTAGCAAGTTTTAGGTATATTTTTTAATGCCAATGAACTTAAGCTTAATTTTATAAAGAAACTCTTTTTGACAGTTTTTGTCATATACTATAAATGAGGTGTTTATACTTATTCTAAATGAAGCCCCCTAATTATGGTACTTTTAAATGAAAACAGACTTCAGTATCTGTTGGACCTATCCACCCTTTAAATAGAGATTGCACGTCTTTCTAGGGGCAAATTTGATTTCCCCCTGTACCCTGTAAAGCCTTAAGCTGTGGACCTGCCTCCCAGCTGGTTTCCTACCTGGTTTCCTTAGGGTTAGGGTTAGGGTCTTCCTGGTAGCATGCCTGGTACAAAACTCCCCCGCCATGTCTCACAGAGATAGTGTTAAATTGGTGCAGACTGCCAAGTAGGACAGGGAGAGGTGTTGCTGTGTAAACAGCTCGACTTTGAGAGTGGTCGTGACTACCTGCAACGAGCCAAGAATGCAATGGCTGTGTAAAACTTCAAATACATGACAAGTCTTTAAACATACCTTTTTAATGGTGCATATTATACAAAGCTTCTAAATAATAATGGTTGACTTATATATTTATACATCATGTTTTAATGTTAAAATGTGGCACAGTGAATTCTCAAGCTTAACTGTATCTGTGGATGGCTACCTTACCTATAGGCCAGTAAGCCTCTTACCAATGTTTTGTAAATTAAAAAAAAAAAACGATTTATTTACAAATATGTTGGATTCACATTAATGTATATATTCAGACATATTTTAATTTTTTATATTTTTTTAAACTATTGAACAATAATTTGTTGGCCCCCCTGCAGCAACTCTGAAGACCCACGAGGGTCCCGGACCCCCCTGTTCAGCAATACATTATGGGTGGCATCTTTCACACTGGCAACTGGTGATTGAAAGTGGTCAGTGCTGCACTCTGCTGGTTACTGCACAGTAGTGAAACTACGTATGAGGCAACACAGGCCTATCTCTTTTTTCATCAAAGAGTTCATGTCTGTGTACTAGCAAGTCTACATACAAACAATGTCAACACTTCCTTTTCTAATCTTATTTGTGTAACTAATTGATGAAGACATGCTTTGTCAGTCTTAGAAAGTACTTAGTCCCCATGTCATGTAACTTGTCATCAAAATATTTTTCTACCAACATGTTTTTTTTCTGTAATCCAGTATTGAATAATACAGATTTAATGGATACATGATTGTCAGTGGTCTGTATCAAATAAAAACCATAGATATGTCCTAACTAATTCATCTTCACAAACAAGATCAAACTCTTATCTTAAACAGTTAATTGTGGAGGGCTTTTGAATAGCATAGGTTTTGACATTGATAATAAGCTTGTCTCTGTATTTGTAGCACATTTGCATGGAAAATTTGACTTATTGACTTGGTTTATATAATGCCAACATGCTTGTGATGAAATGAAAAAAGCACAACAATATCTCAATGTCATATCCATAATTTAATAATTCACAAAACATTGCAAGTTTTACATTGTATTGAAATCATTAAATTACAAAAACAAAAGATGCCCTTTTAATCAAGTTTTTAAACAATCTGAGAATAAATGTGCTGCCTATTAAACATTAATTTAAAAGATTTAGTGGACTTTGTGTTCCTACATCCCTGCACATGAGTAAAATTACTGTCCAAGGCAACACATCTTTAACTATAAGATATCAAAGTTTCCAAACATACCAAATATGTCCCACTTAAAGATAAACCAACATGTATAAAGCAATGACATGAGCATGAGCACATTTGGATTTGAACATTTTATTTCATTATTATTATGTGATTAAGACATTTAGCAGACCTTTAAGAAAATCAGGGATAATACCCGTATACATTTATTGGGAAAAAGGAAGCATTAGAAAACACAAGTAGTTGAAATCACAGCTTGATTGAGCCCCCAAAATGGCATATCCTGATCCAGTACACACATTTCAAATCCATATGGATGCCAAAGTGTGAACATAGTGGGTTTAACAGCTTAATCGTTGTAACCTTTCACTGCAGAAATCACAATAACAATGACTTGGCAAGAGCCTTTCTGGCACTGATTTGTATACTAGAAGGCAAGCAAAGAAACACACCAGCCAAATTAAATAATTCAAATAGAAGCTGTGGTAGGCAGTTTATTTTTGGCATCGTTGGCAAAAATTCCATAATCTTTTAGCATATTGTAATTCAAGTGGTCTGAGAGACTTTTGCACATGCACGTTCTTTCCAGGCCTCCAAAAAAGTGGGCTTTGAAGACAATTTGACATAGTGGCCAAACAGTAGAATTGTAACTTCCGGGTCTGTAGCGTGATGCCCTCTGGCCCAAAAATACTTTTCCCCATAGACTTTCATGGTCACAACCCCTGCAAAATGATTCGTTTTACAATCAGAATTTTATCTATTTGGCCCGATAACATTTGGAAAGTCTTAAAAGTGCCACACAAAATTGCGGAGTGCTAAACGATAAGTAGCCGGCTTGGCCGGCAGAGTTCTGTAGTGTGCATGCTCTATGGGCCCCTTAATGCGGAAGTAGCGCAAAACTTTTAAATTCTGGCTTTTAATTTTGCCTCCTGCACTTTAATATTTAATTTAATTATGAATTTAGTGATACATTCAGAAGCCCCATAGATAGACCTACATACATGAAAATAAATACACAAAATTGGAACCCACACCACTGATCACACAGCAAACTCCTCATTTTTCATACTAGTGCAAGCAGTGACGTGTTGTCAAATGAAGTCTTCTAATGAAAAATCATTTATGAGAATAAAAGTGACTTATTGAAATTGTTTTGCTTTACAATGATCTACTTCTGATTACTATTTTAGCTATTTATCAACCAATGCAAAAAATTCAATGGCAGCTGCAATCCTTTTAATCAACTCCCATAAACTGCATCAATAGAACATGGGGTTAGCACCAGATTGTCTGAAACAGAAAGGCAGTGTGAAAGCACTGAAATTCTAATGAAGAGGTTCAGTGTCTGATTAGATGTCTGCCTGTGATAAAAGAACCCTGAACAGACAGATTACAGACTGATACAGTGGCTCCACAAGGTCATCTGGTGGAATGTTGTTCAGGTAGGCATTCATTACAGAGGCTGGTATGGCAAGATTCAGTCTCAAACGTCTTTCACTTTTTCCTGAAACAAACCAAACACAAAATTACAGATGAAAAAAAGTAAAGGCGCAGATGTACAGCTGTAGCTCTTGTCTACATCTTGCTTTAAAGCTTTAGTGTGTAACTTTTTGATATTAATGAACTTCTGTTACATTCAAGCCACTGCCAAATGAGTTGCTACAAAGCTAATTAAGACTATCAGTTTCACAAAACTCTCTGCATTTCTTAGTATGTCTATGTTCAGAAGATTGTCGTCTGGTAAAGCTCAAGTGAAGATAATGACCTCTTCTGAAGAGTTCATGTTTTTTTTCAATCTGGCGTGTCCTCCTTGCAACTGTGTGGAGGAGGGGTGGGGGTGCGATCAGGGCAGGCTGTAATTGGATTGCACTACAACTACTTAAATAACCTAGCCCAACTAGTTTGGACGTAAAGTCATCACAACTAAGCAGAGGTGGGTAGAGTAGCCAAGAATTGTACTTAAGTAATAATAATAATAATAATAATAATAATAATAATCTTTATTTGTAAAGTAGTTACTTTAGAATAATATGACTCAAGTAAAAGTAGTCATCCAAATAATTACTTGAGTAAGAGTAAAAAAGTCCTTGATGAAAAAACTACTCAAGTAGTGAGTAACTGTTGAGTAACATCTGATTTATTTCTTAACACAAGCATCGATCAGACCGACAAAAATACTAAATAATCATCTTTAGGCAAATTATAGTTCATCCAATCAATAAAATGGGTACTAATTGTACTAATTCTACTAATCTACTCAAGTACAAGTAAAAGTATAGTGATTTAAAACTACTCCTAGAAGTACAATTTTTTCTAAAGCTTACTCAAGTAAATGTAACGGAGTAAATGTAACTCGTTACTACCCACCTCTGCAACTAAGTAAAGTAGCCAATCAACGATAAGAGTTACATCATGGTTACAGTGCAAAATAAGCTTTCTGGCTGGCATGAGCCACTTGGCATCATAGTAAGCTAGATCAATATTAAAATATTGTATCAACAAATCTCTACTGGATTAGGGTGTTGCCAAAGGACATGCAATTAACGATAAAAAAAATGCTGTGTGGCAGAAAAACTGCTGAGGGATTTTATGATTTACACCTACCAAATATAACATTATAAAACAGGTATTTACAACCATAGAAAGTCATGGTGTGACAATCATTTTATTTATGGCGTTGACTTACAGTATTATACTGTACTATAGTAAGCTTGTCTACTGTTTCCTGTAGAGTCGAAGCAGAAAGGTCTGGTCAAATCTACCCTGATGCAGTCGGTTAAACAAATTTAGTGCATTCTGTTTCATTTCACGAGAATTCACTTTGCATAAAGGTCACAATCCAGTATTGCTTCATTCCATGTCTAGTTCGGTGTGGTGGTTTAAACAAATTGAAAAGGAAGCACTTGGACTAAACAATAGTTTCTTTTAACTGAGCAAACTCAACTTGCATGACATGTACTATAGTACACCTCCAGAAATGATCTCAATCAAAAGTGTTTTTTCTTAGAGAAATAAAGAGTTAATCTAAATCCTTTTCTCCGCTTAGGTAAGAAGTTGATTGCTTGTTTAAAACTGTTATATTGCACTTAAAAGTATGTGGTAGATGCCTGTAATAGTCATAAATATGAACAATCATCCGGTGCCAAGGGCTGGTGCAGCGGTTCAAAACCTTGACCCTTGCAACAATTAACATGTTATTAATCTCATTGGAAACATCTCAAGTCTCCTTTACTTTTATATTGTAGTTTTCCAGCTATTCTGACCTGTGCAAGTGGTCACAATAAAGAAAATATAAGGAAAACGTTCTTACCCATCCACCTTGCTGAGTCACCCATGAGACTACACCGGCCTTGTCCAGGAATGCAGTCATGGCACTTTGGACCTTAACTTTCAGCTCGGGTGAGGATTTAATAACATACAGGCCAAAAGCTACCGAGGCCCTGATCAGCTGCATCTCTGAAGTTACTTCAGCCCTCTGAGAGACGTCAGTTTGGCACAAGGTCTCCATGCTATGGGTAAACGCTGCTTCAAAGGCCTGGGGAGAGATGAGACAGGGGTCAAAAAGATATTATATAACAGGAAATTCAATATCAATACATCATAGTAAATATACTGTAGTTTCATAGTTTGGAAACACATTTAATGTCTTTTGTTTTCTTTTAAAACTGTGTGCTCGTTTACAATTATTTTTAGTATACAAAACCCAAATTTTAAAATTCATGGCATTTAAGCAGCCAGTGATGGATAAAAGTCAGTCAAAGAAAAACGTCAGTAGCTTTCATTGGAGACGTTTGCAGAATAAAGTTTGCCTCATGATTGTCCCCATTCAAATGTTGACACTTCAAAACCTAGACAATACAACAACATAATTATCTGCAAGGCTGGGAAACACTCTAAGTAGATTAGACAATATGTAGTTTTTTTTTGTTGGATGAATTCATCTTTGACATGACATCTAGTATTATGACAGTAATAAAACTACATTTTAACCCATTTCGCCTTGTGGTACTAATAAAGGATACATTATTTGCACAACAAAATAGTCAAAGTGTGTGTGTGTGTGTGTGTGTGTGTGTGTGTGTGTGTGTGTCATCATGTGGCTACTGTTTTAAATGCCGGTCCTTTATGACTGATGCAACTTTAGCATCAGTCTTTTTGTGTGTGTGGCTGGCCAGAAATGTCTGCTAATGTCTGTAGTGAAACTTTCCTCTACTAATAAGTGTCAAAGACTGTACATATTTAATTCCTGTGAATTCCATTAATGGATTCATTTAAAATAAGATATATCATTGATTCCCAGAGGGAAACTGCAGGTGTTGCAGCAACTAAAGGAGATAATTTAATTGTTACGCAGACGACACCCAGCTCTACTTATCCAGCAAACCCACCTCCTCGCTCCCCCCCTTGTCCCTTACTAACTGCTTACTTGAAATTAAAGACTGGTTCACCTCAAACTTCCTTAAACTAAGTGATAAAACCGAACTCCTCCTCATAGGAGATTTGGTATCTACCAAATCCACCGTGTCCAAAATCAATGGTTTCACTCTACCAATCGACAACTTCTTGGTCTACCCCTTCCCCTCAGGTCAAGAGTCTGGGTGTCATCCTTGACTCCTCCCTCTCCTTTCAGTCACACATAAATAATATCTGCCGGTCTGCATACTTCCACCTACGCAACATTAACCGCCTCCGTCCCTCCCTTACCACTCACACTGCCTCCATCCTTATCCACAACCTCATCACCTGCCGCCTTGACTACTGTAACTCCCTCCTTTTTGGCCTTCCTCAAAAATCCCTCCATAAACTTCAACTTCTTCAGAACTCAGCAGCTCGTGTCATCACCAGAACCCTGTCTTTTCATCATATAACCCCTGTCCTTCAGCAGCTCCATTGGCTTCCAGTTCAATTCAGAATACAATTTAAAATCCTTCTCCATACTTTCAAAGCCATCCATAACCTTGGTCCTCCATATCTATCAGAACTCCTTCACATCGCCGTCCCCTCCCACTCCCTCAGATCCTCCTCCTCTATCCACCTCACTGTACCCCCAGCTCGACTTGTCACCATGGAGAACAGAGCCTTCAGCCGCTCTGCTCCCCAGCTCTGGAACTCATCCCACCTGACCTCCGCAATATCGACTCTCTCCACCTGTTCAAAACTAGACTCAAAACCCACCTGTTCCAGCATGCTTATTTGTAAATACACTGTTCCTGTATTTATTTTTTTTTTTTTTGTTATAACTGCTTACACTTTTCTGTTCCCTGTCTTTTATTGTCTGTAAAGCGACCTTGAGTGCTTAGAAAGGTGCTGTTAAATAAAATGTATTATTATTATTATTATTATTATTATTATTTAAATAAGTACAGTTAAATAGAAACAAATTGAAAATAAAAGTTTATAAAATAAGTAGCTTATAGAAATAATATAAAACATAAAGCATGTTCAGAGCATGAACCTGTTTTGCTGCTGCTTTCTTCAGGTCAGTCAGTGCAGTTTGAAACCGGGGGTCATCATTCAGGGAATCAGCCACACTCCTCAGTTTATCAGCTATCTGAACTGGGTCAAAATTGTCATCTGAAAATACAAACAAAAAAACATGCATAATGTCAGATTTTAGCTGTCAGTAATAGCAGGCTAAATATCTGTATTTACTTTATTTTAAGTCTGCCTATAAGGGACATAACCGAGGGGGGTTTCTCAGCCCACCTAAAACACCAATTGCACTGCACTCACAAAAGAAAACAATCGTAATCGTAATTATGAGTTATCGTATCGTAATTATGAGTTACTATATCCCATAATTGTAATTACGAGACAAGTTAAGGTAGCCTATATCGTCGCTAACCTCGACTACAGGATTCTGATAGTGGGCAATGATCGTCGCTATCGCCTTTAATCATGAGGCACTGGGACGATTGTTTATATTAGTATCACAACCCTGCGCATGCATTTCAAATAATTATGCATTGTTAACTGTCTATGGGAAACACCAGTCCGCCCTGCTTGAAGTCTTTCTAACCCTAATATTAAAAGGAAATATAAAGGCAGATTACACTGTTTTATCGTCAAGCTTAGCGAGGTTAGAGTTTATTACTGTAAGATGAGATTTATTTTGTGAATATTTAGTTAACAAATGACTGTTTGTAGTGTTACTAAAATAAGTAATATTTCCATCATTTGTAGCTTCAGTGTATTCTGTTCCTTCATTTAACCAGGGAGCTATCTAACATGTTGTAGGCCTACCCTGCCTGTAATTCAGTTAACAAGTTGGCGGAGGGATATGATGAGATGCTGAAGCGTGTTTGTTGCGAGTCTTAAATTGTTCTACAGTGGAAAAAGTGTGATTAAAGAAATGGACCAAGTTACCGTCGAAGTTGTCTCCGTGCTCTTACTCTATCCACGCCACGAAAGTACTAGTATGTAATCACGACTAGTTAATAGTTAACACAAACATTCACTAGCGTTACATTACTATACCTTACCTTTCAGCATAAACGAGAGCTGATCTCGTTATTTTGAGATAAAAGTCATTATTACGAGCTAAGGTGTTTAACTTTTGTTTTTTCTTTTGTAAATGTAAGCGCTTCCGTAATGTACTAGCTAACGTTAGACAACAGTACCATGAAAGAAAATGAAAGTTAACTTAATGAAGTGTTGTTTGAATTTAATGTTCATTTGATTTTGGTAAACAATGTATCTAGGCATATGTTGCTATTCTGGTATCTGGTCCTTGTCCTTAACGCTAGCTAATTACAGTGCAACAGTTATCTGTTAACGTACCCCAACTAAGTGACCGTTTTTTTTCTCTCTCTCTCTCTCTCTCTCTCTCTCTCTCTCTCTCTCTCTCTCTCTCTCTCTCTCTCTCTCTCTCTCTCTCTCTCTCTCTCTCTCGTACACACACACAATCGCATTAGCGTTATAGCATACACGGACTCAAAAAAAAAACTAACCGTTGCTCACTGCTACGCTGTCAACCTCCAATGAAGCATCGAAAAGACGAGATTGATGATCGTTCTCGTCTTCAAGCAGATATTTGATTATTTGAATCGTCTGCCACTTGACAATGCCTTCCGTGGGAGCCATTGCTGCTCTCAAACGTCAGACCAACCGAGTGCTGCGCGCGCAGCCACAAGCGCAGGATGTTTGTTTGTAAAATAGACTCGCCCATGGGCCACCCATTGTGACAAATCTCCGTCAAGTGAAACACACAGTGGCGGTTCTATATTGAATTACATTCAATATAAACAGGGGGGTTCTATATTGAATGTAATTCAATATAGTTGGCTGTTAGTACATTTTACCTCCAGAAGATGGTGACATCTCCCTTCTGATGTTCTTAGCTTAGTGCTGCTGCCCCACCCTGGTTCACACACACACACACTGACTGACTTGAAATTGATCATCAAAACAATTTTTTCTCCAGCATATACATTTTTAGTATTCCTAATTAGGTGTCCATTGTATGCAGGTAAAAGCCTGGTATGCACACACATGGACAATCAAGCAGCACCAGAATTAGAATCAGAATACGTGGAATTTGGTGAATGGTGCATATATACACATGAACATAATAAGAAGTAAACAATAAATACAGAAATATAAACAATGTATATACAAAATAGCTGTTAAGCAAAAAAAAGAGGCTAAATGGGTTGAGTAGTGCCATAGTACCATAGAGTACTGCCGTGGAATGCATACACACCAACAAGCTTTTTCCATCAAACTGATTTGGCTCAATAACCATCAGTGAGGTGTTTGTATACCTCCATCTGACAGTCAGTAATCTAAAAGATGAACCAACTCTTCACATGCGTGTATGCTTTTGTCTTTGCGCAGTTACCTGCAGTGTAGGCCAAAGAAAACAAATAAATAATTTAGTGTTGAGACTATCAGGGGATAAAACATGTCTCTTACTGTATCTTTGTCATAATGTATAATCCTAAACCTAAGATTCATAATAACCCAGATTGTGAATTGTGTCACAAACCGACTCAGGCCAATTGGAAGTAAGACTGAATTTGAATTGTTTTTACATATGATATGTATGATATTATTAGCTGCTTTCTGACTGGTTAATGAGACATAAAGTTAAATTGTGGTCCTTTCTTTGCTCTGCTCTGAAGCAGCATTGCTCGTGCACGTCTGTGTGTGGGTCGGAGCCCCAAATGCAGGGGCTGGAGGGAGCATCGAAAGAGGTACTACTTTCAAATCTTGCTATAGCTTTTCAACATTACCAACCATGCCTTTTAATATATTTTCATACTATTTTGTATTCCTCTCTCTCTGAATCACTATTTTTTATTAACCCATCTCCATCTATAGAACTCTGCATCCATCTTGTACACTGATACAAACATCCAACCACAACCTTTCCCACTAGCAGCACTAAAGACTCCACTCTGAACCAAATTGATTAAGAGCAACTTGGGAGGTTATGCTTCATACCAGATGTGTTTTTTCTTATCATATAACTGACCTCTTTTCTTTTTTCACACCAGAGTATGCTTATCTTAGTAAAGTATGCCTTGTATTCACACTACCCTGGCAGCTACCTTGTTTATGAGGACTGACAGAGAATATGAAAACAATGAAAGAGCATGTTTCATCACACATTGTCCTCTGGCATGTCAGAGAATGAGATGAAAATTGGATTGCCCAGTCATGCAATTCCATCTCTTCTGGAAATAATGAAGTCCTGATTGGGAATTGTGCACCAGGATATTCTGCGGGGATGTCACAGTCACTTCTGTATTGTGTGATACTCTAAAGTCACTGTGACGGCATACACACAGAAAATTGGTCACAGATTAAATAACCATCCTCACAGCTAATGTACTGTACTTCCCAAATGTTAACCCATTCTTCAGTGACAGATACAGGAAGTGGTGCTATCAAACAGAACCAATGGGCGTGACGGGTTGTCATGCAAATATGTAAGATTAAGTATCACAAACTACATTATACATAATCATCATAGGGGCTTTAGTTTTTGGTTTACTTGTTTGGAACATTATTGCACCAGCACACAGATTTTTGAGCCTCTTCAAATGGGCAAATCTTTAGAAACGTTAATAGGAATAAATATGCTAGTGTCAGGAGACAATTGGTCAAATGGCCTTTTGAATGGGAGTGCTAGGGCCACTACTATGATAGCATCAAAATCGTTATTTTGAAAACACTAAGAAGGCTCGAAGTATCACCAGGGCTTTACACATGAACTGTTAACTTTTTTTCTGTGTTGTGTGTGAAACCAATACTGGTCCCACTTTTTTTTTTTCTAACAATGTTTGAATGTTGTAAATATTTATTTATAACATATAGCATTACATACAGTATAATTTTGCTTTGTATTCCAATGCAGTGGTGAGGATGCAGCTCATGAATTATTTAGCACAGATTTGACTGATTGACAGCTAAGTTACATCTACATGACAACTTACCCTTGATGGTAAAGATGGAGGCTCATCTTTTTTTAATTGTGTAGTGTATGTTGGTTTGTTGACTCTCTGGAGGAAACTGATGTAGAATTTCAAGTGCATTAATTAATTCTCAAGGATTATAGACTTTTCTTCACTGCTTGTTTGCTGTTGCTCTTACTAATTATCCTCTTCTCATCACAGTTTGCACTTGCTCTCCTATTTATATTTGCCATAGACTTTCAGATAATTAGATGGAAAGCTAGTGAACTGTGGCCTATTGACCATTTAGGGTATTATATGGCTTATTCTTTGTACCCTTTTAATTCGAAGTGGGGCGGATGAATTGAAAATACCCTAAAAACTCTAACTATGAAACTCTAACTCTAAAATGTATCAGGTCGTCTTTGTATTTTTGGGAAAGAACTGCACAATGCATTGTTCTGACAGGGAGATGTTAAGGAACATTTATTTCTGTTGGTGTATATCTTTTGAGTAAGACTGTAATTTCTTTTTGGCTTCAGTGGTCCAGTTGAATACCTGCAGACACTGTGACCTCTCTGTGTCATCTCAAATGTATTATGTTGTTTATGATATACCCAGACTCGCATGGAGTTAGTAGCCCTAAATGGGGGGTTGGGAGGTTTGGGGGACAAAAGCTACTGCCCTTTTTGTCTGGTTGCTAGTGACCTTTTAAAATGGCAAATCAAAACATATATCCTTATTTGTTGGTTGCATGTGTCTAGCTGAAATATAAAAGAATGTCAAATTTATACTGATTTTAGCCTAAACGTTCTTTTTCAACTTGATATTCAAATTGTGGCTGTTAAGCTCATCATGAGCTCAGTTTTGGTGAACAAACCACATTAGAGGAATATATGCTGAAATCTGTGTCAAAGTTTGTTTAAAAAAACCTTTATGTTGTATCTTCCATATCCAAGAGTAGACAAAGATGCATTTAGAAAAAGGTCATCAGGCTACCAGCTGATCTGTTGCTTTGGCAAGTTGAACACAAAACTTTATCTTGTTACAACATTCCCTGTAAATTGTGATATCCAAAACTTCCACAAACTACGACTCCAGTACCAACTTGCGTGTGGTTCTACCCCAAGGTCCTCTCAATGTATGCCATGCTAGACGCCTCATTAAAGGTTGCACATTAGGTGTTTGAAGCAACTTAGCTGACTTCTCCTATTATTAGAGAAGCAGCTGGATGAAACCCCTGAACTCCTCACTTTACATTGTGCAGAATGAAGCCAGCTCCCCTTACAGAGGAGCCTGACCTGGAATGATTTTATCTGCATTTTCTTTCATTACTTGCAGGCTGTAGCCATAGGGACTAAACTCACGTTTGCAGCAGCCACAGTCAGGAGGACGGAAGTATAGACTGTGAGTTCTTGTGGTCACATGGAATGCAATGATTCATTGATCTTTATGCATCATTGACCTCCCCCAGGACAACTGGATCCCACATGTCCTCATTTTTGGAAAATACTTTAAACAAGCTAAATATTGTTTCATAAAGAAAATTTTATTTGAAAATAATTCTAATAAAAACACATTGAATAAAACAAGGTAGGCGGTTGTTTTTAACATCTTTTAAATAAAACAATATTTTCAATACTTTTTTTGGTGAAAGTGTCACATTTAAATTAATGGTAAATATTTCCAAGGCCTTCAGCTGAATGACTGCTATGGCAATGGGCATGCCATCATTACGTTTTTCTGTTCAGCTTTTTGTAACATTAAAATAAAATGGATTATCACTAATTGTATTTCTATAATTAATAGCTGACTTGTCTATTGGCTGTTCAAACAGGTGGTCCCTTACGTTCTGCAATGTGCACAGCTGAAATTCTAGACCCCGATAATAAGATGACTTTTTTCTAGGAAAAAAAATAGGGAAAATATCAATATGGCAATATTGTTGTCCTCTTTCATGCGTTACACTAATCGATACACTGGCACAATATTAATAAAACAAAGTGCTGCGACATATTACCCTGCTCCCATATTCACTTCTTCATGGTTCCTTGAGGTGGCGCTCAACACATGAATGAGGGAAACTTCAACATAAGTAACTAGCCAAAGAGGTTTTCAACGAAATGGCAGACAGCAATTGAAGGAAAATAACAGAAGCCCCAGCCATGTATAAGTCCAAAGTTACATTATATGTTACAGTTGCTTTATAGTTCTGTCATTTTAATTTACAGATTGAACAACTTGTGCTGCAAGTTTTCTAACAGTTTGGGTTTGCAGTCTCCCAGTTGTTAATAAACAGTGAATAAAGATAATCTTTTTCACCAGCATTTTCTATTCATAGTTACAGAGATTGTTTAGCAATAAATTGATTATGGCAGAATTGCTGTACCGTGATATTATAGGTATTGTAAGCCATGTATCGCGAGGTACCCTGGGATTGCCACCCCTAGTAATAACAAAAGATTATCTTGGGGATTGGTCACTTTCTATAATCATGTACACATGTTAAACATACTGTTGCTTTACACATACAGTGAGGAAAATAAGTATTTGAACACCCTGCTATTTTGCAAGTTCTCCCACTTAGAAATCATGGAGGGGTCTGAAATCGTCATCGTAGGTGCATGTCCACTGTGAGAGACATAATGTAAAAAAGAAAATCCAGAAATCACAATGTATGATTTTTTTAACTATGTATTTGTATGATACAGCTGCAAATAAGTTTTCGAACACCTGTCTATCAGCTAGAATTCTGACCCTCAAAGACCTGTTAGTCTGCCTTCAAAATGTCCAACTCCACTCCATTTATTATCCTAAATTAGATGTACCTGTTTGAGGTCATTAGCTGCATAAAGACACCTGTCCACCCAATACAATCAGTAAGAATCCAACTACTAACATGGCCAAGACCAAAGAGCTGTCCAAAGACACTAGAGACAAAATTGTACACCTCCACAAGGCTGGAAAGGGCTACGGGGAAATTGCCAAGCAGCTTGGTGAAAAAAGGTCCACTGTTGGAGCAATCATTAGAAAATGGAAGAAGCTAAACATGACTGTCAATCTCCCTCACACAGGGGCTCCATGCAAGATCTCAGCTCGTGGGGTCTCAATGATCCTAAGAACAGTGAGAAATCAACCAAGAACTACACGGGAGGAGTTGGTCAATAACCTGAAAAGAGCTGGGACCACCGTTTCCAAGGTTACTGTTGGTAATACACTAAGACGTCATGGTTTGAAATCATGCATGGCACGGAAGGTTCCCCTGCTTAAACCAGCAAATGTCAAGGCCCGTCTTAAGTTTGCCAATGACCATTTGGATGATCCAGAGGCGTCATGGGAGAAAGTCATGTGGTCAGATGAGACCAAAATAGAACTTTTTGGTCATAATTCCACTAACCGTGTTTGGAGGAAGAAGAATGATGAGTACCATCCCAAGAACACCATCCCTACTGTGACGCATGGGGGTGGTAGCATCATGCTTTGGGGGTGTTTTTCTGCACATGGGACAGGGCGACTGCACTGTATTAAGGAGAGGATGACCGGGACCATGTATTGCGAGATTTTGGGGAACAACCTCCTTCACACAGCCAGGATAACCGAGTGGCTCTGTAAGAAGCATATCAAGGTTCTGGCGTGGCCTAGCCAGTCTCCAGACCTAAACCCAATAGAAAATCTTTGGAGGGAGTTCAAACTCCATGTTTCTCAGCGACAGTCCAGAAACCTGACTGATCTAGAGAAGATTTGTGTGGAGGAGTGGGCCAAAATCCCTTCTGCAGTGTGTGCAAACCTGGTGAAAAACTACATGAAAGGTTTGACCTCTGTAATTGCAAACAAAGGCTACTGTACCAAATATTAACATTGATTTTCTCAGGTGTTCAAATACTTGTTTGCAGCTGTATCATACAAATAAATAGTTAAATAATCATACATTGTGATTTCTGGATTATTTTTTTTTAGATTATGTCTCTCACAGTGGGCATGCACCTACGATGACAATTTCAGACCCCTCCATGATTTCTAGGTGGGAGAACTTTCAAAATGGCAGGGTGTTCAAATACTTAACTAGTAAGTGACTAATAATTCTTTTTAATCGCATCAGTATTGTAAATTTGTGTTTGGGCTTGAAAGGTTCCAACATACTCTTGTCTAATATTTAAAATAAACACCACTATGGTGCAGGAGTGTTATAGCGGACAAATGCTGCACTGACGGTTTCCCAGAGGACTTTTTTCCAGCAGTGTTGCTGAAGTGCGCAAGTTGTATTTTGTGCCGTCAGGAGATATTTAGCTTGTCCGCTGTCAAGAGAAAGACTTTAGACACATACTGTATGTACACAGTTGTAGATGTCAATTTACGTTTAATAAAATGCTTTTAAGACTTCTTGCCTCTTTCTCTTTTCTGGGATGAAAGATGTTTGGCCAGCTGATTGATAATTATAGAAGTGATTAGTTCACTCATTTTTAGGGAGACATTTCTCAGTTGTTGGCTGCTGAGAGTGTGTTTTTGGGGCTCAGTTAAGGTGCTCAGGGCTTAATTCAGCTGAGCAGCTGTGATATTAGCCACTCATTTCAACGTCTCTAGCGACTGCTGAAGTCATAACTGCTTTTTTGGCAGTGGTCAGATAATTGTAACACCCAGCTGTTTCGGCCATTATCATCTCATTTTGTGGGAGACTGTAGACAACAGCAGCCGGCCATGGAGCTGCTGCGAAAAGTTTGAAAGCCTATCTGCTGTCCTCTGCCAAAGTGTTTGTTGATGCACATCATGCATTAGACAACACAGTAAGGGCAAAGAGCAAATCTGGGTGAACTAAAATAGATTGTTTAAGGTGTCTCAGTTCTGTGAAACACTCCAGTGGCTTGAGTAGAAGCCATGAGGAAAAACCTGGAGAGGCATTTGACATCAGGAGTATTCTCAGTTAACGTTGTGAATTCAAAATTTTGTTTTTTTAAATACAGTACTAGTGATGTCTCGATCAAGTTTTCTATGGCCATGATCAAAGTCCAATTTGATACTTTTACATTCACCAGTAAATATGTATCACATGTTTACTGTAGACTGTAAAAGCTGTAGACTGTAAAATGTGGCATACTTGGCAATCATGAGCTACTTGATCCAAATTTCAAATACTGCGGACCTGGTTCGTAACTATAAATTATTGAGCTGATCAATGAAGTTTAAGTGGGAAAATTGCGACGTGATCAGCTGGAGAGAAGACATAGCAATACAAGAATTTCTGTTGTTCACATTCACATTCCAAAAGTGAATAGGTGTTTAAATAATTAACAAATTAAAACATAAAACATTTTGGGAAACAATATTTTCTGGCTTGTTGAGGGAGAGATGAGAATATTAATACAACTCTCATATCTGTTTATTTATAAGACTTAGCTTAGCTTAGCACAAACTGGAAACTGAGGGAAACAGCTAGCTTGGTGCAAACTTTAAAAATCTGCCTACTAGCACCCCTAACGCTCACTGATTAACACATTATGTTTGTTTAATCAGTATAAAAACCAAAATGCAAAATTGAGCAGTAACTTCCTGAAGTCCACAAGGAAACTTTATAAAAGTTTTGTAAGGTTCCTTGAAGTGAAAGATTTCAGAACGTGACCAAAATATTCTAGTGCACAAAACCAGGCTGTTATTTTTATAGATGAAATGAAAAACCTTAAGTAAGATGTTAATTGGTGTGCTTTAAAGGTGCGGGTCAGGAATTTTTTTTATTTTTTTAAACTTTTGGACAGAGCCAGGCTAGCTTTCTTACCTTGCTTTCAGTCTTTATGCTGAGCAAAGCTAACCAGATGCAAGATAAAGCATAAGCTTATTTCCTATAATGTTGAACTTTTCCTTTAAGTTCGCCTGTCTGTGAACACCCTCTTTCATTTTATTTGCAAACCAAAACAGTAGACATTGTAGTGTGACAAGTAGAAGACAATGGCCGTGAATGACCTGCAGATACTGTTCACTAGCATGGACCACGCCACAACCATGTGTTAGTTAAAGATTTAATGAACGTCATAAATGTGCAGATGAACATTATGAATGTGCAGATAGATAAATTAATTTGGAGGTCGTCTGATGGCTGCTCTGGGAGGATGTATGATGACCGGTTGGACGAGACTCAGAGTGGGGGTTCTGTCTCCGAAGCAGTTTTCGCACGAGTAGTTTACAGACCCGCAGACGGTACCTAGATGAGACATGAAAGATATTTGCAACAGGAAGGGATGATGGGGAAGATGGATGAAAGAGAGGGAAAGGAAGAGAGGGTCAAGCAATCAGAGATGTCTAAGTCGGCATTGGACGAAAGGTAAGACAAGAAGGAATTTGCTTACGGAACTAAGCAAATGGCAGAATTGAGATGCCAAAGGAGCGTGAATAACAGGCGTTTGGAGCATATGACTGCGAGAAGAAAGTTTGACAGGAGCAAAATTATGCGCTTCCCCTTCTCCGAGGGCAGCAACGCCGGGAAGGACAATGAATCAGGTCAATGCCCGAGAACTCAATGTAGGTGCCAGGCCCAGAGGTTTTCTCATTGAAGAGAAGGATGGCAAGATAGTGGAAAACAATAATAGCACTTGGCCCTAAGTGAGGAAGGATGAGTGACACAAAAACCATCAAGGAGGTGGAGCATACAAGCAAGATCCAGCACAGGTATGCGGACAGAGAGTCTACAAGATCTACCTAATTGCCAGAGAGAATAAGCTGGTTCAGAGCGGGGGAGACCGGTGAAGGCCAACGCATGGACGAAGCTGGATTAATGAATGGAGCTGCCGTGGCTGGAGAAAAGTTGTTAACACAAGGAACAAAATACATTTGGGTGTTGGGGAAGGGAGGGGGAGGAGATTAAGGGAGGGGGGGGATGGGGAGAAGGGGGAACGGGTGTAAGGACAGATCGAACACAGGGATGAATAGGCAGCGATTGCCTGAGACATGACAGACATAGGGAGCAGGCACATGGGGAAACACGACTTGAACCCCGCCAGTGGGAGCCGGTGATGCATGCTATGGCTGACGAGGCCTTGTGACGATAGGTGAGACGTCACTGGCCGTGGCCAACGCTGGAGGGGGACCCGGAAGTGCTGGAGGCCCGGTGGTTGTTGTGACTCGGGGTAGTGATGGAGCTTGACGAAGCCGGCTGAGTGACCGGAGTCACCGAGGAAGTTGTCAACACGTGAGCAGAAACATTTCAATGTTGGGGAAGTTAGAGGGTGTGGCCAGGGGGAGGGGAGAATGGGGGTAAGGACAGACCAGTTGGAAAGAAGAAGGCTTATAATCAACGGTATGATGTCTAAGTCTATCGGAAGCCCTTGTCTGGTGAGCTTGAAGACGTAGATGTGACGTGAGCAACCTGTCTGAAAGATGTAAGTCTTCTGGTAGCTGTGCCAAGAAATCAGAACCATACCTGATCTTGCAGAGATGGAGAGTGTAGGCACATGGTAGGAGGTAACATGGCACAGGCTTAACATTCTAGTCAATTACATTTCATTTACATAGAGTATCAAGTCATAACAAGTTATCTAGAGACAGAGTAGGTCTTGACTACTCTAATTTACAAGGACTCAATAATTCTAGTAAGAACAAGCAGCGCGACAGTAGCGAGGAAAAAAAACTCCCTTTTAGGAAGCAACCTTTGGCAGAACCAGGCTACTGGGAGGCGTTGTCAGACGGATCTTTGAAATGAATAGCGGCAATAACAGTCACGGTAAAAGATAATAGATGCAACGTTTTTTGCTGTCAAAGAGCCTGACGACATGCGTCATAGCTCCCAATCCATGACTGAGAGCGTGCAATGCTGACCCTCTTGCATCAAGCAATCAGAGACACGAGCCTGGCTGCGCAGCACAATAGATTTGTCTGATGATTAAAGGTGTGGTTTAGGCGTGGCCCTAAAATTTCATTTTAAATGGACTTTGTGTTTGACATGATTTGTTGGCATTATGTTTCCAAAAAAATATGTTTTGGTAAAGTAGTTGCATACCAGTTTTATTTTTTGTTTGTAAAAGTTTGAGAGTCCTAGACTTTTTTTCAACAAGAGGTTGTTTTTTATGGAACAACATCTACAAAATGTATTGTGCAAGCAAATGCATGGACTTGGAGTGCATGCATTTGACTTGCAATGCATTAAAGGGCACATGCACAACAAAAAAGACATGGAAGAGGGAACAGTAGAAAACTAGTCAGTTTTTCCTAACTTATTTCTTCCTTGACCCAGGGACCAAACACATAAATCTCAGTAGTATGTTTGAGTGTATTTTCTTCCAAACAGTAAATTCCACTTAAAATGACATAAAAGGAAAACCCAGTTACCATGCCTTTAAAAATTTTTTTTAGAATGATTTCTAAAATTATTTGTTTTATCAGTGGAGCAACTGAACATGAAACAGCGTTCAGTTTTTATGCATCACATAAACTCCCAGAAAATTGCAGGTCTGCTGCAACTCTGCTCTTTTATATCAAGACTGAAGATTTTTCTGTTTGACACTGCCTTCTGTTAAATTAAGTAATTTAAATTAATTTCTTACACTGCGCTAACATGTATTCTTGCATTTTATACCTGTATTATTCTATTTTAGCTTGTTGTGATTTTCTATTCTTTTTAATGAATGTTTTATCTGCTCTTTAATGTTTTATGTAAAGCATTTGAATTGCGTTTTTGCTGCAATGTTCTCTATAAATAAACTTGCCTTGCCATACATCACCTGCTATGTTCAGAGAAGCAATTCTCCGCTGTTAAGGGAGTACTGTGTCAGCTGAAGTGAATGCATTTTTTTAACATTCAATTTTGGGTTTGATTTAGTTCTATGACAGCTGTCATCCATTCCACCCCAACCACAGTCTGCTGAGACAAGATGTACAGAGAACAAGAACATAATGCAAACTGAATAATTTAAGAGGGACAAAACTTGCAAGCTGGAAAACAAAGTTTCCTCCTACTCCTGGTGTGGAGGAACATGGAGGACACTTCCACTACTCTCATTTGTGTTGTACTTACTCTACATTACAACCTGCAAAGACAAGTGAAGAGCAATTACAAACAATGCAATTAAGTATAAGAAGATTTAAAAAGCTTTTTTTAAATTTTAGAATAATGTGTGTGTGTGTGTGTGTGTGTGTGTGTGTGTGTGTGTGTGTGTGTGTGTGTGTCTCTTTATTGGAAATGCACGACCGCAAAAGAGTGACATCTAGACATCTAGTATGATTTACAACAGTACAGGTACACTATAAGCATCATCAAGAGCATACATCTATCTGGAGTCAGATTTAAGTGTGGGCAAACATAAGCTTTCATTTACAGATGTTGGTTATAATTCTGTAATCATTGTGCAACTTGCGCATTTAACAGCGTTTCTAATGACCAATTCAGACTTAAACCAAAGCTTTTGTCTGTCTTCTCATTATCTACCCCTTATAATGATGGAGATGTGAAAATCATAAAGAGGGATGTTTTTGTTCTCAGTGGACATTAGGAAGTAGGGCTGGGGGGGGGAAAAAAATTACAAATTGTATTATTTTTTCCTTGAATCCAGATATAAATATGTATTTATTTGCCATTGATTCACCTAAATATTTTATTTTTTTACGGAACTGCTGATGTCTACATCATATCCCTTTCCAGCAAAACAGAAAATGCAGAAAATCGATGTTGTGTACTTCTTTACAAATTAAATAAATGTCAGACTGACATTGATGTGCATTGTTATAGAAAACAATGAGTTTTTTTATAGAAATGTCTCATGATATATTGTCTCGAGAAATTTATTAATTTAACTTGTTTTTGTTAAAGATGGATAAGAAAATCCCAATACTCAATACTATCAAATTCTGTACTAATACATGTCGGTACAATCGGCATGTATCGTGAAAGAATCAAATCGAGACAAAAGCATATTTGTAATTTTTATACAAACATTTAATATTTAATTGAATACATTTTAATATATATATATATATATATATATATATATATATATATATATATATATATATATATATATATATATATATATATACTGTATATAACTTTATCAAGCTCTATATTAGCACTTTCTTGCATCTAACATTTTTACATGGTGATTTAGCCTCTAAAGCAAACAGTAATATGTACACATTCTCATAACCTGCAGTCTTGTTTTTGTTTTATAGGAATATCAATGTTGTGAAAGTGAGAATAATCTGAATGTCTGAGTTTTCCTCAAGCAGTTGGCACTCAGCCCCTCTCATCTTATCAGCAACCAGCAGCCTGACTCCATTTTAAAAATGAACTTCAGCATTGCTGCTTTTAAGTAACAAAGTGAACACTGACCAATGATATTAAAGTATAACGCTCCAAGAACTTTTATGAAAGTAGTCATTTTTTAATTTATTTTAAGTTAAGGCAATCCAATACAAAGCATTTTACAACCCACCATATGACAATAATCATGTACAAATAAAAACCCATTTAAAGGAAATAAAGGAGTCATGCAAATCAGAAAACTGAAGAGATATAAACAAATAGTGGGATTAGACAAAAAAATGATTACTAAAAAAATGTGTTAACTGTAACATGCTAATTTTGCTATGGTTTGTAACTACTGGTGAGACAAATGTTTGAAGAGCCAGGTACGAGAGATAGGAAATAGCAAACAGTCCACAGAGCTCACTGCAGTGTTTGGCACTAACATGCATGTAATCTGTTTGGACTGGTTCCTATTATACAGATGGTTGCACTATTCAATGCTACCCCAAGAAAACATGCAGTCAATCCATCACACTTATAAATTTAGGGCGTTAATAGGTCACCTTAGTGACCTAGACTCCAGGAGTGATGGCTCTTCATACAAACTCCAAAAATAAATACATTTCTTTAATACATTAATATTCCTAAAAACATATCCATCATGTACAATGAGCACTCCTCGCAAGGATAAAGTGCTGCTGGGATCTATATGCAAACCAACTGTTCATACACTTTACATTCTAATAGCATTCCCCTCCACTGTTAACAGTTTCCTCTCTTAAACTACACAAAGATTCACAAGCACATAGCTGTTTACCATTTTGAACACCTTCAAATAATTTCATCTTATCTACCCAAGAGCCATTCTTTTCCACCTGAGTTGCTTTTTAATACAGGACTAAATGAGAAGCAGTGACTGCCTTTCACATTGTTTTGTAAGGCCTTAGTTTGATACATTAGACATTTGAATAGAACCTTTAAGCTGACTTTAATTCTGACTCTGTCTCAATTTGTCAGTTTAAAAGAAAAGGACACCCTTTTACAGTCTATTGTATTTTAGCATTGTTTTGCGTTTGTTACACTCCACACCAATAAGGTTAAGTAGTAAACAAAACAGAGTGAAACTGGAACAATGATAGAAGAACAATGGCTGTGGGGAAAGAGCGACAAAGATGGAAAAAGTTCAAATAAGATATAGAATTAGTTTGTGTCTATGTAATGCTAAAAAAAGACACACAAGGTACAGCCGTGCTAGCAGCTCTGTGAGGCTGCACTTGCTTTGAGCTGAATGTTAACATCAACATGCTGTGTCAGTAAAGGAGTATTGTCCCGGTTGCACGATTAAACCTTCTGGTGTAGGGGAAAAAAACACTTTTGGGTTGTTTGTATATCTTTTACAACCTATCACAATCATCTTTGGCAGCGCTAAGCCAAGGATGCAGCAATGGTGCTGCTGTTTAGCAGGTAATCATGTTAACCATCTTACTTTAGCGTGTCAGCATTCTAACAGTTGAAATTTTGACCTGATAATGACGCTACAGGAAAAGTCAGAGGATGATATCTGAACCCAAAGTTCATGACAATCGATCTAGTAGTTGTAGAGACTGTTGTAGTTGTAGTTCAGTCTGGACCAACGTGGTGGAATGTCTGACACTGGCATCCCCACAGGCTCACTGCTATCGCGGCAAACAATTCAAACTTAGTAATAGAAGAATCTGCAAGCCATGGAAATACCATTTTTTTATGCGTATGTGTATGTCTGACTTTAAGTTTAGGATTCTTTTGTCTACTGCATTTTTTTCATTAGGGTGTCCTGTTCCTTAAGCACAAAGCCTAAAGTAGAAAGGCCAATTATGTGGACTATGTCACTTTACACAGTGAGAGAAAAAAACACTGAAAAGAAATGTCACTGCACATGCTATGTTATTTGTCAGATTACAGGAATGATGGCAGAAGATTTGAGTGTTACGTTGTATTCTGTACTTTTATCAAACACACTCCTTGTGGATGTTATAGCCTAGTCCTACTTTTGAACCAAATGTGCTTACTGATTATAGTCCTTAATGTTCTTAAATGTTACAGGATGATCTCTGCATTATTGTAAGGCATCATAGGACTGTCAGGGCTTGTTGTTGCATCATTGTGCAAGGATGCATCTCAAATGACAAGCTTTGTTACTGATGCGTTAAAATTGGATTTGCTACTTGAAAGCCAGTTTGTTTTTGTTTCTTAACACTAACCTGACATTACAGATGGCAGGAGGCAACAAAATGCCAATCCAAGATTGGCACAAAAGGATCCATCCTTACCCTGTGGTATAGATAGATTGTTAATGTGTTTACACATAAAATAATTACTGAATATAATGAACATAAATCCTAAAGCCCTGTAGACCACTTGTGAACTGTCTCCTACCAGAGACTTGTAACACACTGCTGCTAGGATCGAGCTGTATGAAAAGTAAATTTCCAGTGAGAAACACTGGTTGTGATGGTACCGACTCTCAGTGGGAAGTCTGTGACCAAGGAGGTTATGTGGCTGCTGATGCGTGGCTGCTGGGGGCTTACAGATTTCCACTGACATGGGAGTCTCTGTGTTGCAGAGGTGGTGTTTTTGGTATCGTATCAGGGCCGGATTACCTTTCTACTGGGCCCTGGGTCAAAAATTAGATGTGGCCCCAATTAATCACTATGTCCCTTTAGTTCCCCCAATTCCTTCTGCAACATAAACCAACCTGTGTTCCTGCGTTGGGAGTTCTACCTTTTCCCCTTGTTTGCTGTGTTTCAGTTAGGGATACTTTGATAAAATACCCATTTGTTTTATTAATATGTAGCATAAACGCATCAATGTATGCATCAACCAAAAAGGGAAAGTTATAGATTTTGACACAGTGCCTCTCTACATGATTAGGTAACCATTGCCTTAATACCCTCACAGTCTATGTATATTGTGCTTTAGTGGTATATTTAACCTATGAAGCCTAAGTGGCTTCAACCTTGAGTCTGTCTTTTACTTATATGGTAGGCCTACTGTATTTTGTATTTACTGTAGGTTATATTGCAAAAGCAATACACTTTTTGTGGAAGAAACTGAGGTTATGATTAATGGGTTAATATTCCTCTTGTGCAAAATCTTCCTCATGGGATATTTTTCATTCTTAATAAGAACCTTAAATCAGTCATATTTTCAGTATTTCTTGTCCTTGTGCTTTGTATCTGCAATTCCTTGAAAATAACTGATGACCACTTCAAAATTAATTGACCATCAAATGTCCATGCCACTCTGAAGAACACAAAAAATATACTGGGATATGGGGCAAGTCACTTCTCATACAACATGCTCTTATACACATTTACCTAATAAAGCAGAGATGAGGTGACCCCTCATGGTATGAAAAGCCTGATTAATGTTTGTAACATAATAAGTTGTAAACTACATACCTGTAGTTTTAGCAGAAATGGAGATAATTCCCCAATATAAAAACTAATTCCAGAATGGAAAAGGTGCCTAAAAATATCACTGCATTAGGCCACACCAATGACTGACAAGCAAGCCTTAGGTCAAAGTCCACATGTCCTGATACGATGAGAGAAACAACCACAGACAGGCACAAATTTTAACCACAACCAACCTGCTGTCAAATTAGACATAAAACAGTCAATGCCTTGGTGTGGGATTAAAAGGCTTTCACCAAGTCCTGGAAAGTTTGAGCCACTCTTTAAGGAAAATCATCCAAAAGTAATTCATAATTAATAAATCACAGATAAACAAACCAAAAATCTGCTACTCCAATAGTCACTGAGAATAGGGCACAAAATTCAACACCCATTTCCTGGTGTCTCGGCTCCTGTTTGTACCAACAAACAGGAGGAAGATAGGTCCCACTGTACTCTGAGTGGCTGCTGCATGCTGTCAGTCCTCAGTGAAAAGCCAAGAGGAGGGCCTCAGATCAGTGTGTGGTGGTGTGTGTGTCCAGGCGGTGTGTAGGGAGGTGGTGCTGGGTTGGGTTTGATCCCCCGGCTCTTCATGTAAGAGATGAACTGGTCGGGGATCTCTGCTAGCACATCTTTAGCAAGCCGAGCCATGCTTAACACATGGTTGCCTGTCCGGTCCATGTAATCTCTGAAGGGAACAAACTGAGTAAGAAGAGAAGAAAGAGTCAAAACTTGACAAGATATGGTTCCCTCTGTCTAGCATAATTCCATCTAGGGATTTTGTTGAAGTGATTCATGAAATGCTCTAAATACTTTTTGACAATGTACTCAAGAATGTTTTGTGAGCAAGTGAAATACTGAATGGAGAAATCCAGAGGGCTCATGTTCAAGCCCCTATGTTAGTCAACAGTTCCTGCAAGTTTGAGTATGAAAATAGATGTTGTTCTACTGGGGTTTGACAAAATGATTTTAGATTTTTCTGTTTTGTATTATTTGTCATAGCACATCAAGGTTTCCCCAGGAAACTGTTAAGCAGAGGTGGTAAGCCACCCGAATCACGACATCTTGCTTTAAAACTTTAGGAAACCGTGCACATCGTCCGTTGCCCACTTGTCAGTTAATTAACTCTTTAGTTTTAAGACGCATATGGTTTTCTATAGTGACACATAATGTAAAACCTTTTAGACTGCTTGTCTCCATGGAAATTCACAGGAAGCACACACAGATCTCCTAATCTGTTAGAGTTGTCAGTGCCAACAGATGGTGTTTTGTCAGAAACATTTTAATATACCAGCACAACTGACAAAAACATGAATTTAAAATACAGATGTAAAAATTATGACCCATATACTGTAAATCACAACAAAACCCGTTGCCTATAAATAATATCTGTAAATCTGAGTTATTCCTGAAATTGTGTGAACCTGTTTTTCTAGTGCATGGTCACCTGAACAATGTCTCTCTCTGCCAGTTTCCCCCTGGATGAGATTCTGATGTCATCACCATCCAGCTCCACCATAGCTGAAAGATTACACACACATACGCACACACGCACGATTAGTACACTACTGATGCACAGGTTTATTTATTATATATCATATTAATACCACATATTTTTGCTTTAGCGTTGGTAAGGAATAGAGGACGTTAAGTTGTAATCTACCTTTATTGCATATCTAATGAACAAATAAGTCCTTTTATTATAGTCTCTGTGCAATTCAGGATTGTCTAAGTACTGAAAACGCAGCAATTAACCTCAGCCATGTCTTCTACAGTTATGCATGCATGCACCCACCCACACATTACCTTCTCCCCTGACTCATATGAGTTTGTATAGTAATTTTCTCTCGGGTGTTTCTTTCTGAACTGATGCCCGAGAGGTTAGCTGGCTGTAACAGTATTAGTCTGTGAGTTGTATGAATTAAAATGTTAATTATTGGCCCATGTTCAAATCTGTTTAACTGACTTGATTTATGTATGCTGGATAAAATAAAAAATGTCAGAATATGAGGTTTTCTTTACTATGATACATTGTATGTGTCTGTCATAACACCATTACCAGAATATATCATTATTATGTTAATGCAGCAGTCAAGAACATTAAAGTCCCTGTACCGTCAAATTCAGCCTGACCCACTCCAACTATGATGATGGACATGGGAAGTTTGGCAGCCTGCGGAGGAATCAAAAAAAGAACAAGTGAAAAAAACTTCTATTTTCCTTTACAAACATGTACACATTTTAAAATAGAGGAGAGACACATGTCCACTTCACCAATGACCTAAAGCGTGCATTGCTGTATATCAGACATTATAGCAGTTAACAATGCTACGCACAACGGTTACAACCACACTAATGTTCTGTATCACCCTTTAACTATAGGAATTACCTTAAAGTAAGACAAGGCCAAAAAAAAATTAAAGCGTCAGGAAGTCCAATAAAGACCGCAAATTGGGAGATGTTTCAACAAAAACTTGTTTGTTCACATCTATTCCAGATGTGTTATGTCCCTGAATCCAATTTCCTGTCATATGAATGCTCCCTGGCTCTTATCTTTGGATGACATGCACTGTATTTGCCAGCTGAATGCTGGATTAAACTTGCTGACAACACTAACAGCGTCCCCCCGAGATAATGGAACAACAGGTCAGTAGTATCAGTACTGAATCTGTTTTCATAGCTTAAAAAAAACATTCAAATTTATCTACAGAATTCAGAAGCTGGTTAAGGCTGAACGGTGACATTTGTTCACAGGGAGGAAAAGAAGTGTTAGTAGACACCTTGATAAATGCTCTGGCTTGTTTGTATTTCTGTAAACCAATCACAACCGTCCTGGGCCTCACAAAGCCCTCATAGTGAATATAGCGAGAGGGGAGGAACATAGGGCGCCCGGATGTCAGGCTTGATCTCAGCAATACGTTTAGACAGACTAGGTTTTACATGGCAGGCAGGTGTGGCATAGTGGCATTTGTGAGCTGGGAGAGGAGGGAGAGGGAAGAGGTGCCAACTTTAATCAGTAAAGCAACCATCCTCAGTCATCTGCCCAGCCACTCCCAAGCCACACCTCAGGTCAGATAGCATAACTGCTATTAGTCTTTCTTCTGTGGAGGTTTACTGTCTCCAAACAAAGGCACAAGCTAGACTGCAAAATACACCAATTTACTAAAAACGCATAGGACTGGGAAATGAACCATGTTCACCATCTTAGTTTTATCATGTTAGCATGCTAACATTTGCTAATTAGCACTAAGCATAAGACTCAGGGGTGTCGGACTGGGGAAAAAAAAGGGAACTGAGCACCCATGGCCCTCATGTGAGGAGGGCCCAAAAAGATGCTAGAATGAATATCTGTGGATGCGGGGAGAGGCCCACAGAAAAATGCCTTTCTACATTGCTCAAAATGTTATGCTACGCCCCTGCCAAGACTAAAGGGAATGTCATTATTTTTGCTTATTAGATAATAAAACAATTTGACAAACTGAAATTCAGAGGGTCACCAAAGTTAATACAATGTACTCTGAGAGGGACAAAAATACCACATTTCATTGAAATCCATCAAATATTTGTCTAGACATTTCACACATTTCTAGAGGAAAAGGCAAGAGATCACCAAAGTCTAGGGTACATCATCTTGGAACCATGAATTTCTAATCTCTGGTGCCAATACATCTAGCAGCTGTTGGTGTCTCAACATATTTTAACCAGCCCAAGTAACCCATATGCTTAATACACACTGTATGTTGTGGTAATATTTTTCCCTTCAAGCAACAGCTTCTTTCATTCTCTTAGAAAGATATTTATAAATAAAATCTAAAGGTTTTGATCATCTGACTTTTATTCTATGCAACTAAATTGATTTTCTTTACATTCTGCTTGAGTCACAGTGACTGCATTGCACTCTAAAAGGCCATGATGGTGTCTGTTGTAATTCCCAGAAAGATGGTAACCCAAATGCTCAATACAAAAGCTTATATTATGTGTAATGAGTTTTTTCTGCAGTCACATATTTTGACAAAGCAGTTATAACTAGTCCAATTTTATCTCTGGCACAAGACAAATGTACGTGGGTAAGAGCAGTTTCTCTCAACGCCATCTCAGCTGCAGCACATCAACACGATTATCAGTGTTCAACACAACTCCTGTCAGTGCCTGTTCTCCCACGCACACACAAACACTCATACTTGCAGATATTTGCACACACATCAAGTGTCACCAAAAATAACCTGGCAATCCACCATGCCCTACTTTTGCCATTCTCCTGTCACATTGACTGCCAGCAGAGATCCAGTTTAATGAGACAACAAAACAGCATCAATCAACACTCATTACTTCACAATCTCACTCTGCATGTGCTACTTGAATCCAAATGTCATGCACGTGCATGCTTTGACAGGTGTGTGTTCTTGCATATGTGGACATGCATACATGAACAGGTTTATGAATATGTTTGAGGTGACTGTGCAATCAGAACAGGGGGTCTCCTGAGTCACTGCACCATCCCCCTTTGGCATTGGTTCAGTTTCTTAACTTGCACTGCTTTAATTATTTTTTTTTAATAACTTTAATCTTGAATAAGTTTAATTACATTTGAGCACACCTCTGCCAAGACAGTTTTATTTTAAATATAATATTATTATAAAAGAAAATGTTAGACATCCTGTGAATTAACGGGACAAAAACAAACAATCTTGTTGGAGGCAACAACCTTCATTAAACAGTAATTGCCAATTAAGGTGCTGTAGTCTCACATGTCCAGAGGGCCGTGCATTAATGACCCCTGTGTGTGTGTGTGTGTGTGTGTATGATCAGGTGGCTGTTTTAAATGTAGGTCCTTTATGACTGATGCAACTTTAGCATCAGTTAGTGTTTTGTCTACATGGTTCTCGTTTTTAAAACAAGTCTGCAAGGAACATTAAGAGACAGTTGAAGATTACGTTACCTTAATTAGCTAGCTGACTACAACTGATAAAATCTGCTTTTGTCCACCATTATCACTTTAAACTGCATATATGCTCTGCGAGAATAGAAACCTTCATGATGGACGGTACAACATTAACGGAGTATGCAGGGCTTAGCAATTATTGTACGATATGCTTAAGTTTATGACCTTTAGGAAAGTGAAAATGTTGAATCATGACAGGATGATGAAATACGTGAGAACTATGGACATCTGAAGCTTTGCTAGTTAAGCTCCAAAAGCAACAAGGCATCCAGGGATGCAGCAGTCAAGACCAGCTTTGTAATATCTCACAAAATTGCCACAAACAGTAAGCCATTTTCTGAAGGGGAGTTTATTAAAGAGTGTTTGCTGGACTCTGCTGCGCTAGTATGCCCAGAGAAAAAAAGAGACATTTGAGAACGTGCTGCCTGACATCAAATTAATATTGAACAGAATTGAGTTTAGCCTATTGGTCCGTGGCCCTCCAGCTGCTTGTCTGGGCTGTTAGGGACTAACCCATTCATTTGGCCTTGGGTTGCATTATAACTGTTGTTTATGTTTGTGAAGAAATGAAGGCTGGCCCTCAGAACTATAAATGTAAGGTACTTTCACTTTCAATTGATTGTTTGAAAATGTTTTATGGGATCATCTGAACTAAAATTGCACATTAGACCTTTCTAAGGGTCTTAGATGTCATGTGTGACATGTGTTATGTTGTTATTACATGTGTATACATTTGTATAGATGTTTATATATATGTATAGATTTTTCTATAATTAAAATTGAGATAGTTTTGGATGTATACCCCCTTGTCCTATTTTCACTACATGAGAGAGTGCCACTCGCCCCGTTTTACTTTTTTTTATGTGACTAAGTAACTTTTACTTAAAGTACATTTTTAATGAACTACTTATTACATTTACTTGAGTATTTTTCAGATAGGTATTTTTACTTGTACTTAATGTATTTAATCAAACTTTTTCCACCTCTGTTAAAATGGTTGTGAAGTACTTTTAGTGGGCCCTGGCACTGATAAAGAGAAGAAGCACAAAACACTGACTGCTGCCTTTGATTGATTTCTTATCATATCAGAGAATTTTGTTATAGACAGAATGTGGTGACAGGAGTAAGGAGAGAGCAGATGAAAATATTTACATCTTTGAGATGGAGAGAGACAACACAAGTCTTTGAATTTGTGAGCGAGGGCTCCACAGAGAGAACAGGAGGCAGCAGAAGGACCCGAGCTGTGAGCAGAGGAGGGGGATGCTGAGTGATTGACTGGACGGATGTGGTATAACAGATTCTGTTTTATATATATGTATATTACCCCTATTTTCTACTAAGCGTTTTTGCGCTGAGTTCTGGAAGGGGAGCTAAAGATGAACGGTAGATTTATTTATTTATGCCTTTTGGCTCAGCTCTCTTTTCATCACAACGGTGTGATAAATTGAATGTAATACCGCACCTACTGCACCGGTTTCCGACCAATCTTCCGCTCCATTGTCCCCTTACTCGTGAACAAGACCCCGAGTTATTTGAACTTCACTTGGGGTAAGGACTAATTCTGGAATAGGCACTCCATTGGTTTCTTGCTGAGAACCATGGCCTCAGATTTAGAGGTGCTGATCCTCATCCCAGCCGCTTCACACTCGGCTGCAAACCGATCCAGTGAGTGCCCGAGGTTGCAGGCTGATGATGATGAGATCCCCAGCCCACCAAACTGCAACCCCTCCTCACCCCGGCTATGCCTCAATATCCTGTCCATATTACAAACAGGATTGGTGACAAAGGCGGAGGCCAACCCTCACTTGAAACAAGTCCAACTTACTGCCGAGAACCCGGACACAGCTCTTGCTTTGGTCATACAGAGATTGGATGGCCGTGGGAAGGGACCCCCGTATCCCATACTCCCGCAGCACCTCCCACAGTGTCTCCCAGGGGACTTGGCCATATGCCATCTCCAGATCCACAAAATACAATACCGGTTGGGCATACTCTCAGGCTCCTCCAGGATCGTTGCAAGAATGAAGAGCTGGTCCGTTGTTCCACGACCAGGACAAAATCCGCATTGTTCCTCTTCAACCCGAGGTTCCACTATCCGCTGAACACTCCTTTCCAGCACCTTGGAGTAGAGTGTACCAGGGAGGCTGAGAAGTGTGAGGGGAACCACCACTCTGGTCTGCCACTCCTTTGGCATTTTCCCAAACTTCCACGCAATGTTGAAGAGGCATGCCATCCAAGATAACCCCTGATGACTTAGAGCTTTCAGCATTTCTGGACGGATCTCTTCAATCCCCAGGGCTTTGCCACTGTGGAGTTGTTTGACAGCAATATTGCCGTTTTCTGAATAACACTTTTTAGAAGAAGCTGATCTCGTAATGGGTGGGTAGCACACCTCCATGAGTACATGAGGCGACTGTCTGATTACTCCACAGTTTAATTATGATATTTTGTATCTGCCAAGTTTTCTGTCAAGTAAACATAGTAATACAATGTGTTCCTTTGATGTAGAAGTAGCCTAAGTGGTTTGGGGTCCTGCTGTAAGTAAATTTTGAGTTACAATTTGGTTTTGGAGAATTCTACAACCCGCAATGCCTCAGGCCAAGCAATGACCCCGTTCCAAACAGGTATATTTTCAACGGGCACTGTACTAGTTACTCAAAATATGGGGGACAAGTGATACATGTACACACATTGACCAAAACACACACACAAACACATGCATGCACAAATATAAACCCATTCCAAATATACTCAACATACAGAGAGTAGTGCACATTCAGGCTTCCTCTCACTTCCTATTGCTTTTTCTTGAAGGCACCTTCCAGCATGAATAAATATGGGAACATACTTAATATAACCTCAGCAGTGTGTCCTCCCCCTCGCTCGGATCCATGGAGAGTTAAAGGGAAAGCAGTGGAAGCGTCAGTAGACAGAGTGGAGGCAGTGAGATAGAGCAGCAGGCAAGATCTTAAAAGGAAGGTGTGGCTGTTCTAATGTTTTGACTAACAGTCGCAAATTCCCTTTAAATCCAGTCTGCTGGATGTTCTGTGCCTGCGGTGGGCTGAGGAGGAGGAAGAAGGGAGAAAAGAGGAAGAGGGAAGAAAGCCGCCAACTTCTATTTAAAGCTGGGAGAAAAAAAAGATTTAGGGCAACTTTTAGGGAAAGCTCAGAGGAATAAAGCACAATGATGTGTTTTTTTTAATTTACAGAAGCAGGTACATCTTGTTCAGTGCTGTATTACTTTAGGACAGTAGAGGATTAATTCCAAGCAAGAACAAAAACATAACCCGGGTGTTGGGCTACTTTGGTATAGTTGTTAGGTAAATCATTAGTTTATTTATTGATCTTGCAATTACAGAAAATAATTGTCAGTTATGTGGATCCATTATAACAATTAGAGCTGCACAATATATTGTTTTTTTTTTATTGTTATATCAACTGGCGCAATATACACATTGCGAAAGGCTGCAGCATATCGCAAAAGACACTAAGTACACTTTAATATCTGTTTATTTATTGCAAGTTATATCTTTATTGCGATATTCTATTGCATATTTGTGCTGAGATAATGCCCAAATGATATGTTGATTTAAAGGAATAGTTGGACATTTTGGGAATTTTGCTTTATTGCAGATAATTGCACCATCACCACCGTTCCCGATTCTTACATTAACAATGGCCTCTTTGGTCTGGGCCATGTCAGAAATGACACCGTCTGTGATGATGAGAAGCACAAAGTACTGAGAGCCGTCCTGCACTGCAGCTGAATACCTACACACACATACACACACACACACGGAGAGATACAGAGAAAGATACAGACAGTAATGAGCTTTATGATCTCATTAATACAAGAACAAATCTAACTTTATTGATGGATTGAAATAGGATTGAAACATTGATACCATGTATGTACCATACATTGAAATTAAATCCATGACAGTCCATGTCCATCCTTATCACATACTCTCACCACAGTCAAATTCAATAAAAAATGTTCTTTTGTTTTTGCTGTACTTCAGGTAACTCATTAAAGGCTTCACAAATACACATTGATTAATCACCCCAAAGAATCAAGTTTACCTCAAAGCTGGTTTACTCTGCTTGATTCACAGATTAACACCTTTAGTTAAAAATCTCTTTATACTTGTTCACCTATTCAAATACTAAATACCAACACTGGTTCTGTATTCTCAAAGCTATGGCTCCCTGCCACAGTTTAAAAAGTGTTTTTGTCAGAGTGACATGTTTAATTACAGAAGGGCTGGGGGGTAATGATGGAGAAGTGTCCGGATCTGGCTCAACAAATGAAATGACAAGGGAATTGGTGAGAGGTGGAAGTGGGTGTCTGGGGCACAATAATCCACTCAGATCATGTCACAGTTGCATAGTTTTTTGTTTTATGATATGTGATATGTCAGTATATATGTTCCATCGGCTAAATCTGCCACTCTTTTGATAGCTGTCAGTCAATCTAAATTCACATTCATACATGTTACATTCTGTTTGTGGTGTCTGGCAGGACATATGTTATCAGTGTACTAGGTCAGAAAAGCGGTGGCACAGGAAAGCAAAGCTACCAGAGGCCAGCAGTCTAAAATGTTGATGTATTATTTTGAATAACTGGAATCTTATAGAAGATCATAATCTTGATGATATTTGTGCTAACATTGTGGCACAAAAAATGAATTCTGATGATAAACAGATTTAGGTTTGTTGGAAAAGCATTGGACAATGTGTCCTGATCTCTGCAGATACAAAACACAAATATATGTGAGAAAATCTGTTCAGGTTTCACTGTATTGCCAATATGTTTATTGTATTTGACTGTAAATATGAATAAGTCAAAACCATTCCAATATAAAATTTAAACTTGTATTTTGAATTTGCATGATCCTGTCTAAGACCAATTTATATCCATGAACGCACAAGTAAAAATAGATTATTCAAGTCTCTTACTGTTTTCAACAAAACCTGACAAATGGAAGGGAGTGATATAGAGGTATGTAGTATTGTCCTTGTTGTTTTGCTACTTTAAAATAATAGCTATTCACTAGCTGCAATGTTCCCTCACCTGGCAACATGGTTCACCACAGGAGCAAAGTTAGTTGGCCCGTACAGCTGCACTGTCTTCAGACTCTGGTGGTATGCCTCTAAGATGCCCTCAATACCATTGCAGTATGGATTTTCCAGGTTTCCATTCTTTAAGGAGAGAAAGTACACTGCCTTCATTAGATGTCATTTAATGGTTCTGATGAACCTAGCCATGCACAAAATCCATAAATTAGGATAAACACAATAAATTGGAAGATTCAGTGGAACGATTTTGGACGTTGGATATTATAAGCATGAAATAGCCTTGATAAAAATCATTGAACTGATTAATCAAAGATGAATTAAGGAGAGGTTGACTTCACCAGTGGAAACTCATGCGAAACCCGTCCATCAGGGGGCAGTTTGGCTCCAAAGCCCAAAGCGGGGAACATCTTGTCACTGTCATAGTCCTGAATGATCTCCCCGACAGCCTTCAGGGCCATAGCGTAAGCGTTTAGCTGGTAGGGGTTCATGTAGTGTAGCGAAGTGGACTGGGACGGGTTACCTATCAACCAATCAGTCAATCATGAGGTTATCGTCGGTAATAAGCAACAAAGAGGTCAATTCTAGAATGCAATATGTTGTTTTAGTGTAAAGAGTATTAAAAAGTATTAAAAACAACTTAGTTTTCTGCAGCTTTTGATCACAATTAGCATGAGCTTTCATGTTCAGTCTCAAGGGATGATGAATCATAACTTTAAATCCAGAAGTTTGTGACACAATCGAGGGCAATCCAGAAACAAACAGTGGGATAAAAGCCATTTTGAGAATCAAACACTTCCATTAATTAATTGAGAATTTAGAAAGCTCTTCACTAACTGTGACCTTCTCAAAAATCCCAGCTGTAATAACACACCATGAAGAAATTTTAGCATTTATAGCCCAGCTGGGAGATTCTGAGTGTGTTTCAGAAAATATTGTTGTCATTGCACCCATTGAGGTTGTGGATGACATGTGCACATTTGATTAGACGCGCAGAAATCCTGCTGTTTGCCTGGTCAGGCTGTGAGTTCACAACATGGAGCACAGGTGATAGTATCTGTAGTCTAGAGTGTAACAACAACATGTATGTCACCTTAACCAACATCATGGTTGGAAATCTCAACAGGTTGCACTGTTTGCTAAGCCCTGCCCTCTTTGTTACTGTTGCCACACTTGTCAAGATTTCTGTTTGTCCATGCCACATAGCCCTATGCAGTTTATTGACCCAACAAGTTTCAGCAACAAGGAAGTGCTTTGATTCTGTAACTTTGCATTGTGACTTTCTATCTACACCAGAAGTTGGAATGTGTTAAGTTATGTATGTAAATTGACATCTGCTACTGTGATCACCTTGCGATTACTTTAAAGCACATTTCTGTCCTTTTTTTAATAATAGAACTTACAGCGTGCAACACTGGCACAGCGCAGGGTTTAGCTGGTTATAAAAAGTAATTGTGACTGGTCACAATGTGTTGGTATTTGGGTTTTTATTAGTGCTTTTTTTTGCGTTTTTAATAGTTAATAGCATTAATGTCATAGTTAACTCGCAATTAATCACACATTTTTATCTATTCTAAATGTCCCTTGATTTCTTTTTGTCCCATTATTGTTTCTCATTTTAATGCTTTTATCAACATGGAAAAGTGAATCGGCTTGCTTTGTGCAATTGTTTTTTTATTGAAAACAATATTGGCATATAGCCTACTGTGGTGTTCAATTTCACACGTAACATTCTCACTTGGAGCAAATAATATCTCACACAATGTAACACTGTCCATCAATAAAACGGTAAAAAAATACTTTGGTGAGGCCGTGGAGAAAATGCGTTTGCGTTAACGCCATTAATAATGAGTTTAACTGACAGCACTTTTTATATATGTAAATAACAATATAATATCATAACAGAAGATGTGTTGAAGGCAGGGTTGGTAACATTTTCCAATATACAATTTTAATATATTTTTGAGTTGGTTAAAACGCTGTCTCAGACTAACTTTTACACAGGTTTTGAAATAATGCTGGTTGTTACTAATGTAGGTAGTAAGATAGTTAGCTTGATGTGCTAACATTTGCAGCTTACGTTAGAGCAGATAAACATTGTTTTATCTATTCCTTACACTTTTGCGCTTGTGTTTAGGTAGTATAAAGGCTAAAATAACTTTTTATTTACCTAGTTTTTCTTACTACAGACCCATGTAGACCATGCGTAAAAAATCCATAAGAAGTGTAGACTCAAGTGTGATTCTTTCATGTCAAGCAGAGTTTTGTTTTCCATTTTTCTTAAAATGCCTGCTATAACCTTTTTATTTAGAGTGTATTGACAAAGTATTTAGGTGGAGGAGATATCACTTACAGTTACAATTTGTGTACAGTATGTGCGCCTGCACTTGTCTGTTTGTGTGATAGATTCTGAACTCAAACATGCACTATTCTTACCTACACACACACACACACACACACTTTGCCGTTAGTATCACTCACCATTAGATGCTGTGAAATCGATGGCCACAGTGAAATTGATCTGCGTCCTAGCAGGGGGATGGAGAAGAGGATAAAAAATCAACGACTGAGACCAGCCAGTAATAACAAGCCAGGCCTCATTAAATTCCAGTGTTTTCACACCCAGTCACACACACTAACACAAAATTTTCAATACCTAGATGATAAGATGATAGATGATACCTAAAACTGAGGATCATACACAAAATGTGACAATTATTTCTTATGATATAGCTACAAACCAATCAATATTTTCTTTTTGACTGCTAGACGACGGTGGGTTCAACTTTAGTAAAACTCTAACTACAGTCTGCACAGCAGCAGTTCATGTGGACTAAACTGTAGTTTGTTTTTCATTGCTTAAACACAGTTTACAAAACTCTACAGACTTATCCCGTAGGTTCCACAACACTGTGGATTTACAGTACTTTGTTCAAATGCTAACACACTGCTGTCAAAACTGTTAATCACACATTCAAAACAGTACAGATTTTAGCCTGGTGCATTTCAAACACTGCTGATTGCAATGCTTTCTTGTTTTAGACTTTTTAGTAAACACATAATGTATATTATAGTTCACAGGGAAAGCTCAAAGCCTTTTTTGGAAATAAAGAAACAACAAATAAGAATGAAACAGTTATACCGTTTGAGAAAAACAGTGAACAAGTAAAAGAGCAAAGATACCAATATGTCCAGGTAAGATGTCTGAGGTTACATACACACTTCTGAAACTTCTGAAACTTCTGAAACACTTACTCTACTATAGTAAAACTGCACTCTTACTGTTTTTCACAAAGTAATGTGGTAATTCTTTACCACATTGTATCACATTGTATCACATTTCCAGTAATTACGTAAATTACTACAGCTATACTGTGTATATATATATATAACACACATATATAAAATATTGATTAGTGTAAGGTCACTTAAATTGTACATACTGTAAAGATGAAATTTGTATAATCTGTAATGGTGTTTGATGCTAGTGTTTTTACTCTCAGTGTGTTCTGAGTGACAGTGTTATCTCCGTCAAGGTTGTGTATAGTGTTTGGTGTACTGAGCCTGTTTTGAGATGTGTGTTAAGAGTTGTGTTGCTTGGAATGAGTTTTGCAGCTGATGTGAACTGTTCAGTTCAGGTGATTGTTAGTAAAGCAGACTGTAGTTAGAGTTTTGCACATGTGACTTCAGTTGTGACCAGTGTCGTTTAGCAATAAAAAAAACAACTGTAATTGCCATTTGGGTTTTGTTTTCATCTGCGTTAAGACACAAAGTGCAGCTGCTCTGTTGTCAAATAAGATTTAAGTGATTACAATTTTATCTGACTCTCACCTCCATAAAAAGGTGTAGCAGGAGGTGGAGATGAGCCATTGAGACACTGAGCTGGGTAACAAGCAATTGATGGAGCACTAAAGAGCAAATCATAATCCAATTTTCCCCTGCTGATAAAGCACTTGCCTCTTCTAACTAATTTACGACAATGAGACGAGGCCTTTGAGGGCCCAAACGACAGCGTCTCATTATCTGTGAGCGCCGCCAGAGAAGAAGGCAAAAGAATGATAATAAAATGAACGTATTAAAGATTTACATTAACTTTACATTTTGGGGTTGTGGATGGAGAATATACCACACCTGATTCTGCTAATGCATTAATGAAACCTAATTGTATAAATTCATGAATTTGTTACTATAAGCTGCAAGATTCGTGATAAAATGAAAATCACAATTTCTTTTGTAAAAATCCAAATCCATCCATTGCTCTGTACACACAGTAATACAAATGGTCTATTAGTGCTCGGTGCACTTTAGAAAAGCTTTAAAAAAGTCTTGTTATGTATGTATGTATGTTTACATACATACGTCTGTTCTGTCATATGCATATGTCTGTTCTGTCTTTCTTCCCTACTGTTTTTTTCCCCGTAATTTCCTGCTCTTTATAACTACAGTTTAGTTTTGCATTTCTCAGTGGGCAATACTGAGCAAAATATCATCATCCGGTTTTCCAGCAGCCAAGTGCTTATACAGTTTAAGTGGCACACTTTTTGAACTTTCATTCATTTTCTAAAGAGAAGACTCTACATTTGCAAGAACCAACTCTCTAATGTGTCACTCAATAAGTGCCAAAGTAATGTTAAGGGGCAGACTGATGGGGAATATATTTTTGAAGTGAGGCCACTGTCATAGATCAACCAAAGCCAGGAAATGTCTGACTGACTGACTGACTGAATCTGTCACACTTGTCAGCTCTGCCACAGCCCATAAAACCCATGCTACCCACTGAGATGGCACAGTGGAGATCAAAGCACAGCCCAAACTGCCTGAAAGGAACACTTCACCTGTGACATACTTGATTATCACACCTCCAGCTCTAAAACTAAACTGAGGTCAAAGGCTTGGTACTCGCTGTGGAATCAGTTCGGCCTTAACTAGTTCATTTATAACAAATATATTTATATATTTGGCACTTTAATACTACAGACAGCACCTACTGTTTATACATCAAATTAACAAAGTTAAATACTAATGATATAATAATTACATTCTTTTTTCTTATTTAAGTACAGTATGTAGGATTTGGCAATCATTGCTATCAATTCTTAATCAGAATTATCCTTTTAATGTTACTATAAGCAATATTTCTAAAATAACAATTGCTCAAATATAACAATTGCTCATGTGACTTATGTGAAAGGGGTCACTTGTAATCACAAACCAATGGACAATCATCACTGAATGTGTTTACATGTGTATTCGTCTCACTGCTCTCTTTAGCATTGCTCTAGACACAAATAGCAGCTTTTTTAGTAAAGGCTCAGATAAACCAACTGCACAATACCCTGCCAAGCACCAAACGGCAGACACACAAAGTTTGCAACTAGCTAGTGAACATTTAGCGGAGCATTCCAAGTAGTGGCTGAGGAACCAGAAATTTTTACTCGGAAGTTGGTACAGTAAATAGCAAAATAGAGTTTCAAGGAGAGGGAACATTTGCCAGGTAGCCAGAAACACAGCTCCAATATTTATGTTGCTATGTGTCGTTTAGAATATGTAAATAGTTTGCTGTATGTCAGCCATAACAACGTTTACGGTTATGAAACATTGATGTTGTTTTTACAAAGTGTTGGCGCTGCCATGGCCAAACAACAAAACAATGAATGAGGGTTTTAGCAAATAGAAATGATAGTCAATACCCATGACATGGACAATTCAACCTCATGGAAACAATATCTGACCATCAAAACCATCACAATTTCTTAACTAGTCCCTGTTGTCAAATCAAACACATGTATCTCCCTAACTGATATTCCATTGGCTTACAAAATGAAATCTCACCTCATTGTGTTTAACTGTGTTGTTTGTTTTACTTTATTAATTCCTTTAGTGGAAATGTATTAATTTCCTCTGTTATTTATTACACATAAATACAGGAAATACAGACACGTGCACTAGCATTGCAGTATGGTAATTTAACAGGAATCACAGTCATACAAAGAGTTAAAGGCCATTTCTTGGTTTCTTTAAGTATGCAGATGTCATTTCCACTCACCCTCCTTTGATGTAATCTAAGAATGTGAACTCTGACTCCACTGAGAACGAGAGCAGGGTCACCTGGAATTAAAGACAAAGAGAAATGTTGTTTTCCTCCTTGACTCGCCTCAACTTTTGGGTATTCCATTACAAAAAAAAGTCCCTGGTACCTACTAACAGGTACTTTTTTAGTACCACCTCAGTCAAGGTTCCAAGCGAGCTGAGGCGATACCAAAAGGTGATGTGAAAACCTGCAGACTACTGATTGGTTGGAGAGAATCACTGTCATTATTGCTAGCGACAGCTGTTTATCCAGCGACAGACGGGGGTGTCCTGAACAAACCCTTATGTCCTTTAAGTTCTGCAGCGCTTTGATCTTTTATTTTGTTCCACTTACATACTTAACTGCCTCAAAGTACAGTACGTCTTGCATAATAACCTACAATACCAGACATAGTATACAATGTGTACAGGAAATGCAAACACACACAGATGTAACTATTAAGTAACTTATTTAGCTTGAGCTGAATTTCTAAAGTACTACAACAAAATCTTGTTTCTTAGCTTTTTACCAAATGTAATACTTTTTTTCACAATATAGAAAGATCAGCATTTTCTTCCAAGGAGTCAACATTTGCGTGATGATTAAAGAGGGACTCATTTAACAGAAGAAGAAGTAGGTGTGGCGCAGAAGAAAGAGACACGGTGCCAGTCCTGCTGCTAGAGCCATACTCACTGTCCCAGAGTTGACATATTTCTTTTTCTTCATTTTCTTTTTGGTATTTATCACCTAAAAAATCAAGAGGTACAGGTGATCTAAAATGAAAAACATTTTGGCAACAATATACCAAAAAAACACAGCTCCAAACCAAAAATATTAATATATAATATAATACTTAATTTCATTTCACAGATATGCTATTCACATACATAAATATATTCATATTCACAATACAAATAGTGTATATATAAATATAAGTATATACATATTGTACACAGGTGTGTACGCCAGTGTTAGTAATACAATATTTGGATTGTTTTTTAGATCTGGCAAACTTGCACAGTGCAGTTATAGCTACTGGAGAGCAGAAGGTGCTGTTTACCTTGGCTTACGAGTTGATGAACCACTGAAACGATTTTGGAAACATTATTTTATTGGTTTAAAATGTTCTCTAGTGTTGCTTTAATCCATTTAACCAAAATACTGCATTCTTAGCGTGTATTTATAAAAACCCCTATATATTTCTTGTTTGCTGAACAACTATGTATTATTACACACATTAAAATAGATTTCTCTCCCTTTTACACACATTTACAGTACACCTTGTAGCTTTGCAACAAATGTGATGACGTGTATGGGGTGTATGAGGGCAGCATGAGGAGAAGTGCATGCCATCAGATAGATGTGTGCAGTTTGTCCATCCAAGTGACAGAGAGGACTTTAAAGAAGGTGAGAACAGATGTATCTGCATGAAGTAACAGATGTATATTAATAGAATGTGTAGCGAATGTAAGATCCCTTATAAACACCTGATATAGAAACACTTTATCTTGAGTATGTTATACATCAATCACACTATTATGGGACAAGTTTGGAAAATTCTGAATCAAATCTCAAGGCTGTAGGGAAGCAATGGGTGAGACAAGCTTAAGCTGCAAGACTTACACTGACTACTTGCCACTATGCTACTGGCTTCAGAACAAGAGAGAGGTGTCAGTCCGGAGACCAAAGACATCTTGGCTCATTACCTCAATCCTTTATGGCTGCTATTAGGCATGAAAGTGACAGCCCGTAATTTAACGCGGAGGTATGGCAATTTGTCTGACACACTGAGCAATTTGCTGATGCAAAAACTAAAGGGCCTTTCAGTCTCACTTGGAGATAGAAAGGAATCAAGAGTAGCGTATAATGGAGCTGACATCCAAGAGACAGGTATTTGTCCTTCGGCTGGAGCCTACCAAACCCCAGAAGCCAGAAGGTTTTAAAATGTTCTCCTTTATAGTCAAACTTTTACTTTCAAGTGTTTAAATAATATTATTTTTAACAAGGGTTAATGCTCAGTAATTTCCATACTCACAATGTTACAACAGAAATGTTTCCTCATAAATTAACGTTATATACAGTGAAGAAAATAAGTATTTGCAAGTTCTCCCACTTTAAAATCATGGAGGGGTATGAAATTGTCATCGTAGGTGCATGTCCACTGTGAGAGACATAATATTAAAAAAAAATCCAGAAATCACAATGTATGATTTTTTAACTATTTATTTGTATGATACAGCTGCAAATAAGCATTTGAACACCTGAGAAAATCAATGTTAATATTTGGTACAGTAGCCTTTGTTTGCAATTACAGAGGTCAAACGTTTCCTGTAGTTTTTCACCAGGTTTGCACACACTGCAGAAGGGATTTTGGCCTACTCCTCCACACAGATCTTCTCTAGATCAGTCAGGTTTCTGGGCCGTCGCTGAGAAACACAGTTTGAGCTCCCTCCAAAGATTCTCTATTGGGTTTAGGTTGGAGACTGGCTAGGCCACGCCAGAACCTTGATATGCTTCTTACAGAGCCACTCCTTGGTTATCCTGGCTGTGTGCTTCGGGTCATTGTCATGTTGGAAGACCCAGCCTCGACCCATCTTCAATGCTCTAACTGAGGGAATCTCGCAATATATGGGCCCCGGTCATCCTCTCCTTAATACAGTGCAGTCGCCCTGTCCCATGTTCAGAAAAACACCCCCAAAGCATGATGCTACCACCCCCATGCTTCACAGTAAGGATGGTGTTCTTGGGATGGTACTCATCATTCTTCTTCCTCCAAACACGGTTAGTGGAATTATGACCAAAAAGTTCTATTTTGGTTTCATCTGACCACATGACTTTCTCCCATGGTTCTTCTGGATCATCCAAATGGTAATTGGCCAACTTAAGACAGGCCTTGACATGTGCTGGTTTAAGTGCCATGCATGATTTCAAACCATCTTAGTGTATTACCAACAGTAACCTTGGAAACGGTGGTCCCAGCTCTTTTCAAGTCATTGACCAGCTCCTCCCGTGTAGTTCTGGGCTGATTTCTCACCTTTCTTAGGATCATTGAGACCCCACGAGGTGAGATCTTGCATGGAGCCCCAGTCCGAGGGAGATTGACAGTCATGTTTAGCTTCTTCCATTTTCTAATGATTGCTCCAACAGTGGACCTTTTTTCACCAAGCTGCTTGGCAATTTCCACGTAGCCCTTTCCAGCCTGTGGAGGTGGACAATTTTGTCTCTAGTGTCTTTGGACAGCTCTTTGATCTTGGCCATGTTAGTAGTTGGATTCTTACTGATTGTATGGGGTGGACAGGTGTCTTTATGCAGCTAACGACCTCAAACAGGTACATCTAATTTAGGATAATATATGGAGTGGAGGTGGACATTTTGAAGGCAGACTAACAGGTCTTTGAGGGTCAGAATTGTAGCTGATAGACAGGTGTTCAAATACTTATTTGCAGCTGTATCATACAAATAAATAGTTAAAAATCATACTGTCTCTTACAGTGGACATGCACCTACGATGACAATTTCAGACCCCCTAAGTGGGAGAACTTGCAAAATAGCAAGGGTATTCAAATACTTATTTTCCTCACTGTATTCTGCTCTGGACAATTGTTATTAGTGATTTTGGCACAGGACAGAGCTGTCATTTTCAGGCCTTGCCCACCAGCCTTGGATTCTGCGACAATTAAATGAGTTGGGTTTGTAATTTGCATCCAGGGCTGTTTTGTGTGCTATTAAGGGACACGTTAAGCTATCCCAAAACAAGTACTGAGAAACCATTACTATCATTCTAAATCCCTGGATTGTTTTGCTATTAATCCTGTTTCACACGGCTGCTAATAGCTCAGTTTTTATGTGTGCCCGCATTCAGGTGATTATAGTGGCAGAATAAATTGAATAACAAATGAAGAACATGGGCAAGAGAAATATTTATTTGAATGTATGCTAGCTTGCGGAACGTGGGGAGACGTGGACAAATAATGTACCAAACAAACGCCCTTTAAAAAAATGAATTAGTAGCATGGTATAACTTTTTTAACATGTTTTTTTGTAACACTTGAATAAATGCATGGTTTACCGCAGGAGTAGAAGATGGAAAAGAATGTGCTAGAGTAATGGAAAACAGTGCAACAGTGATATTAGTCAAAGATAGAAATGTCACTTGTGTCAGAAATGGGATGTAAGATGCCCAGCGTGGAGGGATTCTAGATCTCAGGAGCCAATAGACGTGTTGTTGGAACTGTGCAAACTCACCTCGTACACATTGAACTGGCTCTGCCCTCGAGCTAGCTCTCTGTAGCTGGTCGTAAAATCCCCAATGAAATCATGGCTGGGAAAAGGAATAAAAGGAAAGACACACTAGTGAGTAAGAAAAACATATCAGGTAAAAATAACAGGACAGATGTCAGACAAAATGGAACTTCCTGACCGGAAATGACAGGAAACTTTTACCTTAAACTTTGCTCACGTTTAAGTTCTTATTTTTTAACCGAAAATTGCAATCACACTTACCTGCCATCCCTATCCCAATCGTACACTTCCACCTTGATTGTTCTGGGAAGAAAAAAATCAGACAAACGCCCAATCAGGTTACATTTTAAAGCAGCATGCTCATTGGCAAACAATCTCACCACAGTAGCTCATTCTGGAGCTTTATATCAAATCACACAATCTTTCTTCGCAGATGGAGCTCGCCCAGTTGTCATAGAGTTGTGTACTCAATCTATAAGCCAACTAGGCAAGTCCCTAAAAAGTGCAAAGATACATTTTTATTTGAACATCATGACAAGAAAGGATGTTGTCTTAAATTAATTAAAACCAGAAATTACTTTTTGGGTTTTGTTTCAACCATGAGGCCAATGTCAAACATTGTGAGAGCATTTATGGAATACAGTAAATGTGTTAAATAGGTGCTATAATGTCCTCACGCTGGGGGAAATAACCACGTTTCCTAGCTAGAACTTCATTAGCACCATTTCAGCTTTGGTAATTAATGAGGACAGGAGACAGCAGCCACAGGTGTGGACTCCTGTTTCATTGAGCCTTATAGTTTTCAGTGCAAAATACATACTTTAAAGCACATCATCATTATTGAGTGTTATGAGGAAAAGAAACATTGAGGATGTCTATGTATTTACCTAAGATGGTTTGGTGTGTTAATGAGTGATTCAGTAGGTTCAGAGGTGCTCAAGTAGTCATACTGTAGGCCACTCAAAACCATAGCTATTTTCAAATATGGTACTGAGTACATTGATACCATTTAATTTAAAAGAAAGTGTTTTGAAATGGTGCTAAGGGTACCCAAAAATTAACTAAAACCTATGTTACTTTGGTCTAAAACTGGGATTCTCACTAGCTTTGGAACAAAGCTGAGCTGCTGGCTGCACGATGCAAGAAAAAAGTATAAAGCACTCAGTCCAAAATTGCAAACTGCAGCACATGTTCACTTCCAACATTCAAAAGAACATCAGACAAAAAACACACTCTGATGCCATTTTACACAAATGCAGCAGAACAATGTCCCTGCAGAGCCAAGAAGAGAAAAAAACTTTGGGGGGGAATTTCATTCCTGAGTCACATTGATCTCACCCCCATGTCTCCCCACTTCATCATACACAAGTACTGACACTGGCCCAGAACCAAAGAAAATGGAAGCAAGCAACACATCAGTGACTCTTTTCTTGTCACTGTGGAATTAAAAGATGCCTGAAATAAGACCAACTTCCTCGCTGCCACCTGGCCCCTGTCATTCTGTGGTGACAGTTTGTTCTTTTGAGATTATCTACAAGAAGAAAATGTGCACCTGGGTGAAAGAAACATGATGCTTCTCTTCCAGTGTGAAAAAAGAGAGGGAATATGTAGAGGTAAGATAGATGCAGCACAGACAGAGAGAGTAAGGCAGAAAAAAGTCAGTCTTCTCTTCCTTCTCCTGACCAATCCATATGCAGTACTGGTGCTAAATGCAAGTACCAGGAAGCTGTCATCATACCGGCTCAAAGCCTTTACCGTCATTTTATTTTAGATCCTAATTTAGAGCTGCATTAAAGGACTCAGATGCTCAAATTCTTGAGTGTCCCCAAACTCTCAGAACAACATACACTACAAAACTAATATGCCACAGTTATCCTCAGCTACTATTCTAAGGAATCTTTAATAAACATGACATCTTCGGTAATGGAGGTGGATACAACTGAGAGAAATAAAGAGAGTCTGCATTTGATACTGAACATTTCTTCAGCTCCAATTACACAGATCTGTCTGATCTTTTGCCAAGGACGGTAATAGACTATGCTTGAGTCACCTGGGCTGGCATGTAAGTGAGAAAGAATTGATACATTTTATGTTTTTAATGAATTATCAGCATAAGAATATATACCTTTTGTACCACCTACTCATATGAAACACAGTATACAAGGGGTATAGAGGATCTATACATACTTACTGTAGAGAGATGGAGTTATACAACATCCTAGAACCACCTTCAATTTCCTTCCTCTCTCTTCACACACCCTCATCCTCTTCTCCTTGATCCACTTATCTGGAACAAGGCCTTTGACATATTGGATTTCTGTTTTTCCTTCTGAATACTGCAAATATACTTGCCTATGCTGCCTGTGATCGTTTTATTCTCCTCTCCTTCATTTCTCCTCCTGTCCTCATCCCCTAACCTTTTCCCTTACTTTACTTTCAATACTATACACTCCTCTTCTTTGCCAAAATGTAGTCTCCAGAGCAGAGTTTATATATGTACTGCTTGTGTTTGAAAAATATTCTGAAAGGTAAAACAGATATGACATATACTGTATATGTCAGAAAGATAGTATTATTTCCTGGAAATAACAAGTAACACTTTACCAATGACCGGTTGTATTCAGCAACACTGTGAAGGGTCCAGTAGCCTTTAGCCATTGTTCGATGTGGCTGCACATCGTTAAGGATGTTGCCTTTGTGGCATAACTAAAAAGTTAATGTCTACTTTATAAATGTAAACAGTGGTCTTTAGGACCAAACAAGTGAAATCAGTGCGTCCTTAATATTGATACCAAAGATAATTATATTGGCTGATACCAGGTACCAATCCAATACCAGCGCTTATTTTTCAAACCATGCAATGTGAAACAGTAACTTCATTATAAGAGGACATGTGCATTCACCATTTTTCCTTATATAATTATATTGTTCATCAATGTTTGACAATGTCTTGTAATTGAGAAACAACTGTATTCAGTGGGAATTGGTCACAACACCACACCTAAATAATTACTTGCAAACAAAGGTTTTCAAATTGATTAAGAAGTCTAACATTTTTTAAGTAAGTTAAACATTCAACTTAGAAACTTTGGATTTGGGTTTTACACCAGGCACAAATAAAAATACTACACTTGCCTTAAAAAAAGTCTCTGAAAAGACACAGCAGAACCCAAATGAAGTGCAGCTGGGAGATCTTTACAGTCTGTTCCATCCACATCCCACAGGGACTTTCATTGTTTTTATTGATACAAGACTGTCATGAGAGAGACCATGAAACTGAAATACAAAGTGTATATTGCCATCTTCTGACTTGAGAGTTTCTTTAAACAAGCTACATATATATAGTTCTATGTTTCCCACGTAATGAAAATAATAAAATCACAAATTATCTCACATTTATGCCTATCAGCGCACTTTGTTCCAGCAGAAGCAATAGATTGCAGCACTATTTTCAGGTGTCTATGTACCAGTGCTTATTTGTCTGGCTCAAGAAAGAAATTCAGACAAACAGCTTGAAGGACTCATCGTCTCTTTCACAGACACTGCGTCTTCCTTCTTTTGCTCCTTTAGAGATGTCAGTTTGAAGAACAGTGCCTTTGGAAACACCATTTGTTGAACTTGCTCTTACTTGTCTTTTTGTCCTTTGGTGCATCTAATGAGAGGGACATGTCCACACTAATACTCTGAGCTAATTAAATCAGCAGGAGCTCATCCCCGGCCACTACTCACACGCTACTACTCTCAACTGATAAAGGTACGTCGATGCCTTGTTCAACATGTGCCGGAGTGAGAGAGAGTAGAATTTGTGCCAACTCATAGCTAGCAGCTGGCTTCACAGTCACTGCTTCTTGCCCCATCTACAACAGCAATAAAGATTTCAATGTTTTAATGATAATTTTCAACATGTGCATAAAAAAACTGGAATAACTGGAAATGTATAATAGTTTAATGGCACCCAACATAGAAACATAGCGGCACCAACTGTATATTTCAATGTGTCTAACTCCTAATAGTCGTGGACACTTAGCTCATGGCAGATAAATCCAGATGCTGTGTGAGTTTTTGGCTGAATCCAAATGTTCAGGCTACATAATTTTTTATCATGTAAACCATGTATCTTGCATAATTTGTCAATATCAATACAGTGAAAGACTATTAAGGAAAACCGTAATTCATCTCCATAGAAGCAATCAAGGTCAGTCATGTCTTAAAGCATATTTTTTTGCTTGACATGATGATGGAGAGCATGGAGAGTATGTGAGGGTGGACGTTTGGACTTCATGCTTTGACAAGTGGGTGCTGCAGTGGACCAAAAGGAAAAAAGAAACAACAATATTGCATGTCAATCTCTAGTATATGCCTCGTTCATATAACTAAGTGTAGGACATTCAGAAAAGACTGTCAGGCCATATTCAATGCAATTTCTTGTGGTTGTCAAACTGATAATAACAACTGAAAAGATGTGATTCCTAATTCTTTTAAACAAATACTTTTATACATGTAATAGAAATTGGTCTGAACTGATTTAGTTCATTTTTTTCTCTTTAGGTTATGCACACTGTAAATCACGGGAAGCTTTCCCTCTGTTGATGGATGTAAAGGGTAGTTACATAAATCAGAATAATTGACAGCCTTGGGAACCATGTTGAAAAAAACCCATTTATTAGTGGGTCTTAAGAACTGTATAATTAAAAAGACAGACAGACCTTCCCACTCCCTGTCATACAAAATATTGACATAAAAAACACTGACACAAAGTTTATTCCTCACCCACGCACAAGTATATAACTTGTTTATAGCGCTGTCTTGGAGATATTTCAAGACTTGCACAGAATTTCCGCTCATGGCTTGTCACATTTTATCATACTCTAGGTGTGTGTGTGTGTGTGTGTGTGTGTGTGTGTGTCTGTGTGTGTGTGTGTGTGTGTGTGTTTGTGTGTGTGTGTGTGTGTGTGTGTGTGTGTGTGTGTGTGTGTGTGTGTGTGTGTGGCTCTGACAGGGTACTGACCCCTTCTTGAGCTTATGTGTAATTGGCTACTAGCTCAAACAAATTCAGCTAGTATCAAATACTTCCTGAGACAACCCCATCAGTAGCTGTGTTCCCATCTCCTTCTGTTTGGGATTTGCCAGAGTTTTCTGCACCCACACACTAACTACACAGCATTCTCAGTAATCAGAGTTTTATGCATACAAAGACGATAGAACAGACACATTTGAGAGTTTCAGTATGAAATATTTTCTGCCACAAAAGTAATCTGTCTGTCATTTCTCATTCTTCTTCTCTCACAACTCCTTCATGATTTAGTTCATTTTCTTTCCAGCCCTTTTTTTCTTTTTAATTTAGAGACAGGAAGATAAACTGAAAAAGAAAAATGAAGTCATATCCCCTTTGACACAACATGTCTACATTAATTATGTGCAAATTGGAAGGAACAACCCTTCATTTTTTGATAGATTTAGTCAGTAATAAGTGATCCAGTGTTTTCTAGGGCAAAAGTGTAAAAGCAAAGCAATAATGAATATACCATATAATAATTCCAAGTGTATTCAATATTTTGCTATCTTATTCCCTCACATCAACTTTCCTAATATTGTTTGTTTTGCAATGCTTACATTCATCAGCTAACCATTTGCTAAACCATATCCACCTGCTGTTACTTTGTCTGACAAGCTTTCCATTTTTGCATGTTTTTGCAGTTTTCAATGATTATGTTGGTGAAATGACAACTGTCACATTTTATCAGTTGTAGCTAGCTAGTTAACTTTTCTATTGTCGAGCTGGTTGATAACGCTGTCTCCAGCTGACTTTTCAACGTCTCCGACTGACTTATTTTACAATCTTGTAAATGGGTTTTAAATATGTGGCCTAGACTCTTATATAGTAGCAAAACAACAGGTCCTCCAAAGCATACAACGATATTGGTTGTTTATTCCTACCCTACTAACTAAATGTTAGTGTTATAATTGTACATTTATATTGCTCAGACATTATATCTGAACAGAATAGCGTTGATAGCACAAATAGTGCATGGAGGCCTTTGGAGATTAGAAAGGCTCATTATGACTGACTCGTGCCATTCTAGCAAAGGTCGATACCAAAGGATGTCCTAAGCACACAGCAACAGAATAATGTGACAGTAGAAAGAATCAGTAGCTTAATGCTGCACTATGTTGAACTGATATTGATTTCTGCTGGTTGATCTCATTGACGCTTATAGGATCCAGCAATGGCTGCCGTTAGTAGGCAGTTTTTCACTTAGAAAGCCATGAAGGCACTCGTTAGATTGAGCCAACAGAAATCAATGAATGGCAGATGTATGTATATGTGTGTGTGTGTGTGTGTGTGTGTGTGTGTGTGTGTGTGTTTGTGTGTGTGTGTGTGAGTGGGTGATAAATGGTAACAAGTGTAGTAGTGAGATGATCAGAAGGTTTAAAGAATAGGGGGAGGCTGCATTGTACCTGTCAAAGTCTCCATTGCAGAGCGCTCGTACTGGGATAGTGAACGGCTGCCACACTGGATTTAATGTGTTCTTCACCACCTCTGTTTTATGGCAGATAGTAAACCTGGAGGAGGGGAGTTAGAAAAAGATATGTTCAAGGCGGAGAAAAAAAAAAGTAATGTAATTTGTTAATTACACAAGCTAGGGAGAGAGATAAATATGCAAAAAGAGGAGTAGCCTGCAACTGAAGAGATGGAAACAAGAAGACAATGTCAAATCTTACAGTGACAATAGAGATAGGGCTGTACCCAGCTTTGTTTACTGCTTGGCCTGCCTCCCAGCTATATTGTGTTTTAGACCACAGAGAATAATTTGATATTTCTGTCTAGCTTTTAAATCCTTTCCCTTGACCAAAAGGGTGACAATGATATGCAAATGTGTTTTTCTCTATGGATATCTGAAATGCTCGCAGAGGAGAGCCACATAAATTCCTATCAAATAACCCCCAAATATTCTCTTGAAAAGCTACGGCTTTCACAATTTTTTCATTTTTGTTTTCACCCAAAGCCTTGGATTATTTGTGGTCCACTAAGTGCCTCAAGCCTTTTAAAACCCTGTTAGTCCTCAAGCCGTGCATGCCTCTAATTTGTACCCCCCACTGGTACCAACAAACGATACTTCTATCACATCTGTCAGGATCCATTTCTCACCCTGTTATGTATTAAAGAAGAAATACTGAGGAAAAGCTGAAAGATGCTAATAAAGCATTTGCTAAAGCTGATGCTGCCACAACTGCACAGCCTCTTGGGTAAGGTGACCAGATTTCTCAGACAAAATCCGGGGACATTTTCAGCTCAGAAGCGTATATACCTCCAAAACACGTCATGTTTTTATTTTTGCAAAACACTAGACTTAGAGCTGTTCTCATTAGGGGCTAATATTTCAAGATAAAAAATCCTAATATTTCAAGATAAAAAATCCTAATATTTTAAGATAAAAAATCCTAATAAAAAATGTTCCTAATATTTCAAGATAGAAAGTCCTAATATTTTAAGATAAAAGGTCCTAATATTTCAAGATAGAAAGTCCTAATATTTCAAGATAAAGAGTCCTAATATTTCAAGATAAAAAGTCCAAATATTTCAAGATAAAAAGTCCTAATATTTCATAATATTGTAATGTTTACTGAACTACATTTATCTGACAGCTTTTGCTTTATTGCTTCAGGCTTGTTTCTCCAACAGCTCATTGAGTATCGGATACAATAAAAACTATTGAGGAAATATTTTCCTTTGACATTGATGCAGTATGAAACAAGATTGCTGCAGTTAGCAGCAGAGAAACAAGCTACAATGGAAGTTAATAGGATAATTGTCCAGCTTATATTACGTTCATAAAAGTACTTGTTTTGCTACTGACAGACTCAGATTAATATTCTAAGTGTCTGACAACATTATGGAAAGAATTTCTAAGGAGGTTGACCTTTCTGTTAAAGATTAAGATCCATTTTAAAACATAAAAGTCCGCGAAATTACGTTCGCTAAACCCACCAGACTCCATGTAAATAATCAGTGATTTTAGCATCGTAAAATACGGCTTTCTAAAACCTCTCTGAGCTCTGAGCAGCACTGGCTCTGGCTGTCTTGAGCATGCGTGTGTTGGGTGTGCAACTATCGGCTACGTTTGGTCAATGTTTTCTTTCTTTCATTCCAATATTGGGTCTGTCAATCACAGTGAAAACCGGGGACATTTCCGGGGACAGATCCAGCCGAGGACAGGTCACCAAAACTGGGGACATTTCCGGGGACAGATCCAGCCGGGGTAGGTCACCAAAACCGGGGACATTTCCGGGGACAGATCCAGCCGGGGACAGGTCACCAAAACCGGGGACATTTCCGGGGACAGATCCAGCCGGGGATAGGTCACCAAAACCCGGGACTGTCTGGTCACCATACTCTTGGGAGGCTAAACAGTACTCTGGAAAGGCGTGAGGTGATGAGAGACTGTTGTGCATCCATATGTGAATTGCCTCAGAAACTGACTGTTGACTGTTGGTGTTTTTCCTATTGATGAAAATGTGGATTTAGTTTTTTATTCTTGCTTTTATATTTTATATTTTTATTTTCCTGGAGCCATTTATGCAAGACATAGTCATAGGAATTGCGGTTGTGTTTTGAACAGTGTCCTTGCCTCTGTTGCGCATGCTTCAGTAACCACTGCAGCTCTTCTGTCATACTTTACACACTAGCAAAACCAGCACTTACCAGCAGCTACCTTTTGAAACACTTGGAATGAAAAAAACACAATCACATCCAGCACTCACGTTCCATCTTCGTTGCTTCTGTAGAAAACCATGAAAGGGTCTGACTTGCCAAAGAAGTCCTTCTTGTCCAGCTTGTTGGCACAGAACTGCATAGTGGCGCTATCCTGCAGGAATGCATGGAGATGTGAGGAAAGAAGTGTGAGATAGGTTGCAGGGAAGGGAAGGGTAGGGTATATCATAAAGTCTTCATGATTATAGAATATATATATATATATATATATATATATATATATATATATATATATATATATATATATATATATATTATTTATGTGGCCTATTTCGCTCTTCTTCCCCTGCTTCTTCTCTTTCATCTTCTTAGCTTACAGTAGGGCAGCAGATGGAGAAAGCTGTCTATGCATCACTATAAGATAATGAAGGCTGCATGAATACTGTAATCCCTGTACTTTGTGCGTGTTTGGGTGTGTTTACCCTTATTTATATTTCTTGGCATATTGTGAATATCCTGTTTTCTTACAGAAAAAAAGAGAAGCTTTATGTATGATATTTTATTAGATTTACATTAGAGTAACATGTATATGAGGGGAAATAAGTCAGCCCAAGGTAAGCATGGGTGCACATTGATCCACCCTGTCAGAACTATAGCAAAAATAGTCATTCAAGCAGATTTGTAAGGCTGCAATCGCAGTGACACACCAGATAACCAACAGTCGAATACATTAAAATCAGACAACTTTGCTATTCTTATATCTTTTTCTACTATTTGGGCAAATACTGTAAAGTTTAACTGGTGGTTTGGGCTGGAGGAAAGGCCATGCTGTCAATAGGCTCGATCAAGGTAAACTGCACCTCTTCTGTAAAGTAGACGAGAGCAGGCGGCAGCAGCAGTCAAGTTAGACAGCCATTTCCAACAGACTTCAGGCTGACTAGGAAGTCACAGAGACACTCAAATTCTGTTAGGTCTGATTTATTAAAATGTTATCAGACCCATGTATCAGCTTGTACAGAGTCTAAATTTTTTTATTATGACAGAGTAGCTGTTTTAATGTAGTTATTTTATTTTTTAATGTATCCTTTATTAGTCCCACAAGGGGGAAATTACAATTTATACTCTGTTGTTATTACAACACAGGCCTGAATTACACACACATGCTCAGTACCTATACATGCACTAAATGGCGAGATGTCAGAGTGAGGGGTCTGCCCATGGAAAGGTGCACCGACCAGTTGGGGGTTCAGTGCCTTGCTCAAGAGCACCTTATCCGTGCCCAGGAGGTGACCTGGCACCTCTCCAGCTACCAGTCCACCACCATACTTTAGTCCGTATGTGGACTTGAACCGGCGACCCTCCAGTCCCCAACACAACTCCCTACGTGCAATCTATTGCTGATGGTAATAAACAGACTGTAGAGGATCCGTAATCTGGAAGGATTAAGTCTCTCTGACTTCTAAACCACACCATCAGCCACACAACATGTGTTCTGTACTGAATAAGCCTTTAAGGCCAGATAAATAGTAATTAAAATCACAATTCAAAAACAATAAAAAGTTTAAATAAAACGTCATCATGTTGATTAGATTCTGAACAAATCAGCTGTGAACCAGGCATTTCCCAGCATGCCCTGGATCCAACTGGGTCATGCAGTCGGTGAAAAGCAACTGCACTGCCTGCATCTCAAAACTGTGGCCGACTTGATCTAATGAGGTTATTGTTGCCCGAGTGTCCAAAATCTTTCAAATTAAGATTACAAACTCCAACACATTGTGCTTTAACCAGTTATTTAATAAATTAGAAACTTTAAACATAACACACAGTAAAAGATAGTGAGATAGTGTTGTGGGCAGAATATTAAGTCAGACTCAGTGGTGAGTGTAACCAAAGCAGAGGGACAGACACAGAGCTGTAATGGAACCAAAGTAGCACACTTTTTAATACATTTTAATTTAATTTAACTAGGCAAATAAAACGCAGATACAGATATCTGCTATCGATAATTGGCCAGGGCCAATAATCTGTCTATCCCTAAGACCCAGCTATACAGCAAACAATGAAGTAAAAGTGCTGCAAAAAATGGTGTTGATTCACAGTGGGATTGGCAGTACTTATCAATATCTATATCAATATCAAAAATATAACTATATCAATATAAAAAAATATTGGCCAATAGAGATTCAGGTTGAGTAGCATTAAAATGGTCCTTCTATACTGCGAAGGAACTGGTGATAAAGTACATCATTTTAAATTAGTACGTTAGCACAGAATATTCAATGTTAAGGTACAAAGCTGTTCTTGAACATGATTGGGTAGAAGACCTAATGAATGTTCAGTTCAGTTGGGTGATTATTTCAATCTCTTTTATCTCTGTTATATCATAGCCCCCATATTTCACCACCTAACTGCTGGTTTTTTAGAACAGTTAGGCGGGGGTGTAAGAATAGTAGGACTCAATGTCCTGTATAGCACTTGCTCACACACATACCTACAGATGCACAGTATTTACACTGTTCACCCCATACAAATACTCACATATATAACAGAGCTGCTGGAAAACTCAAAGAAAAGCTCAGAGAACTATTTCATGAGTCACATTATACAAAGTTAATATTTTGGAAAAATCTGCTTTACTTTTTTTTATGAGGATGTAGACATATGACTCCATTATTTGTCATTCACTGTGTAGTGTGAATGTCACCTGCTTCCCCTCTATGAGCTACTGGCAGTCAGCCTACAATACACTCTCGCTTTATCTATAACCACCACCTAATTGTGTTTCTGTTTGTGTGTGTGTAAATGGACTGTATTTATATAGCGCTTTTCTAGTCTTAACGACTACTCAAAGCGCTTTTACATAGTACAGTAACCATTCACCATTCACACACATTCACACACTGGGGCCGAGGCTGCCGTACAAGGTACCACCTTCGATAAACACATTTACACTCCAATTGGGGCAACTCGGGGTTCAGTGTCTTGCCCAAGGACACATCAAACCACCAACCTTCCGATTGGCAGGCAATCGTTCTACCACTGAGCTCCAGCTGCCCGTGTGTGTGTGTGTGTGTGTGTGTGTGTGTGTGTGTGTGTGTGTGTGTGTGTATGTGTGTGTGCGTGTGTGTGTGTGTGTGTTTTCCTAACCATAGTACCATATCCACCGAGCTGCGGTACTACTCACATTAGTGCCAGCTGCTTACCAAGTCTAATTCTAGCATGAGTTTTATTCATCAAGCTAACTTCTTTTGATACCTGTCACAGCATCGGGAAAGCATCAGATGCTTCAAGTATATTTCTGCAGACATCAAACACAGAGCACAGTTTCTGCTTCAGGCTTTATGTTTTTCTAAGGACTGTTTGGCTCCTTGTTCCAGCCAAATAACAACGCATTTAATGTTGTTCTCAATTTAGAGCCATAACCAGAACGTTTGGGTATCAATTTGGTTAAACTTTTATGTATGTACAGTATGTATTATGTAGATATAAATTAAACCCATAGATTTTGCTTCAGCAGTTATTAAGCCAACAATTGCAATGTCAATGATCATATTGTCAAACGTGTTTAAGTAATTACCTCTAAATTAAGGTTGCAAATTATTGCTTTAATTGTGATTATTTCCCATTATTTTCTTAATTAAAATTATGGTCTAGAAAGGTTACCACAGCAAGTTCCTTCGATGTATGGTTTAGCCTTGCAAGATTATATTTACCATACAAAAAAAGAACACACAAACCTAAAATAAAAAACCTAATTAAAATTAAAAAAAAACATGTAGAAAGTTATGGAAGTACATCTTAATTCATCTTAGCATGTGCTGGACATAGTTCAGCTCACTACAGCAAATACAGAGCAAATGAGAGAACTTAAAAAAGCAACCCATCAATTCAGCATAACTTGGTCGGACTCATGATGGAGAGTTTAAAAAAAAAGATAAAGTCTGTGCAACAGACACAATATATATCGGTATATCCTCTTTTTTATTTCACTCTTCTTCAAACTTCAAAACTTAGTGCATTTGGTGGGGTTTATTTTTAACTCCACATCCTCTTCTTTTAAAATTCCATACTAGTCTTTAGCCCAGACAGACGCTGATTTATCAAATATTTAAGTCTTCAAAGATTTTTTTTTAAAGATTTCTTTCAGTAAGCCAGTAAAACATTAGCTCATCATTATGTTTTTCTGGTAACAGCATGCTGCTTCTCTGCTATTCAGAAAATTGCCCTTTATATGACCAGATTAAATGAGAGGTTTATTAACTATATCTTTATCTATCACCTGCATTTCCTAAAATGTAAACACGTTTGCAGTTACAATCAGCATTTGCAATTTTCACTTTTAATGACTAGAATTAGATTGCACCTTTATCATTAGCCTTGTAATTAATCAGTTAAATTATTTATGCCAATGAGCTATGGCACAGCCAGACACAGCTATGAATTAGCTGTGTCTGGAGGTAACCTAAGGCTATTGTGGATTCACAAGATGAAATAACGATGACCAGGAAAATGTTATATATACCTGCTTAAATAAATCAAAGACCAGCAGCAGATGCTGGGAGATTAATTAACTGCAAACCAACTCTTTTATTGTAGAACAGCCTCTCTCATACACACACAAATAAGCCAGATTTTGCATTTCTAGGTGTTTATCGTGAAATGTAGTGCTTGTACCAAGCCCAAATACAAATCACTTGGTTGCTGTTTAGGATTGTACTACTTGTTTACTATTTCCTTTCCCTGTTCATGGCTCTCCTTGTGTGGTGGCAGTGCATTGAAGGGGCCAGACTTATCTCTGGCATATGGACTATGGTTAATCTTTGAAACACAGTGGGTCCATTACAGTGGGTTCAGATGCTACAACAATAGATTGCTGTTGCTGTCAGGGCTCAAGGACTTACACTGGGCAGCCATGGTGCCACTAATGATAGTTTAATAGCTTTTTAATGTTGCAGCTTGCACCTTGTGTTGTGGCTGTGTGCTGAGTGGCAAATCAGCAAAAGAGTGTGTGCAAGTGTGACACACTGTGTGTGAGAGTGAGAACAGGCGTGTTTTTGTCCACATAGCCCGATGACCATTTTAATTCCTGTTTGCATCTTACTACATTGTCTTCTGTGTCTTTATCACACACAGCCAGGCACCGTGAAGTAAACACTTTTCTCTGACACATTCATGATCACATCCACTCCGGTCAGAGAGGAACTTTATCTGTATTCCTGCACTTACCCCGAGGACATGCACACTCACATGCGCACGCACACACCACATGCCTGCCATTTGACACATCCCTCCTACCCTGTTTCATTCGCTAAAAAAACACTCCTTTAATCCTCCTGGGGAATGTTGGCAGCCATGATTGATGCACACAAGCAGTTGAATGCTTGTGTTATCTGAATATGTGACAGTAGAAATATACTGATTTAATTTCTGTTGCTTTCTGTCTTCTATCCCTAGGCACTGGTTGTGTATGTTTGTGTGTGTGACTGTGACATTGTAGTCTCTCTACATGTTAAAGCATTGTTCAAGCTTACAATGTAGTGGTCTGGATTGCAGTACTCGTAGATGCTTTAAAAAAAGTGTGAAGACGCATATTGTGACAAATGTTTGTCCCTGCACCTGTGATTAGAGAAACAGCCCAGCTTCAGTTTTCTCTGGGGCTCAACTACTCAAGATTTGCATCACTCCCAAGTGCAAGATACAGTGCAGTAAGATCCCAGCACCTTCACTCAGTTAAATTTAAAAATTATATCCCACAGCCCCTTGCCTACTCCTGCATGCAGACTATGTGCATATATGCTTACAATATGTGCAAGCTTACTTGCATATTAGGCACACACATGCACACAAGCATAATATAACCATTAGCTTTAAATGTCCTTTTGGTCTGTGTCCTCAGCAAAAATTATTTATAAGAAAATAAAGACAATGATATTATGAATTAATCCTGCAACAGATCATCAGTGCATCAATGCAGTGTATAAGAAACAAGTTAAGTAGTAACTGTATGCAAGTTTTTCCGGCACAACAATATCAGTAAATTGAATTGCTAATTCAAATGTATGGATGTGATGATAAATGGAATCTCACAATGGTATTTAGCAAGGCAGCATGGGCTCTCTGAGATTTACTGTAGACATCTACAGCAGATCAAAGGCAAGCTCATGGGCAACATTTGCAGTACAGTAAGTTTCTTTGTTGATCATGTGGCCCTGAAAGAACATTCTAGATTTGGCAACTTTGCAGTTTCTGTTTTTCTTGCATTCTTTTGGTAAGATGTTCTTTTAGAGTTTAACTTGTCATTTTGTTGCCTTACCTGGGCCATGTCATGTTATCATTTAATCTTATAGAAAAAAAGATTTCAGGTGAGTCTCTTAAACTATCAAGAGAGAGAATAATAACCATAACATTGAGTAAAATATCAACATGATTGAAATAAGATCCTACATTAAACTGCAATTTCTTGAACAAAACAAATTACTAAATTAATTGTTATTTCCATCTGTGTTTAAACAATAACACTCAACAGTGAATCCACATCATATCCTCATAATAAATCTTTTTAATAAGTGACAACTGTCTAAAGGCCCTATTAGTGCTGCTTCTTAACCCAAATAGGCTAAAATTAATGAAATCAACTGATCCACCAATACTGCCATTCTGTCAGCTTCATATTAATTTAACATAACAGAGCTTATTAACTCAACACAAGATGTCATTTGGTTTCTGCTCTACAGGAATTAAATAAACTTGCCGATCAAGTTGCTCAAGTAAATGCAGGTTTAGGTATTCAAAGAAGCAGAATTTGGTGTTGCCAAATTGCCACTCTAAGTCAGTGAGAGGAAATCGCTGCGGGGCTAATAGGCACATAAAAGCATTTATGGTGATGGAATGTGTTGAGAATATAAAACATTCATCTGCTCCTGTCTCATTATGGTTCTGTAGCACCAACACACACTCTTGCAAAGGTCTGTGATCAACAGCCATTTGGTAATATGGAGAGAATCAGAGTATCAATATTTAAAGAGGGAGGCCAGGCTAGAAAAGAGACACATTCACATCCTCAGGGGAGTAATGAAGGAGTGTTTGTGACAGGAGAGGATGCGTGTCTTACTGAACAAAGAGTAATAGATGCACTAATTAAGAAATGGGGAAAAGAGGAAAGGTAGTACAAGTATAGCTAGCGTACATTTACATTCAATACACATAGGCTTGAATTAAGGTGAGCCAGTGAAGGGGGAAACAAGAAAGAAAGGGGGGAAATAAGATAGTGACTCAATTGAAGGCCAAAGTGATGCAGTTGGGTGGGAGGGGGAGTTAACAACAGCAAATTACTTCCTGCTGTTTGTATTGTGGCTCCCCGGGTGTTCAGTCTTACACATGAGTCAACACTCAAATTTACGACACAGTACATGGGCCACAGTGATTATGCGTTCTTTTACATGTGTGGTTCTACAAATAGGTAATTCCTTGCCTGGATGAGCTTCTCCTATTCGTGCTTGATTTAAAGCCACAGGATACAACATATGTGATTCATGTTGTCTTGTAGCATTTAATGAGGATTGCCAAACGGCGTATGTGAGATATTGTCTTGTAGCATTTAATGAGGATTGCTGAACAGCGTACGTGAGTGGAATAGAGCGTCAGCAATTTCTGCTTCCCACTCCTCACTAGTGTCTTCTAATCGCTCCACTCCCAGCTGCTCCAGGTTTTTGATTTTCTACATTTAGCATTTTCTTTATTGCACTTGTTCTCTGCTTACGCTAAAAGAAAACCAGGTCCAGTTTGCACCATAGCAAATGCGTTAAATGTTACCTTTCAAATTAGGAAGCACAGGAAGTGAGATCTGTTTTGTGAAGCAAATGAGAATAAGAAAATGATAATGTTTCAAAGGCCTCTTCCGCTTGTATCAGCATGTTTGTATGATGGAGCACACAGTGCTATGCCCACATACCCCGCTGCAAGTTTGTTAGAAAACAAATTTAAAATGATTTTTCTCATGGACCAGGGATCCTGTTGGTCCTATAGGATTCAATAATACAGTATGATTACTGTAATGTTGGGAGGAGCAGGCAGTCAAAATTGACAAGCAATTACAAATATGAAATGATGAGCTACTAACTAATGCTCACTAATGTGTGGTCACATTTGTGTGATATTTATTTTTTCTTTTCTAATCATATATTTAATACTGTGCATTTGCTAGTTAAAATAATCAGTTATGGTGAATCAACCCAGTCTCATGGCGGTTCGTGAAATTTCGTTATTTAATCTATTGATTTGTGTACAGGGAGACGATTTTCTCGTTTCGTTCGTGGTGGTAAGCACAAATTCTAAACTAATTTATTTCAATGGGAAGCATCTTTCGTGATAACAGCACGATTACGGTAGCGAGTAGTATTGAAAAGCCGAGAATCTGTGTCAGTAGGTTTGTGGGGGTGGTGGATTGGTCAAACAACACAGGACTTTCACCCCGGGGGATTGCTTCCTGCGTGTGACCTTCCTTTCCCCGTTGATCTTCCTTAATCACAACCGTCCCACTGCTGTAGCGCGTCCCACATGCAGCGGTCCTACCACCGATGTGTGGCGTTTCATTTCACCGTTGTTGCTTCCCCCAGAGCGTGTCCCGGTGGCTGTTGTTCATTTTGTGGTGACCACCACAAAATAAACGAGAAAATCGTGTCCCTGTTGACGTATCAATAAATCAAAATAACGTGACCATTTCACAAACTGCTGTGAGACCGGGTTGGGTGAACACTGGTCCTCTATGACAAGGAAGATAACTGGCTATGACTACATTAGGTGGCAGTATGAGATTAAACTAGCCACATCTCATGCTCAGTTTTTCTTCTTTCCTGAATTTTAGGGTAGTAAGGTACAAAAACAACAGGAGTCAGTGTTTAATGTGTTAACTGTAGGTCATGTGTTTTCAAGCAGGCTTGGGGGTTGTATAAAGCTTTTTTATGAAAAGAGAATCATGTTGTGTGGGTCGCTGTTGTTGGCAGTGCTAATTTACCAGCGGCTATTTAGCACTAGTGAGCCCTCTCAGGCTATTGTTGCCTATACACTATACTTTGCTTAATTTTTGTTGAATTGGCTCCAGATTTGGATTTGCCTGGCACTACCTGGCAATACTTGTGACATTAAGCTTATGTGTAAGTTTGTATTTTTTGCTACGAGCAACAACATTAACTTTTTATTAGCTCGAAATGAACGCGATAATAACGAGTTAATACAAATTCCTTTTAATGCCACAAATTTATTTGCCTAATAATTAATGACTAATAATTAATACATTCACGTTCTGCGATTTTGGCCACAGGCCGCTCCATACTTTGTTAAGTCAGGAAGCGATGGTAATTGAGTTACCACCGGGAGCACGTTGAGTCCAAGGGGGTAAGCGAGCATGCGGAAAGCTTACGTCCTATGGGGAAATACTTAGGCTAAGAAGCCATCACCTGACGTTAGCATTCCATTGCCTCCCATTTATTTTGGCGTCACTTTGACAGCGAATAACTTTACATCTGAAGGGTTTAAAGACTCCATTTGTCCATTGTTTAATTCTAAAATAAACATGCCATTGTACAAAAATTACCTTGTATCTCACGTTATGCCCCCTTAGCAGCCATTTTTATGTCATAACCACGCAACTTTCTGTCGCACAGTAGAGAAATTACCATATAGTCAGGAGAAGCTCGCCAGCAGTTTTGACTCACATTAACTGTTTAAGTTTAATTAATAATGTTAACTAGCATTTTAGTTAGCAATAATTAGCTTGTGCCTATGTTATCTCCTTACATATACCTATGCTCTACGTCTCTGCAAGATTCAGAATGCATGAGATTTCTCTTGGCACAGCTACCAGAAGAACTTTTCAGACTCAGGTCACATCTGCGTCACATCTACGTCATCAAGCTCAGTTTGAGGCTGCGCAGTACGCTCTGCCATCACTGGAAAAGTGCTTCTAATTGACTTCCCTGATCCCTTGTTTTGTGTTGTTAATGTTTAGTTAACCTTTACAAGTATAAAGTGGGACACTGCATTGTGTTGGTATTACCAAGTAATGTTACATTCAGATCAATGTGCCCATCTGTTGTTGCTTGATGAGTTTGCTATATTATGTTTTTAGCAGATTTATGAGCATACAGTACCTTTGATGTTAGTCTGGAGAATATTCTAGACAGTATTTGTCATTGGTTTGGATTGTTGCAATAATAATAAACATTTGAATAAAGCAAGCATATTTGTCCACTCCCATGTTGATAAGAACAATGTGAATTTGAACAATATCCGTTTTAAAGTGTGCCAATAAATCAGATTAATCGTGAGTTTACTATGGACAATCATGCTATTAAATAATTTAATTGATTGACAACCCTACCTTTTAGGCAGTAACACCTCATAAACTTGATCAAATGGGAGAACAATTTTTTCCTAATTACCAACTCTCATGATAGTTTGTCCATATGGTTCACATTTATCAAAGCCAAACTGTAACCTTTTTCATTGCACTGAGAAAAATTAAGTCAGTAAGTATGTCATATAGACAGTGCAGGATAATCCAACAAGGGACATTTGCTGCAATATTCATATTCATTTTGTATTTGGTTTACAAAAACTAGCGGCCTCCACATGGTACCTCCATTACCATATAGAGTCGGCAAGAAATGTTGGGCTGTTTTCTCCAATGGAGATTGTAAGGACCACATTAGGCAATTAAAAAAGTGCACATTGACCTTCTGTTCTAGCAAAACTAATTATCTGTCACTTTATCGGTTTCGTTATGACCTCAGTTTATTAAATTTAGATGCTCTTCCTTTGATCATTATTCTAATGATGTTTAACTCCTGAAGTGAAACACATTTTGAAAAGGTATCAAAGCAATTAAAGGGTCTCTCTCCTGAGACTTCTTTACACTTTGTATTTTATGATAATGTCTCAAGCAGGGTTGTTTGATGCTATCTTTTTTTAAATTGATGGAACATCCCTATTCTTTCCAGAAAAACAGAAACACAAACTGCACTCCACACACTTTCTGCACTGCCTGCATCACAAAGAAGAAACTGGAGTTGGACAGTACTAGCTTTAACCATAGACTGTTAATATTAATATACAGTCTATGGTTTTAACAGAAATTGAGGTATAAGATGGCTGATGAGATTTAACCACAAGCATGTATAAATGTTTCATATTTTACAAGTGTAGGGTAAACAAGGGAAAATTATTGCTCTGGGACCCAGGCACCTCTGGGACCCAGGCACCTCCGTGACGCATTATCCAAAGAGATAGTTACTCTGGATGGCATCACCCTGGCCTCCAGCACGACTGTGAGGAATCTTGGAGTTATCTTTGATCAGGATATGTCCTTTAATTCTCACATTAAGCAAATTTCAAGGATCGCCTTCTTTCACCTACGTAATATTGCAAAAATCACGAATATCCTGTCTAAAAATTATGCAGAAAAACTAGTCCATGCATTTGTTACTTCTACGTTGGATTACTGCAATTCTTTATTATCAGGCTGCTCGAAAAGTCCATAAAGACTCTTCAGCTGATCCAGAATGCTGCAGCACGTGTTCTGAAAGGAACCAGGAAAAGAGATCACATCTCCTGTTTTAGCTTCTCTGTATTGGCTTCCTGTAAAATCCAGAATAGAATGTAAAATCCTTCTTCTCACCTACAAAGCTCTTCATGGTCAGGCACCATCTTATCTTAAAGAGCTCATAGTACCTTACAACCCTACAAAAGCACTACGCTCCCAGAATGCAGGATTACTTGTGGTTCCTAGAGTCTCTAAAAGTAGAACGGGAGCCAGAGCGTTCAACTATCAGGCTCCTCTCCTGTGGAACCAGGTTCCAGTTTGGGTTCAGGAGGCAGACACCGTCTCCACATTTAAGAGTAGGCTTAAGACTTTCCTCTTTGATAAAGCTTATAGTTAGGGCATAGAATTGAATATCGTTAGGGCGTGAGGAGTCGCAGCATCCACCTAACACGGCCCACCTGTTTCTCGTCATAGTTGTCAGATCTATATATCATATAATCAATAAAATAATAAAACTAGAGGGATGCAGGGCAATACAGCCCGAACCGGTTGGGGAGAGTTCTTGCCCGACCAGGCTCCTCTCTTTGCCCTGTCTCTCTTAGTTATGCTGTATAAGTTTTAGACAGCTGGGGGACTTCCTTCGACACACTGAGCTCCCTTCTCCTCTATCTTTCTATCTTTCCATTTATGTGCATCCATGTCCCAGAAATGCTAGTTACTAACCTAGCTCTGGGGAGTCATTCCCCGGAGTCCTTATGTTCTTTTTCTCCCAGTATGTTTCCTCGGATCAGGGAGGCTCCAAAACCATGCAGCTGTCGCCATGGTCCTGCTACACGTCCTGCTGTGCCCTGCTACATCCTGCTACGCTCTGCTGGGCCCTGCCACGTCCTGCTGTGCTTTGTGATGCCACACAGTGTCCTGCTATGCCATGAACTACTACAAAGAACTACTACAAACTACTATTTTTTGTGACTGTTATTGCCACTCTTCATTCTAACCCCAACCGGCCGGTCAGACACCGCCTACCAAGAGCCTGGGTCTGTCCGAGGTTTCTGCCTAAAAGAAAGTTTTTCCTCGCCACTGTCGCACTGTTGCTTGCTCTGGAGGAAACTACTAGAACTGTTGGGTCCTTGTAAATTCTGGAGTATGGTCTAGACCTACTCTGGTTAATCTGTAAAGTGTCTCGAGATAACTCTTGTTATGAATTGATACTATAAATAAAATTGAATTGAAATTGAATTGAAGTAAAAAAAACAATAGCACAAAAGCACTCACACACCCCATTCTCACTTCTCTTGAGATTGTATCACAAATAGAAGGTGATGAATAATGTCACTCCATAAATGCTAAATGTTTGTTAAACCCTTCAACCTGGTTAGAGCCACCAGCAGGTCTGTCAACTAATGTTGTGCAGATAAGCGCTTTGTATAACTCAGAATGTTTAATTATAGTCAAGATATCAGTATTTTCAATGAAACCAAAGTTGCCAGTCTGAAGGGACCTGTGTAAAATGATGCACCTGTAATCTTTGATTTACATTATCATATAGCTTCAACAAAGTGTGGGAAGAAAAGAAAAAACAGATTATATTTTTGTCAGTCAGCATATAAATACTTAGACTCACTTTAAAGCTGCTAAAGTTGAGGCTTATTTAGGGCAGCAGAAACAAGTTGTAAACATACTGTAAGTCCAATATTTACTCTCTTTTTAGCTCTGTTTTGATCTCCACCAACTCCACTAAGGAAAATGCCCACCTCTTTAGCTGCAAAATGCTATGTATGTGCTTTGCAGCATGAACCAGGCTTTCCTTGTTAATGTACGTGTTTGCATGTTAATAAGCCTCTAGTTAGGTTGTGAATAGTTTATTTTATATCCACGAAGTTCCACTTACGGGATTGCTTCGGTGCCGCAGGAAATTCTGCCGGAGGCATGTCTTTTCGCCGATGTCCGTTTCCTGTTGCTTTCTTTGTATGGAATTTTAAACTCCGGTCCATTTATGAGGACTATGGTTAACTGCTTCTCAGATCTTTGCCAACTAAATTGAGACAGCTAACTAGACTATCTTGCCAATCTGAGGTTTTGCTTGACTAAAACAACTTTTGAACGTATGCGTTCCACCAAAACAAGTTCCTTCCTGAGGCTATTAAGCACCACTACTGACGATTGTGATTGGTTTAAAGAAATGCCAATAAAACAGAGCACATTTTTCTCCCATTCAGGAATGTTGTGTGGACTGTGGAGGAAGGTCTGTCAAAACAAGACTAGGTTGTCTTGCTGGGATGAAAGCGAGACAACTGTGTGAAAGAGAAAATGTGTGTGTGTGTGTGTGTGTGTGTGTGTGTGTGTGTGTGACTATCTACAAGGGACAAGGTCAGGCAAGGCTGCATTTTAATTAACCAACGCTCAGTCTCACACTATTATAAGCCAAGCTGCTCTTATAGCTGAGGGCTGGTACACGGGAAATTATCCTCTATTGATTCAATTCACTGTCTTTGTATTTGTTGCTATGTGTCAGACTTTTTCTGTCTCTGCATGTTTTTAACAAAAACACATACACACACACACATACACACATCTCTGTTTCCATCTTATCACTTCTTGTTTGCGATTTATTTTCATTGTGCCATTTTTTCCTTCTCCTTTACTCTCTCTCTCTATCTTTTTGTGCTCTGTGGCACTCTCTTGCTTTTCAATATCCTCTTCTAATCTGTGTGCTAGGAGCCCAGTGGAGCATCCAAGCTTTACCCCACAGTGTTGGTTGAGGTTACGGACAGCACTCAACCATCATGTTCTGGGCCATTTCATTAGACAGGAGGACACTAAGCGCAAGTGTGTGATAGGTACTGTAGGTAGATGGTAGATGGATTCATAGACACAGTAGATTGGTATGCATAAATACTTTCCTCTATGATAGGCTACCTGCGTTTCAGCACATATACCAACTAATTTGTATCCATTACTTCTCATTGAAAAATACTAAATATATAATATATAATATATGTTTTTGTAAAGAACAAGGAAGGACATACGAGGAAGAGGACCCACTATGTCTGTGGCTGGCAATGTAGGTGCCTCAGACACTTGGCTATTTCATCACAATGACCTTTGAACTCCGAGGAGACGTAACAACCTATTTTTTAGGCGGAAAAAGTATTTCTTTGTCAACAAGGACTTTTCTTTGTATATTTCTTTGCTGTGCACCTGGTTTTATTTGCCCCTCTAAGCTTCCATCCGGCTCAATCAACTTCATGAGCAAATTCTGTTTAACCAGGCTTTGCTGACAGATGTTTGCCTGCTAATGTGTTTGGTAGGGGAGATTATTATGGCTTACTCACTCGACAATTGCTCAGCTCCTCTGCGGACAAGACGATAGTGCCACATTTCTTCCCTTGGATCCCTCTGTGGAGTAAAGAGAGAAAACAAAAAGAGCTTCAAAAATTCTATTTGTCCACTCTTGGCTCTTAAATGATCATTAAAAGCCACTGCAAGAAAAGCATGCCAATGTTCCAGCCTTGAATTAGTCCTGATTATACTCAAAAACAAAAAGTCAATTTGAAGTACATTTGTAGCGCATGCTTGACATTTACAGAAACTCTCACTTAAGTTATTGCATTTAATTTAATTACAATTTTAAATATTACTCAACAGGGCCATGTGCTTAACCTAATATACCTCTGAGGAATTTAGCTTTCTCTGCTATAAAGTACTGTAAACCTTTTTCTTTTTTTTGTATGCATTTAATTGTTTTCCCCCCAGATTTTCAAACCACACAACACCACAGCTCATGTTACTCATCAATGCTCTAATTACCTCTTGTCTTCATTATACACATTTTTACACTTTTGCACGATTGCACATCGGCACACTGAATGAAGCTCAAATAAAGACTTGTATGAGGTTAGAGTGTTTTAAATGGACTAAGGCTACCTGTACATATTATACATCTACACTATTTCTTTTCAATTTTATTGATCAATAAAGTCAAGGCCAAATAACTGTAATAAACTAACCTTAACAATGTATTGTAGCAGTCTTAACCTACAATACACAGCACGCCCAGTCATCCACCCAAACACCTTCAATACAACCTCTTTGCTGAAAGAATGTCTATATTCTTGTATTTCCAGCTGCAATGGTTTGACAATTTCTACAAAAAATTGATGGACATGAGTGGGTTTTGCACTCAACATGCTGAGGTCAAGAGAAAGTGTTCTCAAGCTGTGTATAAGTGCTTTCTGCTCTTTGTGCAGAGGTGTGTGATTTTAAGACGTAGATGGAGACCTTTGATCCACACAGTAAAAGACGCTTCAGATGGGGAAACCATCCTGCTCAAATGGATGACTGAGTATTCTTTTTCTCCCCAAAAATCATCAGCCAGTGTCTCAAAAATACAGCTTTCAAAAGACAAATGAGTCTTCATCTACAATATTTCTTTTTTTTTTACCATTTTGTTGATGACACACAAACCCATAGTTCAAGCTAAATAACTATAATAAACTAACATAACTGCCACCAGAACATACTTTTTCCAAGCGCAAACAGACATAGCCAGCTGTGTTAATCAATTGAAATAGCTCTCCTAGTTTCAGACATTTTCTCTGCAGTAGATCATTAACTGTCCCCATCCCCTTTTATTTCAGAATAGTACACTATGTTGTCAAATAATGAGTTAGAAGAGGCAGAAAACAGCTATCCAACTCTCCATGTCTCAAACTGCCAACAATCAAGTTAGCAAGCTAGCTTAGCTTGGTTATAAGAAATATAAAAAGATAACACATTTGAAGTGGGTGGTTAAATTCAGCTAATACAGTAAACTAGGATAGTTTCCTCCATTTTGGATTAGCTGGCTCTCCATTCCCCTTAAAGACCAGTACAGTAGAAAAAGCTTTCTGTCCAAGGCCTGAATTTGCTCCATGTGAAACATTTACAGTAAGTGGATTTATTTCATCCCCACGAGGAAAAAGAGTGATTGTGGCAATTCCATTAATTAATTTAATTACGCCATCTTAAAAGCTAGTATGACCGTGCCTGTTCTTACTCCAAACCTTGTTTCACTATGAAGCCACAGGGACAAATTTAAGAATCAAATTAGATTCTGCATTGAACTTGGACAAAAAAGCCTTTAATCAGGACTATCAATGTCTATGTATGACTTGGAGAATGTCATCACTTTCATATACATCCACCCCTCATTACTGCAACTCTATACTTTCTACTGTATATCACTCAGACCTTTTTACTCTGTCTCCAGCATGTTGAGAATGCTGCACCAAGGCTTTTAGCGTTATTAAGAAAGAAAGACCATGTTACTCTAACTCTCCTCCCTCAACTTATTTCCTTTTAGTCAGAACTGAGTTGAAGAGCTTTTTTGTCTTCAGAGTATAGTCTCACCCATGCTTTAGTGCTGAAATCTTCAACAGGGGGTCCGTGACTCCATAGGTCCGCAGAGTTAGTGCAGGGTGGCCCCCATTTTTTTTTTTTTAATTTTAAATTATACAGTACATTTATATGAATCCAACATTTCAATACCAAAGATAAATTGGCCTATTTGTGGAAAAAAACATTTTTCTACACATTAAAGATAAGCTTATTATAGGTAAAGTGCCCAAACAGCATTCACTAAGCCTTACAGATGTACGTTTAACATTAACACAAGATGTATAAATAATATATTACTATCCATTCATTTTCATCCATCCGGCTTAGTTTAAAATGCAACTCATTTGTATACAGTATATAGGGGGCCCCTACTCTGTCTCTCTCTTTCTTTAAGCTAAGGGGTCCTTGGCCTAAAAAACACTGAGGACCGCTGCTCTAGTGTACTACTATCCTCATACCATGCTGTCACAGACTTAAGATCCTCTGACCAAAGACCTGTCTCTCACTACAGAAGATCCGGGTCTAAATGTGTTACTACCGAGTAGTTTTCAACAGTGCCTGATTTGGTCTGGGACTGTGTGTCTGTTGTCTTCGGTTGGTTGATTATCTTTATGTGTACATTATGAACTTGTGATTTTAGTCTATTGTGATTGTTCTCTCTTTTCTTTTTTTGTGCCTGCACTGCAACACATTTTAGATCAACAGTGTTGTTTACATAGCTTGAGTTGAGTTAAAAATTGTATCCAGAATCCGTTCCACATTGTTGTCAATATGAGACGTGTTGAAAGAAAATAGGCTCCCATTTAAAGCCTATTTCTCCAATTAAACAATATTAAAAAAACATTTCTCTTGTTTCCCCACCGAATTTATAACCTGCCTGCCTGACAGTATGTTAGACCTCCCAGACCATTAGCTGTCTCACCAGATGACCATTAAATGGAGTTTACTGTGGTCATTCTGCATGCATGTTAATTGCCTCATTTATCAGCTGTGTGTGGCTGTGTGTCACAGTAAGAATAATGTGCCTTATTAGTTTTAAAGTGTTCCACATAGGGAGGCATTGGGGTTGTAAGTGGCCTGCATAGACTTCCTTTCACAGTCCAAAGAAGTTAGGTGAATTATCTAATACTGGTTTAAGACCAATTGCGAAAGAGTAGAAGAATTTGTGCACTTCCTCACACAAACGTTTCTACAATCATCAACAAAGCAGCTAACTATGATGCAAATGTTCCTATCCGGGATTCATATCCTTCTTGATCATTGGTCGTAATGCGTGAGATATTTTGTCCAAGTACAGGAGATCAGTGTTACATTTACCTACAATATCTGTCCTTGGCAGCAGAAGCATGATTCATGTTTTTATGGTTTTGTTTAGGCAATTTAAGTTTAGAGAAAGTTAAATTCTCTAAACACACCTTAACCAAATGTTGCGGACCTAACCAAACCATACGCAGCATGTCTTGTGTGCTTTCTGCTCTTTGTGCAGTGGTGGGATTTGTTTTTAAGAGATCCACACAGTAAAAGACTCTTATTGATCTTAAGATCTTAATATTTAAGTGTTTTTTCTGTATATTGACTAATTACACACATTTTGATCACAGTGGTGATAATCTGTAATTACAAGAATCTTCAGAGAGTCAAAGACTAAAGCAAACTAAACATGCTGTGAATAAGGAATGGCTAAATGAATTTTGCCAAGGGCTATATACGTATGAGCAGGACAAGAAAAGGAAAAAGGATTGAAAGGATGGGAACAACTCATTTGGAAGCTACTTTGAAGCCGTCCGTCTATGCTCTTAGTTTGTTTTTGTTATTATGTGACTTTGGTGTTTTTAAAGGGTTAGTGTGATTTCACATTCAAGTTTTACACTATTACATGTAACATGTAAACTGTAACTGCTCCTAAGCAAACAAAAAGCACAAAAATATTCAAGAAACACAGAGCACAAAAACCTGTGTCCAGGGCCAAAGGCCATTGTACATAATCAGACTTCTTGAGGGTGATATCGTGCTGGAGGCCTTCCAGAAGAGCACTCTACCAAAGGGATCTTTAGCCCCTCATTGATTCACTCTGTGCAACAGCTCGCCTGAGAGGCTGGAAACATTCCCCCGTCATTAACAAAGAAAAATGATAGGTTTGAACTAAGAGAGAAGGGTGAAAAGGTTAAACAAAGAATTGAGCCTTTAAAAGACTCCTTAAGGTGTTTTGAGTTTTGCACAAGTTGCAAATGTAAAATTATATCTTGGATATAATTATGTAAAAAAAAAGCATTTTTTTCTGGGAGGTGTTCAAGTTAAATAAGACAAAAAACAGAGAGAGCCGGGGTGCATATAACCAAAGACAGAGTCCAGGAAGAACAAAAAGGCTTCACGGGGGGGGGGGGGGGATGTAATGTCTTTTTCAGTGTGCATTGGTAAATACAATGTTATTTCAGAGATGTTGCGATACCATTTTTCCCTTCCTGATAAAGATTCTGATGATATACTGTATATATTAACTTTTTTAACAGCTGTATACCATTAACCCTGTATGGACGTGATTGCTTTCATTGTTGTATGGCAGCTCAGGTTACTCAGGTTAAACCCTTTGTAAAACATGAAGGAATGTCATAGAACTTTCTTTTATCTAGTTTTTCAGTCAATCATTACTGAAAAAGAACATAAATAAAAAAAATCGGGAAATAAACAACAATTCCTAAAAAGTAGTGTTAGTGCAGAAACAGTAAGAAACAGTAGTGCCACCCCTCAAAACTGAAGCTTTGCAAACTGTACACATCTCTGTTTAACTGGTTGGATTTTCCAGTGTAAATCATAGCCAAATTGTGGATATTTTGATAATGTTAGCTCTGACTAACATTACACTTTGTTTATCGCTGGCACTGCACTGTGGAGATATGGTCTGACAATACGATACTACACTCCGTTACACTCCCTGCGAGCAGACCAAACTGGAAATCAATTTTCCTTCACCACTCTTAAATCAGTAGCTGCCAGCACAACTTTCTGTTTTTAGAGCGATGAAAAAGAATTGATTTACAGTTTGGTCAGGTAATGAAAGCTTATGTTAACGTTTTTCATCAGATGGATATTGGATTGGTGCATATTTGCGTAATCACTGCTAACAGCATTTTAGGCATTATTAGAGGCTTTCCCCGATACTTGTATTGGTATTGGAAGAACTCTATATTATTTTCACATTTTATAGCTGTTCAATATAACCACGTTCCTTAAATGCATCTCTATACAATATCTATACTATTGGTGTATAAATAGGTTGACTAGGCACACAGAATAACCTAACAGGATGCATGGAACTGGGCACGTTGAATGTATAAAAAATGAGCAGAAGATTAGTTTTGATAAATTATTATTTATTTATTACCTGATGCTTGTAATCTGCCTCTCCGGGAACCATCACCTTATCGTGGTGGAGAGGTTTGTGTGTCCCTATGAACCTGAGGGCTGTGTTGTCTGGAGCTGTGTGCTCCTGGTAGGGTCTCCCATGGCAAAGTGGTCTCAGGTGAGGGGCCAGACAAAGAATGGTTCAAAAGCCCTATGCAAAATCGAGGAAGAGAGGGAGTGACCCTGCCCGGAGGAGGCCCGGGGCCCCCGTCTGGAGCCAGGCCTGGACGGAGGGCTCGTCAGCGAGCGCCTGGTGGCCGGGTTTGCCACGGAGCCCGGTCGGGCACAGCCCGAAGAAGCTACGTGGCCCCCCTATCTCCATCCCATGGGCCCACCACCTGTGGGAGGAACCGCTGGGGTCGGGTGCGCAGCCACATGGGTGGCGGCGAAGGTCAGGGACCTCGACGGACCAGACCCGGGCGGCAGAGGCTGGCTCTGGGGACGTGGAACGTCACCTCTCTGTGGGGGGAAGGAGCCGGAACTTGTGCGGGAGGTGGAGCGCTACCAGTTAGATCTGGTGGGGCTTACTTCTACGCACAGTCTCGGTTCTGGAACCGTACTCCTGGATAGGGGTTGGACTCTGTCCTACTCGGAGTTGCCCAGGGTGTGAGGCGCCGGGCGGGTGTGGGGATACTCACAAGCCCCGGCTGGCGCCGCTGCGTTGGAGTTTACCCGGTGGACGAGAGGGTCGCCTCCCTACGCCTGCGGGTGATGGGGGAAAACTCTGACTGTTGTTTGTGCATATGCACCAAACAGGAGTTCGGAGTATTCGGCCTTCTTGGAGACCTTGAATGGAGTCCTGTATGGGGCTCCAGTAGGGGACTCCATAGTTCTGCTGGGGGACTTCAACGCACACGTGGGCAATGATGGAGATACTTGGAGGCGTGATTGGGAGGAACGGCCTCCCTGATCTGAACCAGAGTGGTTGTTTGTTGTTGGACTTCTGTGCTAGTCATGGATTGTCCATAACAAACACCATGTTCGAACATAGGGATGCTCATAAGTGTACGTGGTACCAGAGCACCCTAGGCCAAAGGTCAATGATCGATTTTATAATCGTTTCATCTGATCTGAGGCCGTATGTTTTGGACACTCGGGTGAAGAGAGGGGCAGAGCTGTCAACTGATCACCATCTGGTGGTGAGCTGGGTCAGGGGATGGGGGAGGACTCTGGACAGACCTGGTAAGCCCAAACGGGTAGTGCGGGTAAACTGGGAACGTCTGGAGGAGGCCCCTGTCCGACGGACTTTCAACTCACACCTCCGGCGGAGCTTTTCGTGCATCCCTGTGGAGGCTGGGGGCATTGAACCTGAGTGGACAATGTTCAAAGTTTCCATTGCTGAAGCTGCGGGCGAGCTGTGGTCTTAGGGTCTTAGGTGCCTCAAGGGGCGGTAACCCACGAACACCCTGGTGGACACCGGTGGTCAGGGAAGCCGTCCGACTGAAGAAGGAGTCCTCCGAGATATGTTATCCCGGAGGACTCCGGAGGCAGTTGCAAGGTACCGACGGCCCGAAGGGCTGCAGCCTCTGCCGTGACAGAGGCAAAGCAGCGGGTGTGGGAGAAGTTCGGAGAAGACATGGAGAAGGACTTTCGGTCGGCACCAAGGTGCTTCTGGAAAACCGTTCGCCACCTCAGGAGGGGGAAGCGAGGAATCATCCAAGCTGTTTACAGCAAGGATGGGACGTTGTTGACCTCAACTGGGGAGGTAATAGAGCGGTGGAAGGAGCACTTTGAGGAACTCCTAAATCCAGCTGGCACGCCCTCTGTGGTAGAGGCAGAGCTGGAGGATGATGGGGGATTGTCGTCAATTTCCCTGGTGGAAGTCGCTGAGGTAGTAAAACAACTCCACAGCGGCAAAGCCCCAGGGATTGATGAGATCCGTCCAGAAATGCTGAAAGCTCTGGGTGTGGAGGGGATGTCTTGGTTGACACGCCTCTTCAACATTGCGTGGAAGTCTGGGGACGGTGCCTAAGGAGTGGCAGACCGGGGTGGTGGTTCCCCTCTTTAAAAGGGGGACCAGAGGGTGTGTGCCAATTACAGGGGTATCACACTTCTCAGCCTCCCTGGTAAAGTCTACTCCAAGGTACTGGAAAGGAGGGTTCGGCCGATAGTCGAACCTCGGATTGAAGAGGAACAATGCGGATTCCGTCCTGGCCGTGGAACAACGGATCAGATCTTCACTCTCGCAAGGATCTTGAGGGGGCCTGGGAGTATGCCCAACCAGTCTGCATGTGTTTTGTGGATCTGGAGAAGGCGTATGACCGGGTCCCCGGGAAAAGGCCAATGGGAGGTGCTGCGGGGGGTATGGGGTGAGGGGGTCCCTTCTCAGGGCCATCCAATCTCTGTATGACCAAAGCGAGAGCTGTGTCCGGGTTCTCGGCAGTAAGTCGGACTCGTTCAGGTGAGGGTTGGCCTCCGCCAGGGCTGCGCTTTGTCACCAATCCTGTTTGTAATATTTATGGACAGGATATCGAGGCGTAGTCGGGCGGGGAGGGGTTGCAGTTCGGTGGGCTCGGGATCTCGTCGCTGCTTTTTTTGCAGATGATGTGGTCCTGATGGCATCATCGGTCTGTGACCTTCAGCACTCACTGGATCGGTTCGCCGCCGAGTGTGAAGCGGCTGGGATGAGGATCAGCACCTCTAAATCTGAGGCCATGGTTCTCAGCAGGAAACCGATGGAGTGCTTTCTTCAGGTGGGGAGTGAGTCCTTACCCCAAGTGAAGGAGTTTAAGTACCTTGGGGTCTTGTTCGCGAGTGAGGGGACTATGGAGCGTGAGATTGGTCGGAGAATCGGAGCAGCCGGTGCGGTATTACATTCTGTGTATCGCACCGTTGTGACGAAAAGAGAGCTGAGCCAGAAGGCAAAGCTCTCGATCTACCGGGCAATTTTCGTTCCTACCCTCACCTATGGTCATGAAGGCTGGGTCATGACCGAAAGAACGAGATCCAGGGTACAAGCGGCCGAAATGGGTTTCCTCAGGAGGGTGGCTGGCGTCTCCCTTAGAGATAGGGTGAGAAGCTCAGTCATCCGAGAGGAGCTCGGAGTAGAGCCGCTGCTCCTTCGCGTCGAAAGGAGCCAGTTGAGGTGGTTCGGGCATCTGGTAAGGATGCCTCCTGGGCGCCTCCCTAGGGAGGTGTTCCAGGCACGTCCAGCTGGGAGGAGGCCTCGGGGAAGACCCAGGACTAGGTGGAGAGATTATATCTCCAACCTGGCCTGGGAACGCCTCGGGATCCCCCAGTCGGAGCTGGTTGATGTGGCTCGGGAAAGGGAAGTTTGGGGTCCCCTACTGGAGCTGCTGCCCCCGCGACCCGACTCCCGGATAAGCGGATGAAGATGGATGGATGGATTGTAATCTGTGGTACTTTTGTTAGATTACATTGATTACCATTAATCAGGTCTCCTGAGTTTGTTAGGATTTAGCACTCGACTCAGACATAGTTCTTGTGTGCTGCCTTTGAATAGGTCTCAGTTCCATTGTTTGACTGCAGTTGGTTGAGAAGGAGAATCAATCAGCTTGTAACACAAACAGCTTTAGCCTTGATTGTATGTCTAGACACCAGAACGTTCCTTGCTCCTGTAACTTACATCAGAACTGTGTCATATAAAATTGCCCAAGGGTAGTTTAAAAATCAATATATAGAGATAGAATCTGCCATTTAAATCCCACTTGATCTTATCTCATACTTAACTATGTTTATCACCCACACTCCTACCACACAACTCATTTTACATCCCGCCACCCATACGTTAGTTTATTTACATTTGCAGATGCCATTGCCCTTGTAGACCTCATCAATAAAAATTACGAGTTTAGGTAGCTCACTTTACAACATGGGATGCCTTCAGCTGACGTCTCGTGAAGGTTTTCAGACAGTATATTTCTTCTTTTAGAAGCCTTGTGCTCATTTATGCCTGAAGAACAGGAGTACAGGAGTAGCAACAGTCAACCATGAAAAGATGTTGCCATGGACTACCATCAATGAACCCATCAAACAGAGTGAGAATAATTTGCTTATTTATGAAAGGAACTTTTCTCTGCTGGTAAGACTAAGATAATATCACACCATTAGCATTAGTTTTATTTAAAATCGTAATAGAAAGCGTTATACATTAAAAATGAATTGAATATTGCTTATACTCCTGAGTACATTGAAGTACCAGAAGAATTATAGTTTTGATTTTTATGTGTGTTTTGAACAGCACAATAGTTCTTTATCTTTATCAACTAGCATTACTTGGAATAACTTCACATTTATTAAATTACACGTGGAACTGTTAAAAAGGGATTGTTTAAGGCAGTTATTTCTAATCTGTAACATCATAGCTTTTTAGTTTCTGTCTAGCCTAACACGATCACTGAAATTATATTTATAATATAATTATGTAAAGCTAAAATCCAGTAAGTGATTGTCTTTATCTAAAATGATAGTCAAGACGGCAAAATACTCGACCACTGCAACAATATAGCAGCAAAACCATTCATATATAGTCACTTTACAGAAGCTGTCCATTCAGCATCACCACAGACCAGAAGACCACCACCAACAGTAGTAGTTCATTAGTTCTACACAATGGCTCACAGCAGGTCCTGCCCAGTGTATAGTGGATTTTTTTTTTTATCTGATTGTTGTCAAATGAGTTTAAAAGTGTTAAAAGTATCTACCTTGCTAGATTAAACATGTGGTGACATAAACATTTGTGGCCTTAACAGTGATCCGCAATAATCCACCAAGAGAAGACATGGACAAATCTCATTACATGACAGTTTATAAATGCTTTCAGTGTGACATATTAACAGTAGGAAGAATGCTCTGCTACACTTCCTACCCACTAAATTCCTAAATGGCCTACTTGGTATTGCAGACAATCTTTTTATAAAGCAAAGTATCTACAAACAAAAAAGTCTTGCCTGGTGAAAGGCGTGACTGAGGACTACCAGGTTTCAAGCAGGAAGCCTGTGACAAATTTCAGCATGGAAATACATGTCTTTCAGATTAAGTAACATCACTGTAGGATAAAAAAAGATGCTGTGGATTACAATGTTTAAATTATTGCTGCTCATCTGTTGCTGTATTATTTAGGAGACAAAATGAAAAGATTTTGATGCATTGAGGAAGGAGGCTTATTTTTTCCACGCCATTAGCTAACCTTTAAAACCAAACACTAGCACAACCATACAAACACACAACAATGTGTTGCAAAGCAGGGCGTCTCTAATGCAGTTACTGACCTCAATAATTCTGCCAAAGGGAAAAGAAAAACAGTATTTAATTGCGGTAAGGCTGGAGAACAGACACCCCCACCCACACACCCACACACACACATCTGAGACATTCACCTCCTCAATTACCCACTGCTGATTCCAAAGCCTTAGCCAATCGAGACCTCATTTGACTTTATTACAATGTCCACCAGTGAGACAGTGCCATTAATCAAATAGAAGAGGTAAAGAGTGAGCAGCAAACCCAGGAAAGCAAAGAAATGAACTGAAATGACTGCTACCGTTTCTATGATCTGCAAGTGCCTGAAAGAGAACTAGTGACCCAGCATCCATCCATCCATCCATCTACAGTATATATCTATAAATCGGGATATCTCTGTGTTCCCATACATGCGCAGTACAGCAACGAGGGCAGGGAGTTGCTGAATCCCTACAAGGCTCATTGATCGAGGTTCACCGGCTGCGGGTGTCTTGCCCAAAACTGATCATCCACCAAAAAGTCATTGCTGTTTATTCTACATGCAAACAATGACATAGGGGACACATTGAATCTCTGATTGAGCCACGCTGTAACTAATGTGTTTACAGATTGGGGTTCTCCAGCACGTTGTCCTATTGTGCACATTTCTCCAGCCGTTCTACACGCTGCTTAGCATTGTAGCGAGCCTCATTCTGGATATAAAGGCACATAGAGACAGATAAGCTGTAATCATGGGCAGTGGTAGTTAATTGATGTCTCATTTTTTAATTTGTGGTTCATTTCATTACAAATGTTTTCTCTGAAATGAGTGAAATGGGAAAACATTCCTCCCTCTTTCTGTTGGGGAGCAAATGACACTTCAGGCAATTAGACAATTTCTCTAATGCTTTGTTTGCCATCCATGCTGCTGAGTCCTCTAATTTGTTTTGGAGGAAAATCAATACTATTTGCCAAAATCACGGTCTCCAAATGTTTAAACAGACTAGGCTTATTGGAGGAGTAGTGTGTTCTGTGGGTTCCCAATCAGATGACTGTGAGGATTAAGTTCACTGTAACCTGATAAAAATAATCATCAACAGCATTCCTGAATTTGTTAATTCAGTGCAGGCAACCTCATCTGTTGAGTTGATTGATTGCTGCAATTGAATCCGCAATGACAAAAATTGTTTTCCTAACAGATGGCCCGGCTTGGAGAGTGAGTGAGCCGTGATCAATTGCTGCCTGCAGGAGGAGGAAACTGAGTTTTGCTCAGATATTAGACACCAGGGTATCAATACTGGATAAGCTCTCATCATGACAAAGAACACCCCTTTCTCTCCAAAGTAGCGGTGCAGGAAAAAACTGTTGTGAGTGGGTCTGGAGGGGTTATCCATCCAGCTTCAGGATCCAGGGGCCTCATTTATAAATGTGGCGTATGTACAAAAGAAGACGTACACCGCTCAACGCAATTGGGATTTATAAAAAGCAAACTTGACGGGGAAAATGTCTGTTCCTGCACAGACACTCTGACTCAGGCATACACGCAGAAACAGGTAAAATGAGAAATGGCGACACCGACGGCAGATGGATGAAACACCTGAAACTGTGTGAATCTGAGACCATTGTCAAAATATCAAAATAGTCAAAATATTCACTTTATTGATGATATGATAACAAAGCTAATCTTACAATTACAATCAATGTTGGAAGATTTGGCAAATGGAGACCGACAGTAAGAACACTTGCTGGCAAATGAGGAAGAGTGGCCTCAGATCCGGTTCCGACTTCCTCGAGCTGTTCTGTAGGATCTCTGTGCTGTTTTGGGCCCAGCGTTACAGAGGATCAACTTTAATATCGGACCATTTCTTTTTGATTTGGGCCATGGTCTAACCTCTGAGACTATGGCATTAACTGTGTCCGAAATATGTTGTCACGCTACAGCTTTTTTGGCATTAGTAATGGCCATACTGTGCCCTCCAAACATATTTTCCTCTTTTCCTCCTCTGTAAAGGCCGTTTTATGCTTCTGCGGAGGCTCCACGCAGAGCTTTCGCTATAGCCTACATAAAAGTGGTGGTCATACTTGTGCGCTGGCGTGTGCGTCGAGCCAGCATGTGTATATGGGGCGGCAGAAGTGAGAGAGCGGCAGCGATTAGCTTCGGAGCGAATACTGACTCTAGAGTCATAGTGAGAAAAACAAAGATGTACAACTTCACATTGAGTGATAGTCCTTTGCTTTGTTTTCCTCTGTGCACATGATGTCAGTATGGCTAAATATTAATTTGAGGCGTTCCACTGACTATTTAAGGCCAAATTTTGGCTGGGACATGAAACCACCAAAGGTGAGCCACATTTAGACTCAACTGAGATTTATAAAGAGAATCCGGCATAGGACGTGCATGCGCACGGTTTTATAAATATGAATGTTTCTGTGCTTACTTACATCCGTTTTGTCCGTATGCCACTTCTAAAGCAAATTTCCCGCACAGTTTTATAAATAAGGCCCCTGCTCATAACCATGAATACAATCGTCCGGCCGTGTTCAGACAGAGAATATGACAGTTTAGAATAATGAAATCCCATCATTCATTTTAATAATCAACTATAGCAATGTATGGTCACCCAAAAAAGTTCAATCTGGCTCAGCTTTTGTAATTTGTTATCCTTACAGTAGTTTAGTGACTGTAAATGTATACAGATGTGAACAGCTGTCTCGTTCAAACTACATTGAGGTCTGCAGGATTACTGGGCAATTAATTAACTGGGCAAATTGGGCAAGTGCCCCAGGGCCTTAGGGCCTACATATTAATTATTCATTTGTCATGATGTCCTTCACTAATAGATACTTTGTGTTTGAGCAAATCTTTGCCCATAGTGAGTTAATTAGGCCATATATCATCTTCAGATGCAGACACGGCATGTTTGTTTCAAAGAGACTAACTTTTCGGTTTTGTGTGGATGGATAGTATGCGTCAATGCTAACCAATTTCTAATCTCGATATTCTGTCATAGATCATTTGTTTTCCATTAATTATCAGGTTAATTAGTGCATTAAATAAGGCTGTCAAAATTAACTGGATAATAACGAGTTAACACAAATTCCTTTTAATGTCCCTAATTATTATTTTTTGACGCAAGGTTAGCGCACAGATGTTCTTTGATTTGGGCCTCAGGCCGGTCCGTAGTTTGGGAAATCAGGAAGCAGTGCAGCAGTAGCATTATGGATGGCTAGCAGAAAAACCTCCTTGGGCAGAAATGGATAACAAAAAGGGTCTTTTGAATGGCGAGTTCAGTTTCAAAAACCTTTGCAGATGGTTCTCTTGACAAGACTAAAGTTATTTGCATGTACTGTCGATGGGAAGTAAATCACCAACGGAGTGCGTCGAGTCTCAAATACCACTTGCTGGCTGAGCATACGGCAGAGGCAGAGAATCCTCCTCCCCATTGCCAAAGGCAGGCTACGCTGGATAACTTGTCATGGAATCAAATGTGCCCATCTGTTGTTGCTTGATGAGCTTGAGTTGGCCATATTATGCTTTCAGCATATTTTTTGACCATACAGTACTTTTGAGGTTATTCTGGAGAATATTCTAGACAGTATTTGTCATTGTTTTGTATTGTTGCAATAATTAACAATTGCATAAAGCAAGCATATTTGTTCCGCTCCCATGTTGATAAGGACATCAAAAACTTAAAAATATCCGTTTTATAGTACATTCTAAAAAAATATTTGATTATTTAACAATTAATTCCGAGTTAACTATGGACAATCAATTGATTAATTACAATTAAATATGTAAATTGAGGGACAGCCCTAGCATTAACATTTAATTAAGTTGTGAGTAGATTAGAGATGCTTTCTCAGAATACTGCAGTACAGTAAGTGCAAATAACCTGAGAGCTTTTGTGTTTTTGAGAAGACAACAGTGCTCTCTTGTTACTAGGGGTTACTTTCTTTTAAGGAGCTTCAAGCAAATTCTGCATTTAAATAAACAAATAAAACTTGTTATCTTTCCAAATTAAACGGTCTATTTTTTTGTTATCACAAAAGAGGAAATATGTTTTTGTGAACATCTTATCATGCTCCTTTCATTTGTAGTCTCAATTTGAGTCATTTTTAAATATTCTCATGAAACAAACAATTGCTCCAGGGTCTCTCTTACCACAAAGCTACTGAATTAGCAAGCAATTAGTTTTTAATCTGTTTTAAAAGGTGAAAGATACATTTTGAGACCTGCTGGTCACACTTAGAAAATGTGTAAACATGTACAGTTTTGCTATATACAAATAATTAAGTAAAAAATGACTTTAATTTGCTCCAAAGTCTATTTTTGCACTTACAGACATACACTACAAAAGTTTGGGGTCACTTATACATTTCCATACCACTCCATTATAGACAGAATACCTGCTAATTTGGGTGGGGGGGCTGATCTTTAATGCAATATCTACATTGCCCATTATCAGCAACCATTCATCCAATGTTCCAAAGGCACATCCTGTGTACTAATCTATCATTTAAAAATAAAAAACTAGAAAAACGTAATGTAATCTGAAAACGGCTGCCCTGGTTAAAAAAACAATGCAACTGATCTCAGCTGGCATTCTGTCTACAATGGAGTGCAATGGGAATTTCTATGTGACCCCAAACTTTTGACCGGTAGTGTATGAAATACCCTTGTGCTACCATATTTGCCTTAAATCTAACTTTGTGATACAATTGAAAGTGCTATGGCCCCTTGTCCCTTTCTCAAATATCTGCTGCAGCCATATTTAATATTAACCTCTGAGAAGACAAAAGCAGCTGCAGCTATATAAAAAAAGAAACACCAGCTTCCCATCAGTCGAGACCGTAAAGAGAGACATAGAGTGTGAGGAGAGGAAGAGGTTAGGTACTCATGTGGAAAAGGAACCCTCTAGTAGTAATTACGCTGTCGGCCATTATTCTTTTCTGACCACCAAAATCCCCCCAAGGAAATAAAGTCTTATACTTCATATTTACTGTATGATCTTTGTCTCAACGGAAACTTGCTACTGCAGTACAGTTATTCCCCGAACAGACATTTTTGTGACAGAGACCCAGGCCACCAATGAAGGCTTCCCCAGAGAGTGAGCAAAGCACTACCGCTGGATCCAGTGGAATGTAGTCTAATCTAAGAGTGTAATTGTGTGTGAGTGTGCTTGCGTGCGTGTGTGCGTGCGCAAAAGAGATAGAAGTTGAAAAAATGAAGATACATGACAAAATACAATGGAGAGGGACAGGTGATGGGATTGTGTTTCAGAGCTATGAATAGCCACCCTCATAGCGCAGAGGCACACAGATCTAATGCATTTATCTGTGGTGAGAGTGTGCGTGCGTGCTTGTGTGTGTGTTTGTGTACGCGTGCATACATACGTCTGTGTTAGCAGACGGAAGTCTCTTTGTGGAAGTGATGCCATTGCAGAGACTTGATTTATCACTCTGTGTTAGAGGGGAACAAAACAGAGATGGAGGTGGTATGACAGCTTTATCATTCCACTGTTCCAGACCTCCATTAGCACATGCCAAAGGAGAAAAACACAGAAGTGTTTGTGTGTGTGTGTGTGTGTGTGTGTGTGTGTGTGTGTGTGTGTGTGTGTGTGTGTGTGTGCGTGCTTACGCGTGCGCATGCGTGTGTGTGTCTCTTTAGACAATTTGGGGGATTCATCCTTACCAATGGGTTTGTATTGTAATGCTCATCTTGTATTCATACTTTGAGTTGTCTTTAGATGTTGTCTACTCTGTCTGGTAACAGAGAGTCAATAGTGTGTGTGCATTTGTGAATTTTTGCTTTCTAGCAGTGATTCTCAAAGGGAATTACCAGGGGCCCATCAAATTCTGCCATAGGGGGCAATAAAAAGTCCTTGGAGGTCCAAGTTATGTACATCTTATGAATAACTAGGTCATAAAGGCAAGCTAGTTTTGACAGTTACAACTGTCAATAAGTTGTAAATATGTACAATCCATATTAATTTACAGTAGGGAGTGAAAGTAAAATTCTTCATGATGACTTGCTGCAAATGACCCAGCTATCTGGAATTTAAAACCACATCTGTTAGAAACTAATAATTTAATCACACAGCCAGCCAACAACATAAAATCCAGTATTCAAAAAGCTGAAACCAATTCATAAACAGAACAAAATCTAACTTTTTTTCCCAGAATGGCCAAAAACATACGAGAACATTCTCACACAAAAATGTCATCCAAATTAAACACCAACTGGAGCTGTTACAGCAGGCATTTGTCAGTGCCTGTGTTTGTGTGCATTTGCATATCTGATAGTAATGATAAGGCACAGTGGAGCAGGGCTCATTCAAAGTGGGGTTTAGAAATAACTGGTAGCCATACCAACAGAAAGTCATGTGTGGTTTTGTGATTATTATGGTAAGGTGCGGGAGGAATAAAGAGAGCATAGATGAAAAGCAGAAATAGGAAAAGAGCGTAAAGAAAGCAGTGAGACAGAAACCCCTAGTCTTCATAGAGAATCCAATTGTTAAATTTTCAAACTTGCTGGAGACATCTCAACAGATAAGGAGATGTGAAATCAGCAATCAGAAAGCTGGATGACTCACAGCAGGTGTTAGTGTGTATTACTGCATCTGTATAGATAATGAAGCAGTGTTTTGCTGACAGGCATCTCCCCCACAGGCAGAAAAAGTACAAGAAGTGTCAGAAACTCACAGTTTCTACTGTAGGTCTGGACTGAATCTTGTGCCCTTTGAGAATGCATTAATCAATTGTGTTGAGCTGGAAAGAAAGCCAGTAGAATCCATTATTCTTACTAGTGCAAGCTCTAAGTTAAAAGTAAGTCTGAGAGAAGATAAGAGGGCACATGGGAGAGGATCCAACTCTGGCAAAAATGTAAATTATATCAGAAGTAAAAGGATTCATCAGGGATCAGGGTCATAACAGAAAAATTAAAAATCTTCTTTTCAAATGCAAATTCAGTGTAAATATCCCACACATGTAGCATACTACATACTGTTTTAATATCAAAGGTCAGGCTCTGATGAATCTTCTCTTGCAATCTTTCACAAACATTGCATATGGTGATTTGAAATCCCATCAAAATGTTTTTCTGTTACTCACCTTCGCTGATGAGCTCAAACAAATCTCCAGCACACGCGGCAACACTACATTGGGGTACTGCGGCATGGCTTAAGGTCATATTTCCACCTCCGCTCCCTGTATCGCTTTCCAAGAAGTGAGCATGTTGCGCATTTCACAATTATATGAGCAGCCCACAATTTAGCACTAAAAATATGTGATAACTGCTTGTGTTTTTGTTCTGCAATTTCATAGGTGATTTATAATATTTCACTTTCAATAAAAAGGTAAGGAAAATATTGTAGGATTAAAGAGTTTGGAAGAAAAATGCTGTGAAGCCCACAGAAATGTCAGACCTACTTACCTTGTGTTTTTTTACAGAAAGTGAGGTTGGAAAAATATTACTGAGAACTGAAAATGATGATCTTTAAGCATTTAAATTTGAAAGCATTTTATTTTATTACACTTACCCTGCCATGGCAGCATTCCCAGCCCTGAGTACACTCATGCATCTGTTTTTATAAAGGTTGGATTGGCTAGTGCTTCTTAAAAATGCCTTCAAATTTGATAAATATAAATAGGTCGTCTAACAGAACCATGATCGCCTCAGCGTAATGGCTGAAAAAACATTTGGAGGACATATGGTGGGCCACAGAGTAGTTGTCTATTGAACTTCCAGGAAGCAGGAGCACAGGAATTTTCTGTGTTTGGGGATGAAATGTAAACGTGCCCTCAGGTCGATGGAGTGAACCAATCGCCGGGCACACACACTGCAACATATGTAGTCAACATATGAACGGCCTCTCCACGTGTTGGGAAATGGATAATAACTTAGTAAGCTATCAACACACACTTTGAATGGGTGTTTGCTCCTGTTAATTCTGACACAGTGTGGCTGGGCTTCTTCTTACTTTATGTGAGCGTGGCAGCAAGCCTGTCTGTGTGTGTGAGGGAAACATGAGTTTCAGTGTCCGCAAGATGCTCAGAAGGGACAAAAGCGGACTGACTGAGAGGGAACTGCTCTTTAGGAGAAATTGTGTGGCCTAAGCTCTGTTATGTTTCCAACTCTCAGCTGGAGTGAGACAGACGGTGTCCCGTTACTGTCACTGCCACTGATGCCATTTTTTGCAAGTTGGCTCAGGGGTGCATTGGACTAGGTGGGTGCTGCCCGAAGGGCCTTATGGCTCCAGGATGCACCAGTTGAACAAAGACAGGTCCAGCATTGGTCTCATCTCTCCCATTTGCTCCAGTTTGAGGAAATAACAGGAGTAAAATTTGTTGTTCTCCTCCTCTGGAAGGACGCAGAAGATTAGGCTTCAGCATATTTTTCCAGCAGTGCCGCAATTTTTGTTATCTAAATTTGAGATAGCATGATAGTTTTTACCACACCGGTAAGAACTGGGGGAGGCTGGCAAATTGAAGTGTATAGCTGTTTGTGATTAGCATCAACATCCATTGGTAACAGTACATCATTTTGAGAGTGGACACGCACATGTCTGTGTGTTGTCTGTTTACATAGCAGTGATTATCGTGCTCTCCCCACCACGGTGTGAAGCAATTACTTTGTTTCTCACAAGCCATAGTAGGCAGAGTCGAAAGTGTGGCTGCTGCCCGATATATGCTGGGGATTATCAGCTGAGAGGTGGAGAATAACTGAGTAGGCTATCAATACACACTTTGAATGGTTGTTTGCTCATGCTCACACAGGTCTTAGCGGTGAGCAAGGAGCCTGTCTGATGCAGATGAGAAGGCCACTAAGCTGCAATGGGGGGGGGGTGGTCCGGCTAGAGAACCATCTCTGGGTGGATCCAAGTCAAAGAGACTGGTGGTATCCTTTCCTTTCCTGGCTGTCCAGGATGTAGCCGGTCTCTCAATTGGTACACTATTCTTCAAAGTCTTCCAACTGCTCGTTGCTGAAGAAAAATAGGAAGCAGATCTCTGGTATTGCAGCTGTAATATACAGTAACTGCAGACGTAAGAGAGGCCCGGGAAGGGCACATGGCGCGAAAGAAATCTTCACAACTGCACATGCGTGAGGCATAAACCCAATAGCGACAGTTCTTAGAGGGCGAAGCCAGGGCCGGCCTGTGGCTTAGGCAGTATAGGCAAATGCTAAGGGCGCATACCTACGGGGGGCGCCCGGCCTGTGCTGTACCTATAACCGTACGTTCACACCGCCACCGACTTGAGCGTCTAAAGATACCGGAAGTCATTCATTTTCAATGGAAGCCGGCTTCTCTCAGCTGCAAGGACGGCAAATCTGTCGGCGTCGCGTTTTGGGCGTTTTGAGCGTGTTGAGCGTTAATCTGAAAGTTGAAATTTTTCAACTTTATGGTAATGAGCTATGACGCGGTTCAGCGGCAAGTAGCGGCTAACGCCAGCCGCCAATCGGAATATAGAAATCCTTCACGCTGACTGATTCCGGAGAAACATACGATGTAATCTTTTCGTTTTTACCAAAACATTTGTTCCGAGGGAAATGGAGGATCAGCTCATCATCGCCGTTGCTGGGTTTCCTATCATTTATGATATGACGTTGTTTGCGTATAGGGACCAGTTAAAAAAAACGAGGCATGGGATAAAGTAGCCGAGATAGTCGGTGTGTCCGGTGAGTTGATGATTCATCATCTTTTTAACGAGGGAAATGAGCAGTGCGCCGTAGCATGGTTCCCCGTACTTTTTGACAAGCGTCCTTGGCGTGGGGGCGGCCAGAGCTTTTTTGCAGCTCAAGTCGGTGGCGGTGTGTACGTACAGTAACGTCACCTTAATTAAAAAAAACCTGCATCTAAATCTCATAATGTCAAAGCATCCTAAACTTTCTGGTGCCCAGGGGAGGAAAAAAAGAGAAGAAGAGGAGGAAAAACGTGACAAAGACAGAGGTAATGTTACAGTAAAGGTGATGATGATAATGATATTATTTTGCTGTTGCAGAACAATGATCGATAATAGCATTAGCCGTTAGCATGACATAGTTGGCTAATCAATAAATAGCGAGCGCTATCTGTTAGTTTTAACATCAGTTAATGTTATGGAAGGGCCCAGTTGTTGGAAAATAGTGATTTAAATGCCCCCCCTCTTGCCATCCTCAGGCAAATGTGTATATATTAGATTTATTAAGCTGATATTATAATGTTAATTGCATTGACATGGTTATTTTACCTTTTCCCAGGTGGTAATAGTCGTTCAAAATACTATTAATTTTTCATACTTATAAGCCTAGCTATTAGCTGTGTTATAGCTCATATTATCTTAAGTGTGTTCATCATGTTAAACTATGTTAGTGTTAAAGTGTACATCATTAATGTTACAGCAAAGTTAGCATTCCCACATGCTATAGTATATTATTCTGCAGTTTACCGATCCATTGCATTATTCTAATTAGCATTTCACTGTAATAACAATAAATTACAGTAATAATTTTTCTAATCCAAAATTGATATTGTATATTATAAACAATAGTGTACATCATGCATGCATCTCTTTTTTGTTTATATTATTTAATTTAATTTTACTTCATTCTTGAAATAATGTGTTTATTAGACTGGGGTCACATATTCCTCTTCTGTATTCAGATGCACTGCTGAGGTTTCTCAGTCAAACCCCTGCAAATCATCTCACCTCAGCAGCACAACCCAGCACTGAAGAAGCAGCATCAAGTGCCCCTCCTTTTGAAGTAATTCAAGTTAAGGCAGACTAAAATAACCAGAAGAGCTATTCATAAGATCATATTTTCATGTTTTTTTTTTAAATGCTTGTATTTTTTGTGCCTACTCATTTCTTTGATTTCTTACTTTGCACAGTGCCATATTTATATTGTATTTAATTTAATGTCACTTGTTTACACTTTTTTGGAAGTATTTAAATGTAATACTTTCTATAGGTTATTTATATTGTATTTTTGTTAATGTCACTTGTTTAAACTTTTTTGGTAGTATTTTAATTTAATACTTTATATAAGCTATTTATATTGTATTTCAGATATTGAGTTCATTTGTTTTGTTTCTTTAATTATTTTTAAGTTTTTTTAATGTGAATATTGTTTTATGTAAATAAAAAATGTCCAAGACAAAGCTTTTTAGTTTCTTGTGAGTATATGTACACTAGCAGACATCCAAGTACTGTACAGGGGGGCGCCACCTAAAATCTTGCCTAGGGCACCAAATTGTTTAGGGCCGGGCCTGGGCGAAGCCTTTACGAAGTAGAAACAATCTGAATACTTCAGATGTCAATTAAGGGCAAGTGAGAAAATGTTTTTTTTTATAGATGAACTCTAATTTCTGAAAGCATAGCAACACTGAACTATCTATTACAGTTAACTATATAACATCTGACAGTGATATTCCCATACCACTATTAATATAATAGCCCATCTCAAGGATTCTTGTGGTTGCAGATCTTACAATATCACTTCATCCAGGAGTGCCTAAGGCCAACTGTTGGAGACATGGAGGCTATGGTGTCAGGCTTGGTTTGTCATCATACCCAGCTGGATATCCCGCCTCTGCACACATGCCTCTATTCACATTCACAAATAATTTCCTCCCATTTCGGTACTGTGCTCTAGAAATAAACACTGACATTCAGGGAATATTGAAATGGTAAAAGGCCAAGCATGATCAAACACACCTCGTCCTCCTCGCCCCCTCAACATCCTTCTGATGTCTTTTCTGTGCGGTTAATCATGGCTCCACTTTCTTCTTCTCTGCTCTCATTTCTTTCTTTGTAGTACTAATTCAACTGGTATTCAATTGTTCCTAATAACATGGTCTCCACGTGTAAGATCACCTTTCACTCACTATGACCACTACTTTGTCTTTACTAAACATTATGCCAAATATGAAGAAAAACATTGCCATCAGTGTGTTTATTTGCTAGCCAACCACTGCTAAGGAAAAATCCAGCACATTGACGCTAACTTACAGTAAAAACACACTGGATGCAGAATCACCGCAAAGCTAGATTCATACCAGACGTGCATTTCTCTGCAGTGATCACAAAGCAGTCATTCTTCTTTCCACTCTACAGTCTCTGTAATCACAGCGCTTTGCAAGCTTTTGCGTCCAGTGTGTTTTTGGAGTTAGGAAACTGTTAGGTGAAACAGGTGATTAACGTCTCTGCTTATGAACAGTTTAGCAAGAAAAGGCTGAGGGAACATTACTTTCATGTTGGTTTTGAGCAATATGCATCCTCTGTTAACCTGGCAAACAGCGGGTTGGGGGACTACCACGTCTCCTGTGGCAGGGAGTCAACGGCAAAGGGACTCTCATCTGGAGTCTGATAAACAGTAAATTCATCAAAGTCAGTGCCAATAATGTTATTTCCCAAGCTACTGTAGCTCCAGGATCCACATTTTGTCACTGTTTGTCACTCTGCCTAAGGAGAAAGTGCTATACTCGCGATGTTGTTAATTTGGTTGCCATGACTTTGCGAGTGATGACTGTTCCAGTTCCAGCTGGGGACTGTTCGCTTGAGTTCAGTGGAACAGACAATTCTGCAGAGTCACGTAATCATGACTTCATGACATTTCATAAATTACTGAAGCAGCGATGACAATAATTTAATAGCAGCGGACCACTGCTAAATGTACTGTATATAGCGGAAACACTGCCTTTCAATGGAATATGGACACAATGTAAAAAGCTACAACCGTGGTACCCCACTGTAGATTGTAGCAGACTGAAGGGTACTGAAAAAGAAAACATGCAGTTTGAATGTTTTGAGTTTGAGTAATGCTGTGAGGAAAACCTGAAGTGAATGACTATTATTCTCCACTAGCTTCTTGTTGTTCATCAGTGTGCCCCAGAGTGAGCCATTTAACCCCCATCTGCTGCAGTTGAGCTGCTCTGTGGGCTTCGGTTGAAAACTGTGGTGTTTTATGGTCAGCTCCTGGATGCTAACTGTGCAGGTGCAATGAGTGCCTTGTAGAAAAAAATATGTGTACACGGAATTGCTCTGCCCAAGGTTTCATAAATTTCCACTCATAAGATGTTTTTAGTTGTTTGGGTTTGTGGTTGGTGTGACAAGTAGATTTGTTATGTCTTTCTAACATGTGATGTTATTTGCATTGTGCCGTTTTATCTTGTCTTTTTTTATTCTATCCTTGCATTAAAGTTTGATTGTTTGTGTACTTTATTTGCATCATGTGTTTTGAGGCTGACTTTTCATTGTTGGGTTCTTTTAGGCATGATGAAGAGCTCTTTAAACTTTATATGAAGTATGGTACAAATTAGGTTTGGGCAATTGAAGGGGAAAAATGTAATAGTAGTTTTGTACATGTTACGTATATGCAGCCTCTGGACCAGGTTGGGAGTATAGTCAGTTTTTCCGGTACTTGGTAACAAACCAAAATATTGAACAAATTAAACTTTTGACCTGATAATGGCAGGTTAGGGGATCACCAAAGTTATTACAATTAATACAATCCTAAGGAGGACATGAATGTTTGTATAACATATCAAAGTAATCCATCCGACAGGAACCATGAATGTACAGTATATACCAAGTTTTGTGGCAATCCATCTTGTAGATTTGAGAGATTTCACTGATTACAATTATGACTCACTGCTGGCGCATGAAAAGTAACGAGAGCTCAAAATAATGTCAACAAAGTTGAATCAACACTTCTTTTCCTGAGTCTGAACAAAAACTTATTACTAGGCTGAAAAGGTAGTGCCTGTTGCGGTGTCCATGACCTGTGGATGTCAGATGTTTTGTGAATTACTAATCAAACTCTCAGCTAAAGCTCAGCTGCCTGGAGCAATATCGCTGTGAGAGCAAAAACACAGAATAAATCATAAATAATAGATAAATGGCTAAATATTGTTTTAATGCGTAGAGGGTAGCCCAGTGCTCCTATTTGTCACTTCTTGTAAAGCAATAACCATGGATTTAAATTAAGCAGGGAATTAGCTGGTTTGCATTCAGACCTTTTCTCCACCGTTATCAGCAAACCTGCAATTGACTGGCAATAAGCTGGTGCCTGCAATGACAGGCTTTTTTCACAATTAATTTTCACTTGTGTAAACATTTAGTTTGCAGTCATACTAGAATGGAACAACAGTAGCATGGTAAATTAACTAGTGGGATATTTGAGTAATTCTAAGTCATACTGCTTAGGGACCATTCGACATTTATGGAATAGACCACTGGAGGAAAATAGGGGCGGGTCATGTCTTTTTATTCTTTGTTTATAGTCTAGGAGGGAGGGTCACCCAACTTTTGTATTCATAAAAACAGCAACATTTCCAAGTGGCTTGTTTGGTGCATATTTTTCCATGTAGCTCCATGTAGTTCTCTCAGTCTCGGCCCCCATCGCTAGCACATGGGTCCCACCCTGTTTAGTCAGCCCGACAATTTTTGCTGTAGCTCTGTAGAGACTGTGCGATTTCACAACCTGAATAAATCTCTCCCGCACATATAAACACAAAAGTGCTTTGCTACGTCCATCGTGCTGTAACTAAGACATCTGCTGAAAAATAATTTTATTAATTAGCATGATTGCTATACCAGATGCAAGCTTTTATTTTGAAAAGTCAAAGCTCACGGACAGCACACAGCTGGGAGGGCATGAGACGGGAGGTCTCCAGGCTGCCGCCATACCCGACTCAAATATTCTTCTTGTCCCGGTGATTATTTGTAAAATTGTGCAAACGACAGCCTTTTCTAATCATTTGAAAAGAACAGAGTGGTAGCATGCAAGCTCCCAAATTGACGCTTGTCTCAGAACTGGAGTTTTGGATAATGTTCAGCTTTGGCTGTGTCACTGGCCGATGTACTGTAAATTGACTGCAGATTTGAGTCGCGTATGCTCAGACTAAAACGGTTTACGGCATAACGCTTCCTCCTAAAAATTGTGAAATTCATAAAATAATAAACTTGTCTCATTACAAACAATAACAGAATATGGAAATCATTTCAAAAACATTTTACCTATCTTTGATTGTTTGATTGCTAACATTAGCTCAATACGCCATTGAAGTGACAGCCTTTGTTGTGTTTACTAACTTGTAGCCAACAGTGAAGGAACTTCGTTAAGTAGGTCTATTTTTACTGTATTGACATGACAGAAGTCTCTTGTTAGCATCTTGTAAGCTGCTTGTCGCAAAGTCAAATCTGCACTCGACTTACATTGAGCAGTGACCGGCAGCTTTAACTGCCTATGCTTTACCTATGCTAAAATATACAGTGACTGAGGAAGCCTAGTGACGAGTTCATAGCAACCAGTTCATGTGTTGAATTTGTTATTACCCATAGTGCTTTGTTGAAAGATCTCAATGTTTTATTGTTTCATTTCATGTGAATACTAGTTTACTAGGAGTAACTTAGTTTTTGAATGCGGTAATGCAGGAACAGTGCGTTTAGTTTCCATACTTATTGTGTTTCCACAACAATGTTTCTATTGAAATGGTCACCATAACAGTGGAGTGTGATGTTTAAGATGAGAATGCAGATGTTAGTCATTTATGTCACGGTTGTATATAAACAATTGCTGTCAGTGCATCTTTGTTGAGTACAAATGAGAACAGAAGGCATCAATGAGCTGTTAGGGAGGGTCATTTTTTCCCCCAATCCTTTTAGAGGGTCAAAGAAACATTTATTATTGGCAAAGAGAGGGTTAAGTCCTATGATTAAAAAAAGAAAAAACAGTCCCTTACAGCAATATAATAAGCCATGTTTCTCTCTCACAGTGAGGTACAGTGTTATTCTACTTGCAGGGAAATGTTTTTTGTTTGTTTTTGTCTCCAACACACAGACAGACAGAGACACACACACACACACACACACACACACACACACACACACACACACAAACACACACACACACACACACACACACACTCATTTTGTTTAGTCAGCAGAGACACTAGCAGAAGTGATCGATGCACAGCCACAAATCTGGGGGGCAGAGATTCTGAAGGGTGGGTTGTAGTTGTTTGGTAGTTGAGTTCAAATATCATAATGCAATAAATAATTTAATAATAATGTAATATTGAACATATTTTCACCCAATGTGTGTGTTGTTTGGCAACAACTCCATACCACCCATACTTACAGCTGTGGCTATGATACAGTATGTATATATGAGAGCAGCATAAACATTGTTACAAATTTAACTGTCACACACTACAAATGAATGAGCACAATATTCAGTTAAATAGAAAAGTTATAATGCATAAATAGGTAAGATTTCAGTAAAAAATGCAGGAGCAATTACATTACACAGTAAGTTACCAATACTGATTATATATTATATTTGCATATGATTTAGATATGTTTGAAGACTGCAAAAAAATCTGACACGCACAGTACAACTTCCTAACAATGGAAAAACACATTTTTTGCGTATTACATTACACATTTTTATAATACTTATAAAGTATGTGTACAATGCGCACGTTTTTACTGCATGTTTATTATATTATTATAAATACCAGTTTGTGTGTTTCCAAAAATTTAGCAAAGGAAACAAACAGCATTGTGCAGCTAGCTCCGTAACTGCACTATAAGTTAAAATAGTTTTTCTATGTAAATATAAATAACAAGAGAATGTAATCTCTTTAATAAAATATGCATTTGAGGCCTGTGGCAAGAGAGGACTGTAAAATCTGAAGCAATGACAAAAGAGCAGAGTGCCTTTGATGTTCAGATGAAACAAATGTCTTGTTTGGCGGAAGCGCTCTGTTTTTTTCTCTCTATCACACACACACACACACACACACACACACTGTATGAATTAGGTTCATTAACATTTTAGGTACTGGATAAGTCCAATGTTGCATTACATTATGAACACATCTCTGTAAATTAGAAAAAGGTGCATCTTATTATCATTAAAAAACACTGTCTATGTACTGGTGGTTTGCTAACATTTCTATGTTTGATATGACAGACATTTTGAAACAGGTGCAGGTACTAAAGTTGGCTCAATTTCCGGTTTTAATAATACTTTTAATGATCCTTTTACCATTTGTCAATCCGTATGGCCAACAAGGTACATGTAATTGGCAGTTGAAATGGATATTAGCCTCTTTACACAAACAGCACATATAATTCAGGGGGTAGGGCAAAGTCAACCATGGTACAGCACTCCTGTAGCAGTTTGGGGATTAGGTGCCTTGCTCAGGGGAACCACGGCAATGCCCAGGAGGAAAACTGGCACCTTTTCCACATGCCAGTCCACATTCCATACTTAGTCCGTGTTGATGTTATTAATTACACCTGTGCTTTTTTAGCTTGGACATGGAAATATATTTCTCATGAATAAGGTAAATTGGTGTTATATTCAAACCCTAGTCTAGGGTTCTGTTGTCTTTCAGTAAACAGACAGTGACATTTAAATGTCGTCTGTTGTTGAACTTCTGAACTACATCTGTATTGACGCAGTGTTTCCCAGTGTTACCTGTTCATTACAGGCATTATGCTTTTGGGCAAATAGTGGATGAAATTGTCCTACGTGTGTTTGGGCTGGTGTTTGTCTGTTTGACAGACAAAGACACTCATCCAGTTACAGGATGAATCTCTGCATTCACAGAAAATACAGCACCTTCCCGCAGTCTTGTGTGGAGGTGTGGGTGTGTTTATATGTGTTTAGGCTTGGGCCAGTCTAAAAATGTTCAAACCGGTTGATATCAAGCCAAACACCGGACCAAACCGAAATACCAAAATTCACCACTAGGTCTCCCCCTTTTCTTAGCCACTCCTGAGTAAAACTGATGAGAGTGCCCATAGTACAAGTTTAGTGACTCCAGGCTACATGGTGGCGGAAATGCACCTCCAAGTCATGAGATTTTACCTGTAGTGACAAGAAGCCTTTTTGGTTAAGTGTTTACACTTTGCCTTGTGCCTTTTTCAACTCACCTCTTTCCACGGTTTGAAATCCAAAATGTTTACATATCGGCAGCACAGTTTTAGTTTTCTTTAAGAATAACTCTGTCATATATCATCTTGTCACACCAAAAAACACACAATCTTTCTAGTAAAAAAAATTGGAAATGCACCATTCCCCTTCCCACTGCTGCTGAAATGTAATCGTCACATCTCGCTGCTTGGCTCAGCAGCAAAGTTCTGTAAAACCACAGAGACTAACGGAGACTAGCGGCTCCGTTAGTTTATTTATACACAAACATAACATTATGTTAATTACATGTCATATTCCTTTTTACCAAGGCAATCTACGTGGAAAGTGTTGAGAGCTAAGCTACCAGTTACTGCATGTTAAATGAAGCTATAACCTTACACTGAAGCTAACAATAGCCCCCAAATAAATGTAGCAAGCTAAACTACAGCAATATGCCAAATGTTTACTAAATCCTCATCCTTTAGACCACAGCAGAAAAGCTGTGGCAGAAAGCTCCACTGCCCTTGAGCTTCAGAATGCTTCAGGAAATGTCGCTTGTATGGAGCTACAACACTACTTGAACTGAGCAGGATTAATGCACACAAGGCTGCTGGATACCATCAGGACGATGGTATCCCTGGATACTCAGGGCCTGTGCTGTGCACCTGACTGAGGTTTGGACTGACATATTTAATCTGTCATTAGTCCAACCAGCTGTTTCCGCGTGCTTTAAAACCACCATCCATCCTTTTCACCTACGACTGCACACCTGTACATGGCTATAGCACCATTGTCAAGTTTGCCGACGACTACGGTGATTGGTCTCATCAGCAACAACAATGAGACAGCCTACAGGGAGGAGGTCCAGCACCTATCATCGTGGTGCACTGACAACAATTTGGCTCTCAATACCAAGAAGACCAAAGAGCTCATTATGGACTTCAGGAAGTCTAAAGCTAGCACACACACACCCATTCTCATCAACGGGACTGAGGTGGAGCATGTCTCCAGCTTCAAGTGTCCACATCTCTGAGGATCTCTCTTGGACCCTCAACACCTCTACCCTAATCAAGAAGGCTCATTAGTGTCTCTTCTTTCTGAGGAGACTCAAGAAGGTCCACCTGTCTCTTCAGATCCTGGTGAACGTCTACCACTGCACCATTGAGAGCACCCTCACCAACTGTGTCACAGTTTGGTATGGCTACTGCTCTGCCCATGACCGGAAAGTACTGCAGAGGGTGGTGAAAACTGCCCAACGCATCACCGGTTCCTCACTCCCTTCCATCGAGGCCATCCAGACGATGCTTGCGTAATGCAGCATCATGAAAGACTGTTCCCACCCCAACCACAGACTGTTCACCCCCTCCCCCCGGGAGGCATTTCAGGTCTCTCCGCACCCAAACCAGCAAGTTCAGAGGAAGCTTCTTTCCTGTGACTGTCACCCTACTGAACTCTCTGCACCCCCCCCGGACAATTTGCAAAACAAATGTACATACTGTAATTACACCTATACATAGCCTGCTCTAACACTGCTCTTCATCCTATTCATCCTGCACATACACTTATTCTTATTACTCCTATCTCTCTGTGTCACTAAGAGTCATGCCAACACATCATTTTTGTGTCTTTCATGTGTCAGTTAGAATAGGTTGTTTAAATACTTAATGCAATGTTTACTTCATTCATAGTGACTAGTGTATTTTGCTTCTTCACTTCTACTGCTTCTTTTTTGCTAATTTGTTTAGCTGTGCTTCAGTGTACAATCTAGACTAGCAATTATTGTCTTTTTTTTAGTGTCCTCATCATTGTTTGTGTTTGTATCTCTGTCTTGATGTCCATGTCCCTACAAACACACAATCACTCTCCGGATAGACATTGATGTCACTTTCTCTCTATCTCTTTCAGTCTTTCTTTTTTTTTGCATGGGTGGTCTGTTCCACATATCCACCAAAATCACAGAATGGAACTGATCCCAATATCTGATTCATGAAACACATTACATTGTATAATCAGTCATTGACAGCCATAAAATGAATACCAAGTGAAACTGTACGTATACTACATCTAGGGTTGTGTTAGTTTGGTGACTGTTGATTTTTTTTTGCAGCCTTTAATTAAAGATTAAGGGCTGCCATAATAATAAAATTTGGCAAGCAGTTGTGTAATCTCTTAGCTGCAGAGTGACTCAATATAAAAATAAATAATTGTGCAAGAGTTCTATTTCCTTTTATAACCATTCCATATACATTCTCGTATTTCCCAATGATATCAAACGGTTATTCATTCAATAATAATTCAATAATAATTTATTCAATAATAATTAATATGCCATACTTACAGTATATGCCTGGTTAATGTTCCGCAACATGGAGTATAATATAATGTGTGATTGTGTTCTACTAATATACAGTGGGGCTCGAAAGCTTGGGCACCCCAGGTAAACATTTGTATACGTAACATGCATAAAATTGAAAAATCTCCAAAAGGCATCAAATGACAGATTCGTAAAATATGTCACAAAAAGTTACATTTTATTTCCATCATTTACACTTTCAAAATAACAGAAAACAAAAAAAAATGGCATCTGCAAATGTTTGGGCACCCTGCAGAGTTTATGGCATGCATGACAGTGTCATGGATTGTTCTCAATCATCTTCTGGAAAGACCAGGCGATGTCAATCTTAAGGTTTTAAATGCCCAGACTCATTTGACCTTGCCCCAACAATCAGCACCATGGGTTCTTCTAAGCAGTCTAGTCTAGAAAACTGAAACTGAAAATAGGTGACGCTCACAAAGCAGGAGAAGGCTATAAGAAGATAGCAAAGTGTTTTCATATGCCAATATCCTCTGTTTGGAATGTAATTAAGAAATGGCAGTCATCAGGAACAGTGAAAGTTAAAGAAAGACCAAGAAAAATATCAGACAGAACAGCTTGCAGGATTGTGAGAAAAGCAAGTCAAAACCCACGTTTGACTGCACAATCCATCCAGAAAGACCTGGCAGACACTGGAGTTGTGGTACACCATTCCACTGTAAATAAATACTTGTAAAAATATGGTCTTCATGGAAGAGTCCTCAGAAGAAAACCTCTTCTACGTCCTCACCACAAAAATCAGCATTTGAAGTTTGCAAATGAACATTTGATACACGGATGCATTGTGGAAACAAGTTCTGTGGTTATGAGGTTAAAATAGAACTTTTTGGCCGCAAATGAGCAAAGGTACGTTTGGAGAAGAAAGGGCACAGAATTTAATGAAAAGAACCTCTATCCAACTGTTAAGCATGGGGGTGGATCAATCATGCTTTGGGTTTGTATTGCAGCCAGTGGCAAAGGGAACATTTCACAACTAGAAGGAAAAATGGATTCAATAAAATTTTAGCAAATTTTGGACGCTAACTTGATGCCATCTGTAAAAAACCTGAAGTTAAAGAGAGGATGGCTTCTACAAATGGATAATGATCTTAAACACACCTCAAAATCCACAGTGGATTACATAAAGAGGTGTAAACTGAAGGTTTTGCCATGGCCTTCACAATCTCCTGACCTCAACATAATTGAAAATCTATGGATAGACCTTAAAAGAGCAGTGTGTGACAGACAGCCCAGAAGTGTCAAAGAACTGGAAGACTTTTGTAAGGAAGAATGGGCAAAGATACCTCAAACAAGAATTGAAAGACTTTCCTTATGAGCATGGTTCATCGTGACATTGCACCCTAGTTATCGGGAGATATGACATAAACCGGACGCCATAGTTTGTGACTGCAGGGTTACAGCATTCTTGATTAAATCTGGACCAGTGCCAAAGAGGTTTGTTCCCATCATTCACTTACACACAAATGTATCGAGGCTGAAAAATACCTTAACTTAAGCACTGCAAATATAAGTGCGCCTTGAGCCTTAATTTTGGGAGCACAATCCTTAATAATGTTATTACAAGTTTAATATCAAATTTTCTTTCTTAAACTGATCATTTATATGAAATAGTTAGAAAAGGAAATAGAACTGTTATTTATTTTTATTTTGAGACACTCCGCAGCTAAGAGATTACACGCCTGCCAAATTGTATTATTATGGCAGTCCTCTGGGTTGTTGAAATGGTGCGCAAGATCTGCCTGTCTTGGGAGATATGACATAAACCTGACGCCATAGTTGTGTGTCTAACTACATTATGGAAAGATGGTGAAGTATCGTTCTGAGGTCTCGCAAGGAGTCTTGCTGGAAGACAGCTTTTAAAGATGTTACCTTTGGATTAGCTAAAGTGTCTGTGTTACTTTGACATCAGTACTTACACACAAAAGCATGGCAGGATAATGGCAACTTCTCCATCACATGTTAACCAATACTACAACATGGCAATAACATCTTGTACAATTCAAAGTTGAAGACCAATATTCAAATATTCCCTTTTAATTTTGTCTATGGTAACATATCCAGAGCTAAGGATCAGTATATCTTACTGAATGCTACATTTAAATGACTTCACCTGAATTACACAAGAGCCCAGCACATTGATAATGACGATGGATAATGACTACACTTTTCTCAGCCAGTTTAGCGCTGTCGAAGCGGTCCATGCTGAGGAGATGAGCTGTAATTTGGGTAATTTTTCTCCTTCACCTTTTTCTTTAATGACAATAATTATCATAGGAAAACATCTGTAGGATGGGTTGTTTTCCTTTCCTTCTTTGTCTGATCTTTGTTCTTCTCCTTCTTTTGTCTGATCATTTGTCACACTGATGTGTTTCCTATTCTTCCTCCTCCTCATCTTCCTTTCTTTACTCGCCCTCTCTCTGTGCCCCTAGCTCAATTTCTCTCAGTACAAACAAAGTTTATAAATAGTATATAGTAATAGTATTTTGTTCTTAACTCCCCTCTCCCTTTCACTGGATTATCAAAAACAGTTAATAGGAAGACGTACACACTATATATTGTACATATATGTTATACCATATAACTTATACAGCATTCAGCAGCTAGACTACTTACCAGTACAGGAAAGCATTGTCACATTACTCCCAATACTTAGAGTAAATCACTTCTTTGGCTTCCCATTCAACAAAGAATGCACTTTCAAAGCCTTGTGTTTGTTTTGAGGCACAACATGGCTCAGCTACCTAGTATATTTCTGACTTGCTCACTGACTATACCCCCAGCAGGCCTCTCACGTCTTCAGACAGTGGCTTTTTGGTTGTACTGAGAATAAGATCAGGAGCTAGTAAAGGTGCTTACTGTATACCTTCTACATTTAAAGCTAAGCTCAAAACCTCCCTGTTTTTTCAGCCCTATGCGTGTAGGTTTTGGGTGTATGTATAAATATTAGGGCTGGGACGGTATGTTTTTGTCTCGATTCGATTGTTTCAGAATACATGAGTGCCGATTCAATTTGTATTGCAATTTTCATTTATTTCAATTCTAGAAGTATTGGGATTTGACAGTAATGAGTATTGTGATTTTCTTTTCCTTCTTTAACAAAAACGTAGAATAATACACTTCCAGAGACAATATATCATGAGACATTTCTAAGAAGAATGCACATCCCATGCCAGTCAGTCTGACATTTATTTCATGTGTAAAGAGAAACACAACATGGATTTTCTGCATTTTCTTCTTTTGTTCTGTTTTGCTGGAAATGAATATGATGTAGTGTAAATGATGATATATTATATATATGATATGTAAATAAATACATATATGTATATATATATATATATATATATATATATACACAGTATATATATGTATATATGTATACAGTATGTATGTGTATATATATATATATATATATATATATATGATATGTAAATATTAAGGTGAATTCTTAATAAGTCCTTGGTAAAAAGGAAAATAATCTATATTAAAAATCGTCTAAAACAATCACAATACATGCAGTTTTTTCACTCACCCCTAATAAATACATACATTCTAAATTGTATTATATTTTTTGTTATACCACTGCATTGCATATGATTGATGTTGCATGTGAAGAAATGTTCTCTACAAATAAAGCTGCCTTGCCTCTTAGCACAGTATAGTGTTCCTCAATCACATTTGGAGTTGGGGATATTTAGGCAGTAAGGTATGTTAGGCCTGAACTTCTTACTCACCCCAGTGGTTTCTCCAGTCGACTGGCTGGTGATCCCATAATCTCCCCAAGAGTACAGAACGTCTGACCCAAAAAGTCCTGGAGGGAAAGAAGGAATATAGTCAGACCCAGACTAAAAACTATATTACCATTGGAACTGATAAATTAAAGAATTAGTTTCTGCCAAAGAAGCTTGTTTGCTTCAATTTACAGGTCAGAGTTTTCAATGTAGCCTCTGCATCCACATGTTTAACCAAAAGAAATGTTTTTTATGCAATTCATAAAAAATGTATGAAATCACAGGCTAGCACCATCTATACATCCATTAGCTTGGCCGATAAACTAGCTAGCTAGTTGCTGTGTGCTGCTTGCTTGTTGCATTGCTAAGGCTGGACTATCATTTGTTTTGTTTCAGAGCTGAAATTGTCATAAATAACATTTGGAGTACTATAGGAGAGGACACAATAAGTTAGGCTGGTAGTTTGATTTATTTTCCCTACAAGGGAAAGGGGTTAGATGGCTAAAGTTGAAGAGCCACGGTTTGCTACTGAAAAGACAAAGATGCATGTTGTAGTGCCTCTGCTCACTACTAGGATGTGGGAATTGGTACTTTAAAATTAAAGAGCAGAGTGGATGTTGTGGCCCACGTGTTGGGAGCCATTGGATTAATGCATTGTGGAGGATAATGAACAAAGGGAGATGATGGAGGGATTCACAACACCATGAACAATGACAACAAACACTACATTATTTAAATTTAAATTTTAAAATGATTAAAGTTGAGCCAGAGTGACATAGTTTTAATCATGTCTTCAACTGGACACAGTCTCTCTGTATCACCCAGCACCGGCCTGGTACATAAGACTCCCAGAGACAGATTCCAAATCATACTGTTTGGTTTTAACACATTCTTTTTTAAATTTATCTCAGCAAGGAATTGGGGAAATCTTTGGCCTTAACAGACAGGCGCAAAGTAAATAATTCATCCTCATACTGTAGGGTGTTTTATTTCAGTGAGTCTGGTCTGTTACGCCCACTGATTCCACTGAGGGTTACAGGGAAGAGCCTGGGAATTCTCACCATCTTTAAAAACATGGTACAAAAGCTAAAACAAGTATTTATTTTCATATTGTGGCTGTTGTGGAGCCCTTCGAGACTGCGACAATGGTTAAGAGCTGCACAAATGGGTCGGCTTGGCTCTCAGTTTTTGTTTTCTCTTCCTCCTGAGTAAAGGACCGTTAATGTGAGACAGCAGCCATGCAGTGTCAGAAGTGAGAGAGATGCTGGGACCTACGTTGAGTTCTGCAGGCTTCCAGAAATGTTGGGCAGCAGCAGCAACAACATTAATGAAAACAACGACAACAGCAATAACAACATCATCACAACACTATACCAAATACCTAGCACTCTTAGCATTGATCAAGATGTCCAAGTGCGAGTGTAAAGACAACATGCTGTGCCAGAACTAAAACCCAAAGCACACAGGTAGAATTTAAGCTAGTGATGAAAACAAGCAAACCCAGTCATCCAAATACATCAAATAATCATTCAAACTGATTATTTTAAAGTTTTGTCAATGCTTTCTGTCACCATAGTTTCCAGCCTTATGGATAAAAACTAACTTATCTTGATCTAGTTAAACAAAAATGATCATGTAATGTAATATATTGCTTAAAATGGAAACTAACAAAGCATTGCATAATCCAAGCTTTTCTACATGACAGTATAGCAATGCCTGCTGAATACTACTAAAACAAATACAAACATTAGATAAGACTTAATAATAGATCTATAGAAATATAATTAGAATATTCAAAGCACAATTACAGCATGCATAAACCTGTTTAAGTCTAAAAACAAAGACATTGAATAAAGAGAAATAAACATTTGTATTTGGGTACATCTACGGTATGATCAGGCAATAAAAAGGGTTTGCTCTATTCCATCAAGACAATACCATGCAGCAGTCAACAGAAAAACATCAACATTGCCACCAATAGACCACTGATAAAAAAGGCTTTGGCCAGTCTCAAACCACTTTGAACACCATATTCTATTAAGCACTTTTTACTTTTTTTCATTTTCACAGCCATTCAAGCCAATAATTCAGATTTTACTCAAAACTGGCCTCCATTTATCAGTGGATCAAGGTCACAATATGTGCACTCACATGTTTGGACAGGTCTGGGCTTTTGGAGTCGACATCATACCTGAAGGGAAACAAAATAAAAGCAGCAAAGCTATTTTATTTCAAAAACTGTAGAGGAGACTCTTATCTAAATGGGGACATTTTGATTAATATGCTCATAAAGGCAAGCTTTTAAACAAACGCTGGTGATCTGTCATCACAGGGAGCACAAAAAGAAATACTTTCACCACACTTATCTCATTTTGTTGTAGGTTTAAGGACATAGTGTGTTTCAAACGTCTAGGGAAGGCAAAGGGTATGATGGCAATTGAGGAAGGGTATAAATTTAAATGAAAAGTAACATAGGAAAAAAGGATAACAAAAAACTACTGTATGTACAGAAGTGGGTGCACTCATGAGAGATCAAAAACTGTCATCACAATTCACATAACACACTACAAGCCAAGATTAAAATGAGGACAGGATCTTAGCATCGGTTTCAGTTGTTAGTATATGTGGGCAGAATAATTGGGTAAGGGTTCAACAAGACCTTTTTTTCCTCTTCCATAATAATGAATGGTGGACGTGGTCTGATTTGCATGTGAATATAAAGCTTTGAAAGTGAAGGAAGTGGACCATATGTGATGTACGAAGATTAAACACTCAATGAAACAATAGATCCTTTTTGCTGGAGATTATTCAGGCTGCACATGCTACATGTTTATGAGTTTCTCTTACTATTAATTTAAATAAAAGATCAAGTGCTATACTACAAAGTTGCCAAATTGCATCTATTTTTATATTCTGTGGTGGCTTAGCTGTAGAGGATATAAAGGCAAGTTGTGCTAAGGGTCACTGTATTCAGGGGCTCTACGGGAATGGTTGTTTATGTGATTTCAAATTAAGATAATTTGTATCCATGAAAAAGCTTAACCCCAGCAAGTGCTGAGGCAGCCTTCTTTGTGTGTCCAATCTGTAAAGAGCTGGCAGGTAACCCTTCATGCTGGACAACAACACGCTACATACAGTTTGCAAAAATGATGACCACTGTTTTGTCAGAAACAGATTTATTTGTACTGAGAAATCCTGAATGAAAATCACATGTCACAAAACGAATCATGAGGTCAAATGATTGTTTTGCTAAACCGCTCAGTTCTCACACAGCACATTTGCAGGTTACAGAAATAACGTTGGCAGTTCTTAAAAGATTGGTCTTTGATTTCACACAGACGTGAAAAGCAGGCTCCACATTTATGGATTTTGTTGGTTAAAATGATGACTGCCAGTACAATTTTTTAGCAGTTGTGGGTAGCTAACGTTAGCCTGACCATGAGTTGGCTAAAAACTCAATTTTCAGCTGACTTTTAATGTTTCCAATTGACATGTTTTAAAATGAGAACCTTCATAAAGAACTCTCTTGAATAGCAATTGATGGCTACATACGTCATATTGTATTGAAAGACTGAGGCTAAACTATGTGTCCCAGGCAAAAAGTCACATCTTTATTTGGAGAAATTCAAAGCTTAACAGGCCTGCTGTGCCTAATTAATAGGGATTCTAATTTTTAGTTTTTTTTTCTGACCTACCCTTGTTAACCAATCATTAACCGTTAACAGAGGTTGAATGATGGGTGGTTTCAGGGGCTCCATCCCTAAATGTTACTACTACTACTACTACTTATACTATTACTACTACTATGCTATTCCCTAATAGAATTATATAATTAAGTAAATGTTCTTATGTTGCTCTAATATTCAAACCACATTTGCTTGGCATTATTGAGGATTTGGAGTTAGAGCAGCCCAAATTAGTTTGGCATTTTAATTCAAATGAAGCAGATTTATCAGTTTACGCCAAATTCCTATTTTATTATCTTACTTATGTAATTTAAGTATAGAAACATCTGACAAGTTTTGCCTTTTTTTAGGAGACAGGAGTGAAAATGAGTCATCCTCATGAAATGTTTTGTTTTGGTTTCAAAATGATGAAGACATGAATACCAAATTGGATGCAAGCTCTACAGGATGGTTGTTTTCCATAGCAACTATCATGTTTTTTCCCAAATTATGTTTAAGCATTCTTTTATCAATTGGCTTGAAAAATAGTGCACATAGTTGCTGTAAATGAGAAAGGAGCATGCCCCCGGAACCCCCTAGATTTGGGCTGATTCCTGAATAGTGATACTAATGACTCTTTCCAAGACAAGCCCGGGCCCTGTGGATTCATTTCTTCCTCAATTTATGTTGTGACAGGTAATAGGAAAAGAATGGTGAATAAGCATTTAACTGCAAACTTAGCAAATTTAGCATCCATTCCTCGTCAGCCACAGCCTGTCCCAAAAAATGAAAACACACTAACACTAGCCTTACTAAACGTCAGGTCTTTGGCAGGAAAATCATTTTTAATCAACGATTTCATTATTAAACACAATCTAGATTTTATGTTTTTAACTGAAACCTGGTTAGACCATAATAACAGCGCTGCTGTTCTCATCGAGTCAGCTCCCCCTAACTTCAGTTTTATGAGTAAGAATAGAGTGAATAAGAAAGGAGGTGGAGTTGCCATATTATTTAATGACTCATTCCACTGTACGCAAATATGTTATGGAAATTTTGTTTCCTTTGAATATGTGGCCCTTCAGCTAAAGTCTTCCCCTCAAGCAATATTTCTAAATATCTACAGGCCACCTAAATATTGTGCAACCTTCATTGATGACTTCACTGAACTTCTGTCTATAATCTGTATTAACTTTGATTGTGTAATCATTGCGGGTGATTTTAACATTCATGTTGACAACCCCAGGACAGGGGGGACCAAAGAACTGTGTTGTGTTTTTGAGAACTATGGACTGACTCAGCATGTGACAGAGCCCACGCACAATAAGGGACACACTCTTGACCTGATTGTCTCCAAGGGTCTGAACATTTCCAAGGTTGTGGTGACTGACGTTGCTCTCTCTGATCATTCCTGTGTTTTCCTTAACGGCACTATCTCTGTGCCCAAAAGTGTCCAAACAAAGATAATCAGAAAACGGTATATCACTGAAAACACCATTGAAACATTCACTCAGCTTTTCTCTTCCACACCCGCCCTCTCTGGGCTATCAGTGACTGAGCTTGTAGATCATTTCAACTGTAAAATTACAAATGTTATTGATGACATTGCTCCCACTAAGGTCAAAGTTGTCTCTGGTAAGAAAAGATCTCCATGGAGAAATGTCCTATTGGTGAGAACAGAAAAAATAGAGTGTAGGAAAGCTGAACGAAGGTGGCGAAAAACAAATCTCCTGGTCCATTATAACACCTATAAAGAGAGACTTCGCATTTATAATTTGGAACTGAGGAATGCAAGAAGGTCTTTCTTCTCTGATATTATCTCTAGAAACAATAATAATTCACGTGCCTTGTTTGCCACTGTCGATAGATTAACAAACCCTCCAGTACCAGTAGCATCTGAACTTTTATCTACCAAGGCCTGCAATGACTTTGCATCCTTCTTCAAAGACAAAATTCAGAAGATTAGACAAACGGTCAGTGCCTCCATATCAAGCTCAGGATATGTGTTGCCGCAATGTTCAAGCAAAACTAGTTCCAATATGACAGAATTTCATATAATCAACCATGAAAACCTGGAGGACATTATACAACATCTGAAAACCTCCTCCTGTTGCCTTGATATTCTACCAACGGGTGTTTTCAAAAATGTTTCAACATGTTTGGCTTCTGATCTTCTACAGATCGTGAACTTGTCTCTTCTTTCAGGTATCTTTCCACAGGCCCTGAAAACTGCAGTAATCAAGCCACTCTTAAAAAAGAACAATCTAGACACATCACTAATGAGCAACTATAGGCCGATATCGAACCTTCCGTTTTTAAGTAAAATCATTGAAAAAGCGGTTTTCTTACAACTCAGCCATTTCCTGTCACTAAACAGTTTTGATACCTTTCAGTCAGGTTTCCGACCACACCACAGCACTGAGACGGCTCTTGTCAAAGTCTTTAATGACATCCACCTTAACACAGATAGTGGCAAAATTTCAATCTTAGTATTACTTGATCTCAGTGCTGCATTTGACACGGTCGACCACGACATATTACTAGACCGATTGGAAAACTGGGTAGGACTTTCTGGCTCAGTACTAAACTGGTTTGAATCCTACTTACAGAATAGGGATTACTTTGTGTCAATAGGTAATTATACATCTGAGCATACAAATATGACGTGCGGAGTTCCCCAAGGCTCTATTCTGGGGCCTCTTCTGTTTAACATCTACATGCTCCCACTGGCCCAGATTATAGAGAACAACAAAATAAGTTACCATAGTTATGCGGACGACACACAAATTTACATAACCTTATCACCAGGGAACTATAGTCCATTACAAAAACTGACTAAGTGCATTGAACAAATTAACGGCTGGATGTGCCAGAACTTTCTGAAATTAAATGAAGGAAAAACTGAGGTGGTTGTTTTTGGAGCAAAAGAGGAACGATTGAAAGTCTGCGCTCAGCTTCAAACAACAATATTAAAAACAACAGACAAAGCCAGAAATCTTGGTGTAGTCATGGACTCAGAGCTGAATTTTAACAGCCACATTAAGACAATTACAAAGTCAGCCTACTATCACCTTAAGAATATATCAAGGGTTAAAGGACTTTTGTGTCAACAGGACTTGGAAAAACTGGTCCATGCCTTCATCTTCAGTAGACTTGACTACTGTAATGGTGTCTTTACAGGTCTCACTAAAAAATCAATCAGACAGCTGCAGCTGATTCAGAACGCTGCTGCCCGAGTCCTCACTAAGACCAGGAGACTGGATCACATCACTCCAGTTCTGAAGTCTTTACACTGGCTTCCTGTGTCTCAAAGAATTGATTTCAAAGTACTTTTGCTAGTTTATAAATCACTAAACGGTTTAGGTCCAAAATACATTTCTGATCTGCTACTCCACTATGAACGACCCAGACCGCTCAGGTCATCTGGGACAGGTCTACTTTCTGTCCCCAGAGTCAGAACTAAACAGGGTGAAGCAGCTTTCAGTTTCTATGCTCCTCATATCTGGAATAAACTCCCAGAAACCTGCAGATCCGCTGCTACTCTCAGTTCTTTTAAATCAAGGCTGAAGACCTTTCTTTTTGATGCTGCCTTTCTTAAATGACTGCTCATTTCTTTAAATTTCTTATGCTGCACTGTAACTTTTATTCTTGTGTTTTATGTGTCCTAATGTTTTAACTGTCTATTCATGTGTTTTATCGGTTTTTAATGCTTATGATTTTTACATGTGTTTTATCTTTTTAACTAATTTTATGTAAAGCACTTTGAATTGCCCTGTTGCTGAAATGTGCTATACAAATAAAGCTGCCTTGCCTTGCCTTGCCTTGAATATTTATAACGTCTGGACCTGCCTCAGACCATTAACAGGCAAGCAGGCAACTGAGTTCCAGTTCGCTTTTAGCATCCTTGGAGAGCTGGGAACTTGTACCAGTCACACAGTCACGATGTTACGTGCATTGTCATGGACATGTGCATTCACTTTGGCAGTAAAAATGGAACGGCTTGCATGTAATATATGTCCGAGCCTGTTTCCACCGCAATGATTACAGTAGTTTACCTGCAAGGTTGTTAGTTGTGTGCTTGACTAAAGTACACACTCACAAACGCAACTTGCTACTAGCAAGCTAACTATCAGTTAAGAAATAGATTGTATAGCCCATTTTCCTTTAATCAGCTTTTTTAAATAACTTTTTAGAAAAATTTTTAACTTTATTATTTTTAACTGTTTAACTGATAGTATAATTAGTCAGAAATATTGTTATCAGTTAATGGTTAAATAGTAATTATTAATATACCTACTAGTTATGGTTGCTAATCTGATCGTTGTTTTGGGGGCAGTGTTTTCCAAACAGTACATTTTTGTGTGATAAAAACCGTGATAAAGGGCTCTAAATTAGCACAGAGCAGAGGGAGAGAAATGACATTGTTGATACAACTTCAAAGGAAATCACTCACAAGTCAAAGCGAAGGTTCTGCTTCTCCTCAAAAAAGTAGTCCAAGATGTACTTTCGAACAAAGTCTGGGTTTAGGGTGTTATCTATCACCTCCGTTCTGCCAAACTGTGGAAGGAGAAAGGCAAATGGAAGTGAGGTGAGAAAATGATGAAAGGAGAAGCAAGACAAAAAAACACTTTTAATAAACAAATACTCTAAATGCTCTTTCTTCTCTTTCTAAGACTCTCCTTTATATGCATACATTGACAGAGCCCTGATTAATGAAAGTGCTTTCACATGCTGCCGCTGTACAGAGGAAGCCAAGGGTGTGTTTCCTGGTTCCTTGATCCTTACTCCTCTTCCATATTAATTATAGCAAGATAGCTTACTCATTAACCCCACAGAGAAGAAGAGATAAAGGAAGAGGTAAGGAAATGTGTAGAGAGAGACAGAGACGGTAAGAAAAACGGCTAAATATGTATAAAGAAAAGGGAGCAGGTTTGTAAAAAAAGGAGGGGGGAGTAGCAGGAGTGGGAAAGGAGTGGGAAGAGAGAGAGGGGAAGAAAACTAGTGATTAAGGCCTCCTAATTAGTTGGATTCTCACTTGTAAAAATGAAGGCATGGAAATAGGCCAGAGCAAAGGCTGGCAAAGACCCAGCAATGCCACATGCATATACTATACAACGTTATTAGAAGGGCATTGTCTAAAAAGTTGTTCTTTGGCTGCTATTATATCTCCTGCCCCTGTGGCTTTGTGCATGTACTCTGTCTTCTTGGAGTTCCCATCAAGTGTAATGCACACAGACAACAACACATAGCCCCAAATTTATAAGGTATTCAGTGTGTCAAGGAATATGAACCATCTGTGCACAACATAAACCAAAATGATGAGGTCTTGATTTTGACACAGGGCTACCAAACTGAGTTTATATTTCACTTTGGTGACTTTTCTAAACAAATTTGCAGTTATGTACAACCAATTGACTTTTTGGGGCAGTTGCCCTTTTTTGCCAGGTTTGCAATTCATCTTTCATTGCTCACAAAAACATAATTTCCAGGTTAAATATAACTACACACTGCATGTGTTGAGTAAACTTCTTTAACATTCAGTTTAATTTTTATTTCACAAACTCTTCCAGTGACTCTTACTGATCACTGTTACATTTTCTTAATTTATGATCTTAAGTAAAATATTCTCAAACTAGAGCAGTGATTCATGCACCAAATGGAATCGGAGTATTGCTGTTTCTATGTGTCTTGCCTGCAGTGTACAATATCAATGTAAAATCCGACATCATGCAACTGCACTACTACAACTGTGTTTAAGCCAAACCTGCCCTGTTTTATTGGAACACTGGCAAACTTTACAATTTCAATCAATGACAAGGAAGCCACTTGTAAGTAGGAATCAATCTTGTTTTTCCATAATGTGGAGAAGCAGGTACTGTAGGTGGATATGTGAGTTAACTTTGTCTTTTCAATCAATACAGTAAAAACACCAAATGCAATACAATGTGGGTAATTAGGAAAATACAACTGCTATAAAACCAGACACCTCTATATTGTTACAAAATGTAATCTCTTTGATCTCTGTTTTTTTAGTGTTATATTTTCACTCAGTGACTGAACATCTAAATGTAACCAGCGAGAGAGAAAAGTAGAGATAATGATACTGATATTGTGAGACACCCATTCTTTCCAAGACAGCCCCAGGTGTTGATGAGGCTGTGAGCCCATGTTAGTAAAGAGGCGGGTGATAGTGAAGATGAGCTCTGTAATGTGATTTCCCTGCTGAGTAGAAGAGACAATACTGTGCTGCAGAGTTCATTAGATACTGCTGGGCTGCTGGAACTGGCTAATGAGAATATCTGGTTTGAAGTCCCTGAACCACACCCTCGACATGTACCATACAAGCACACAGCTGCAGAGCAGCTCACACATGTAGAGTCTACATATTGACCTGCAGTGTCTGATATTGAAATGTGAACCTGTCCCTAAAACACAGACACAGGAAAAATCAGACACACACAAAAACACACACACACACACTCTGAGTGACGGGTTTAAAATAAAGGCAACAAGATAGTCTAATCCATCATTATTTTTCTGGGGTTTTTGTTCCAAACCTAACAAAGATTTAATTATCTTTTTTCCTGTAGCACACATACAGTAAATCACCCCTGGGGATCTGTGCCATGTGAATGTCCTGAAGTTCTTTAGCCAACATGGATTTTAATTCTCCTCGTACCATGTTCGGCAGATGGAAGCATGGTGCTGATATAATGAACTTGGTGGAGTCTTGTGTTCTCACAGAGAGAGGTAAATGACAATGGTGTGAATTAGTGTGGACTGTGTGTAATAGAGACTGAGCTTTGTTTCTGTTTTGGCCTTCAGTGAAAAACACTAGGGTGTGTTTAAGATTCCCCAAGACAGAGTGAAAGACGCACACAGGATTTTGAAAAGCCTCCCAAGAATGATAGAGAGTTAAGGATACTTCATTTGAGGAGAAAGAGCCAAACAACGAGCTGAAAATCACATCTTCCTCCCCATGAAACGTGGCATTAAAAATACATCCCAAAGTTTGTTAGAGCTTTAAAGCTATAGTGTTCATATTATGTAAGTTATATATATATATATATATATATATATATATATATATATATATATATATTATAGTATATTATAGTATATTATAGTATATATATATATATATATATTATAGTAGTTTCTGCCGCCCTCATGAGGAATTCTAAGTAATGACAACAAAACTGTCGGTGTGTCCACGTGATACAAGCCTTCCGTGACTGCACTATGCAGGCGCTGTAGTACACAAAATTACTTTGTCCTAGTGTTATTTCATCTCAGCCCACTTAAGAATTATAATAATTAAAATCTATATTTTTTTTTGTTAATCAATTTTAGTGCTTCAAGTTTGCAAACTTGAAGCACTGTTAGTGACAGAGGGCAAAACAATTACAGGTTCAAAGAAACAATAATTGATAAATAAATCATTACACTATACACATGATCACCTTCTTGTTGGCATAGGATGTTTACACAGGTCATTCCCTAACAATAATAATAATAATAATAATTCACACTGTTACAGATGTAGCTCTTTATAGATCCAAACTCAAAACTTATTTATTTAGAATGGCTTTTAGTACATAGTAATGATTTTGACAATTCCCTGTCTTCCCCCTTTTTCTATGTAACCTTATCTTATTTTACTGTTTTTATTCTTTTCATTGGATGTTATGTTGTTTTATTCTTGGTTCTTGATGTAAAACATTGTGGATACCTGCTGGTTGCTGTAAAGTGCTATATTAAATGTTGATTGAATGATTGATTGATAATATTGTGTGTAAAATTCCCTTACGTAAAAGACGTGATGAGTGTTGGTGTAGAGGCAACATTGCACATGAACAGGATTCCACTACTGTGCTTTCTGTGCTATATCCAGAACTTAACAAGATGTTTCAGGCTGATAAAAAGTGACATTGACAGCATGGCTACCGCTATGCACTGACAATCCCCCACAGACACACATACAACAGAGAGCCTCTTATAGGAGCTATCCCAGCTACACGCAGTTACTCACACAGTTACTCTCTCAAAGGGCCATACATGGGTGCTGAAGTGCACCTGCATCACTGCAGCAAGGTGAGAAGATAAATCCCTGGAAGTCAGCAAAATAAAAGATTTTCACAGAGGTGTTAATTTACTCTTTAACCATGCTAATAATAATTTGGCTTAACTGACTAACAAGATTGCAGGGCTTTGTTAGAGTCCACATTTCTTTGGCATTTTGCCTTTATTTGACTGCCGCTATTGTATAAGGACAATTATGTTTACATAACTTGTTTGAGGACAGATCTCTTTGCTGTTTCTAGTACTCCACTGAGGGTGTATTGGTCAATAATACTTAGCCAAAGAACAGCCTTACCTGGCACCTGGTAAACATCTCCTACTGTACACTCTGAATACTTAAGTCCATACCAGAGTCGTTACTATGATTTCCTGATATATGAATGAACAACAACAAATCTATTGTATTGTACACAATAACTTACACAGTTAATATGTCGTAGCATATTAGAATGAGACCGGTTTTCTACACTGCGCCTGAGTTACATAACCTCCAATTAGCATCAGTGTAAAATCACCCCTAAAAGTATTTTTTCACCAAATCTAGAGCAAAGCACTGCACAGGATAATGAACATAGTTCTGTGATCTTGCATAGTAATGCCAAAAAATAAGGAGACATTCTTCATCTAATCAAGAATCTCCATAGATAGCACCAACTGCATTAACATGACACACAACAAATACTGGAGGAGGCGGAAAGCATTATCAAATGTGACCCAAGCCCAACCGGTGCAGTATGCTAGGGGGCCCTGTCAGAAAAGGTTATTTAAAAGTCCCTAGTGAGTCCACTGTTTGGCTTCACTTGTTCAGTCTGAGGTTTGGGCATGTTACCTGGAGAAACACCCACCACCTCGTACCGATATGATTATAGATGTGACGTCTTACAACAAAATCAGCAAACATGAAAGAATAATTTGATTTGATGATAAACTCAAGTGAAAAGCTTGTTATATGAATTATGTTTTGTGTACTTAATTGGATTAATAGCCTGTCCTACATTCATTAGTTGTAAACTTAAACAGTGTATTTTTTTGAGAAGTGCAAATGAGAGTTTTATGATGGAAAGAGCTTAATGTATGCTTACCACTACGCTTTATTCACACATGCATACACATTTTTGTATTAGCTATATTTAAATAAAAGCCCACACAGCCATCTGCTTTGTACAAATAAACACACAAGGGGTCAGTATGGATGTCAAATATGGCGAGTGACATTAAAGAAAAGTACTCTGTTGGAACGTTTGCATAAGCATGCACAGAAATATATTTTGACTGTAATACACACACAGAGAGAAATTGGCAGAGATCCACATAATGTAAAAAGTAGTCCAGAGTTAGACTGGTTGGGCATACTCCCAGGCCCCCTCCAAGATCCTTGCGAGAGTGAAGATCTGATCCGTTGTGCCACGGCCAGGACGGAATCCGCATTGTTCCTCTTCAATCCGAGGTTCAACTATCGGCCGCACCCTCCTTTCCAGCACCTTGGAGTAGACTTTACCAGGGAGGCTGAGAAGTGTGCTACCCCTGTAATTGGCACACACCCTCTGGTCCCCCTTTTTGAAGAGGGGAACCACCACCCCGGTCTGCCACTCCTTAGGCACCGTCCCAGACTTCCACGCAATGTTGAAGAGGCGTGTCAACCAAGACAGCCCCTCCACACCCAGAGCTTTCAGCATTTCTGGACGGATCTTATCAATCCCTGGGGCTTTACCGCTGTGGAGTTCTTTGACTACCTCAGCGACTTCCACCAGGGAAATTGACGACAATCCCCCATCATCCTCCAGCTCTGCCTCTACCACAGAGGGCGTGTCAGCTGGATTTAGGAGTTCCTCAAAGTGCTCCTTCCTACTGACTGACTAGCACAGAAGTCCAACAACAGACAACCACTCTGTTTTAGATCAGGGAGGCCGTTCCTCCCAATCACGCCTCTCCAAGTATCTCCATCATTGCCCACGTGTGCATTGAAGTCCCCCAGCAGAACTATCCCCTGCTGGAGCCCCATACAGGACTCCATTCAAGGTCTCCAAGAAGGCCAAATACTCCGAACTCCTGTTTGGTGCATATGCACAAACAATAGTCAGAGTTTTCCCCCCCCATCACCCGCAGGCGTAGGGAGGCGACCCTCTAGTCCACCGGGGTAAACTCCAACGCAGTGGCGCTCAGCCGGGGGCTTGTGAGTATCCCCACACCCGCCCGGCGCCTCACACCATGGGCAACTCCGGAGTAGGACAGAGTCCAACCCCTATCCAGGAGTACGGTTCCAGAACCTAGACTGTGCGCAGAGGTAAGCCCCACCAGATCTAACTGGTAGCGCTCCACCTCCCGCACAAGTTCCGGCTCCTTCCCCCACAGAGAGGTGACATTCCACGTCCCCAGAGCCAGCCTCTGCCGCCCGGGTCTGGTCCGTCGAAGCCCCTGACCTTCGCTGCCACCCATATAACAGCGCACCCGACCCCTTTGGATCCTCCCACAGGTGGTGGGCCCATGAGCTGGAGGGAGAAGTGCCACGTTGCTTCTTCGGGCTGTGCCCGACCGGGCTCTGTGGCAAACCTGGCCACTAGACGCTTGCTCACGAGCCCACCGCCTGGGCCTGGCTCCAGACGGGGGGCCCCGGGCTTCTTCCGGGCGGGGTCCCTCTATCCCTTCCTTGTTTTTCCATCAGAGTCTTTGAACCATTCTTTGTCTGGCCCCTCCCCTGAGACCTCTTTGCCATGGGAGACCCTACCAGGAGCACAAAGCTGCCACACTGCCGATGTCTTCAACATGGTAGAGGAGGACTGACTGTAAATTAAACACTCACAATTAAATAAATATTCAGCAAACCATCAGTCGAAGGCTTTCTAGTACTTTCTTCAATCTGTCTCCGGTGGGTTGGGCTTTTCCAAAAAAGGTGAAAACAAGGGGGGTGTTCTGAAGACAGACTGTTACCTGTGTAACAGGGGTGCTCTATAAACACCCCCATTAGCAATTAGTGCTTTCCACCCATAGACCGTAACGGTTAGCTGTAACTGTTAGCTCTGTAAGCTAAGCTACCCCGTGTCCCTTGCTCACACACACGGGGTTTTACCGTGTTTTTCTTCGCTGCATAGTAATTCTCATCTTGATAGGAATCACAGCGGTGCCTCCAAATTGTTACACCACTCAGACCAAGACGGTGCTAGTAGTGTATAAAAGTTCAGTTTTATTCCACAATGTGTTTCTTCAATTCCCCACGGTCTGGACTACCACCTGAAAACGTGTCTTCTAACATATATTGCAGTATATTGTAACGACAAATCACTACACAGGTAGCCTACTACTGGCAGGGTGAAGACATGCATAACTTATAATAAAACTACATGTTTAATGCATTACTAAACAGAATACAGATAAATTATGTGTTAAATGTAAGCCAAACAAAATACTTTCAATAGGGGTATTTCCAGGTACCACAAGGACAATAAGAAAAAATTAAATATCACCAGCCTTATTATTAAAAGTGTCATATTTGAAAGTGTTGTTTTTTTTTGTTTTAACAGTGCTCTTAGTCCAATATTCTCAAACTGCTGCCCACTTGTAAGAAGTCTTGGTGTTTTTATTGACCATTCTTTTAAACTCAATAAACAGATCAGTTCAGTGGTAAAAACAAGATTCTTTCAGCTCAAACTTCTTGGGAAGGTCAAGCCTTACCTGCCCCATAGCCAACTGGACTAGTTGTGCATGCCCTGATCACAAATCGCCTGGACTACTGTAACTCATTGTACTATGGCCTTGATCAGCCTTCAGTTCGGCGATTACAGTTAGTTCAGAATGCAGCGGCACACCTGCTGACAGGAAAAAGGCGCTACGACCACATCACCCCTGTACTGTCGCCTCTCCACTGGCTGCCTATCGTTTTTAGAATCCATTTTAAGATCTTATTGTTTGTTTTTAAATCTGGCTGGCTGGCACCATCATATTTATCTGATATGCTGATTTTGCACACTCCAGTCAGAGCACTTAGGTCTGCTGACCAGTTGCTGTTAGACTGTCCCAGAACCAGACTGAAGACCAGAGGGGACAGAGCTTTCTCGGTGGCAAGTCCTAAGCTCTGGAACTCTCTCCCTCTCAACATTAGAGTAGCTTCCTCTATTGAGAGTTTTAAATCACTTTTAAAAACTTATCTCTTTGCACTGGCTTTTAACACAAGCTGAGCTGTGACATTTTGTTATTGTTATTGATTTGAGCAAAGCTTTTTATCTGTTGTCTGTTTGTTTTTGGCATATTCTGTTTTATATGGGTTTTTCCAGTTATTTGTTAAGCTTTTTTTTCTTATGTTGTTATCTATAATTGTAGAGTACTTTGGGGGGCAGTAGTGACTGTTTGTAAATGTGCTATAGAAATAAACTTTGACTTGACTTGACTTGACTTTTTCAAGATTATTTTATTGGAATTTTAGGTCTTTATTTGATAGGACAGCTTAGAAATTAAAGGGGGGAGAAAGGGGGGGCAATGACATGATGCAAAGGGCCGCAGGTCGGAACCGAACCGAGGGCGGCAAGAATTGAGCCTCTGTAACGTTGGGTGCACACTCGTAAGCTACTCAGGCACCCCACATTTCACAATGATTGCAGTGGGCAGACAGATTTCAGTTTTAGTCACTTTACTCGAGCGCTATCATTAAATGTTTTACTTTTTATTATACCAGAAGAACAATGTAATTAATAGACAAACAGACCAGTCAGATAATAAGAGAGAGAGTGGACAGTAATTCTGCTCAGACTGAATAAAGGCTCAGTAAGACTTAAAGCTTTCCCAGCATGCTTTTTAGTCCCCAAAGTGTCAACATATTGATCACTACATTGTGAGGGCCTCTTTTTGTTGGATTGAGTGTCCAATTAGAGAATATTTCCCTGGCATTTTGAGAAAAGACAAATACAAGACCTGAACGGTCTTAAGTAAAGCCTCACCCAACACACAAATGCAATTACGACAAACACACAGTAAGCACAGCAAGAGATTTATTGGCCATAAGTCACTTCCTTCTGTGTGTGTGTGTGTGTGTGTGTGTGTGTGTGTGTGTGTGTGTGTGTGTGTGTGTGTGTGTGTGTGTGTGTGTGTATACACTCACCTCTCTCCACTGTTTGGTTTCAACACCTTGTGTATAGAGCACGCATACTGTGAAAAAGTACCATATAAAGACAGGAAGAGAAAATGAGGGGGAAAAAGAGAGAAAAGGGGAGATACAATCAGCGAAATTCATCAGATTCCAAAATGGGAAATCAATATGAGGAGTTTTAGCAGTACAGTGAACAAACAGACATGGCACTCCGAGCAAAAGAAAGATTTCCCAAATCACAGGGCAACATATCCGCAAAACCCAGAAAGAGAAAAAAACTAGATTGGAGCAGGACAGAAGGCTTTTTTTAGGATTAGAGTACCAACACAGTGATGACAGAAGAGTGCAAACAAACAATCAAACACAGAGTCTCTGTGATGTACTTACATGGATCTGACTTAGAGAATGTGTCTTTATCCAGAAGATTTCTGAAAAAGGAAGAAAGAGAATAAAAACAATTGTTACTCAGTGACAAGGAACACCTTATTCATGCTGACATGTTGCTATCACAGAGATCTGAAGTGGTCAATTCTTATAATTCAATTCAATTCTTTTTTTTTTTTTTTTTTTGCTCAATTCTGTAGACCTTCCATACATCCATGTACTCTTAATAAAATGCTATTTTTTATTTGAAAGAATCTAAAATAATTATTCATAAAAAATGTTTTGTAGCTCGCTGTGGGCATTTTCTTTTTCTATCATCACTGCTACTACTCTGGATTCTGATTCACAGGAAACAAAACAAAACTTAACTCTGCTAAGTGACTTTCAAGCCTCACCTCTCTCCCTTTCAGATGCTTTTCACAACCACACCTGGCATCAAGGAAGCAAATAAACAACAGTACACTGTAAAAAAAGGATTTTTAAGGGTGGTAAATATAAACCATGCAAATTGTCTAAAATTTACCAGATTATTCTAGTTATCAAAGAAACTATAAAATAATGGGTAAATTATACCTGCACTACCCATTTTTTAACAGTAACAAGTGTTACATGGAAAAATAGGGTAACATTTACCCAAATGCAACCGGTTCTACACTGCGATGTGCGCATGCATCAGACCTGGATGAGCGGGGTTAGAATTTTTGAAGGATGCCTGCTGCTTCCTGCTGCCGTCTGAACTGAAGGTAAACTCACTTTATTCTTTTATATGTTGCTGTGTACAATATCACGAATGCATAGGACAGTTTAAGAACTGTTGAGTTGTTTCACAAGAGTTGTAGTCAGAGTGTTTATGTGTTACGTGCATGCTTGAACCGGAAGTTTGAATCGGCGACAGCGCCGGGGTCATTCACTGTCTAACGTCGGGACAAAACGCTGGAAATAACATAACCGTGTAGGGACTTCATTCTAACAGTCGGTAAGTAGGGTTTGTTCGCGTTGTGTATTTTACAATAGTAGCAATCATACCATTGTGTGTGTTTGCTGTGCAGAGCCTCCACAGTGTGTTGATGGAGGCCTACTTTCCGCGCATCTTGTTAACATTCATTTCTCTTTAGTCATCCGCTAAATATATTTTCTAAATATATATTTTCACTTTCAAGTGGCGATAATTCGGTCGTTAAATTAGTTCTTCCCACTTGACCGGGTCCTTAGTGGTTTTTAGGATAGTCCGCGCCAACGGGAGTTTGAATTGGCGACAGACAAAAGATCGGGCGGGATTTGCAATTTATTTTGGGGTTTTGGGTTTAGGCGGATGGATAAAATTTGGGCTGGTTTCGGATCAGTTCGGCGGGTTTTTGTAGCCGAAACACGGGCACTTCAGATGCTTCTCCAACACTCTGTTCAGCAGGCAGCAATCTCACTCACTCATTCACTCACACACACACACACATCCACTACAGTTCTGACGTGCCCACACGCGTCTGTACAGTTGACACACAGTTGACGCATCTTGACAAACTAATGTCAAGAGTCGATGTCGCTGTTCACTGGATTTTTTTTTGTTGCTAGGTCAGTTTATTATCAACTGCAGGTGTTTTACAGTTGTTCTACCTGGCGATGACGTAGCTTACACACTCACAGAGACATGCATGGACAGCAGCCGAAGGATTTCTTAGGTTACGTTATAAGTCAAAAATCAGTAAGTGGCGCTTTATATCCAACACAATCAGGATCTACTCTGTTCTTAGCCTACAAAATAAAGTTTGAGAAATGTCTTCATGGAGCACACCTGCTTAAAGGTGTGCAACTTACAGTTACAGTTTCCTCATCGCTGCCTGAGCCACCATCCGATCCTCCCTCACTCACGTCATTGACATAGCCTGTGTTCTGTGATTTTCCACTTTTCATTTTGTGTCCGTACTCGCCCTGTGCCTCCTCTCTTTCTATAGAGCGCTTGCACGCGCGTGCGCTCCTGATTCACATATACCGGTAAAAAAATATGTGATAGTATGAAAACATTACATTTGAATGGACTGTCATTTTGCCATACATTAGATAGCTGTCAGCGTGTGTTTGTGTCTACCCTGTGAGACCGAGAGGCTCGCCCACGATCAGAAATAGCACCTCTGATTCATAGTTTAATAACTTTTAAACAATACAACGCAGTCACTCACCAAAAGTTGCCTCTGAAACCGGACGAATTAGCCGTTACGGCGGTCTTTTCCGGGTCTTTCTAGCCTCTACAGGTGATTTTCTATCCAGCCTGGAACTTCCAGCCTCTTTAGGGGTTGTTGGGCTTTAAATCCAAACCTTTAAATCCAAGATTTATCCACTTTATGTCCATAATTCATCGCGTTTTCGCTCGATTATGCCGCTAGCTCGCGCTGCTCCGTGTCTGCTCTCTGTTTACGGAAGTACAGGCCCCAGTATGCCCATATATGGGAGACATCAGCCAAAGAGTATGGAGGCTGAAAGACGTCCTACACTTCCTGTCAACGTGTCTAGTATGCAATCAAAGATGCTATAGCGGAACAAGATAGATATCTACCGTTTTATAGCAGAAATGGCCTCATTGGTTTGAGATTTGGCATATATTTGCATTATATATTATATATTAGGGCTTTTTTTGAAGAAATGTAAATAGTATGTGCTTTATATGGGTTATAATGTTTATTATCATATATTTCAATTAAAATGTATATGTTTTTTTTTTCTTTTTTTCTTTTTAACATGAAGGACTGTGAGGACTACACAAACCAAACCATTAAGGTCATTGTGATCCATGATGTCATGGCTGAGGAAGATCCAGCAGAAGTGGCCATTGTCATCGAGGGACACCAAGTGCTGGCTGGGTGTGGAAATCGAACCAAGACATGTGTGCTGCTCATGGGATTGATCTATGCCCCCAACCTTGAGTACCCCAAGACACTGAAAAATACCTTGGAAGTATTCCAGAAACTTTTTCTGGAGCTTGACGGAACAAAGCTTCTTAAGAAGGTCCACAGCCTCAAAAGCAAGCTCATGGAATGAACTGTTTATATGAAAGTTCTGGCATATCTGACGTTTCCCCTTTTGTTTTAATGAGGTTTTTCATTCATATAATTTTAGGAACTTGCTTCATATACATAGCATTCTGCAGAGCATAGCACTTAGTTTTGTAGATGGACACAGTTGGATGGGGTTGTGTAATTTTTTATTTATTATATTTTATTTGAGCAATCCTAAATACTTCAAACAAGTAAACATGTTTTGTCTAGTTGTTGAGGAACAACATGGATTATATATTATTACATGTTATTATAAAACGTGTTTGAAATGTTTGTGATCCTGTTGTGCAGAATGTTGCATATTATTTTAAAACTAAAACACTTGAAGGTGCGTCATCTCTCCCTTGCTCTACTCTTGTTCCCTGTAGCAATAATTTATCCTCAGGTGGAAATATTTTGTGATACAGTTGTTCCTTTGCACATTTGAAGCTGTTCTCATGGTCCACGTGTTTTTTATGTGGTTGAATAAAAAACATTTACATAATCACTGTCTGACAGTAAGTTTTTGGGTAAATCTTACCTTCCTTGAATAAGTAACAGTTAATTACTCATATTAATACATTTTGAATAGTAATTATTAAGTAAATACCTATTAAGAATCAAGGGTTAATATTACCCAATTTTATTGAGTAATTAGTTGTGGAATGTACTGAGAAATATGAGGTAAACTTTACTTAATTTATTTGAGTATTTTATAGCTTTTGATTTAAAGTAATCTTTACCCAAAATATGGAGCCAAATCTACCCGAACAAAGTGAGTGCAAATTGTTACCTCAGTTTTATTGGGTAAATTCTATAGGTTGTTTTTTACAGTGTAGTAGGTGGCAATGAAATCTTAAAATTAAACACAAGAGAAAGACAAGCGATGGCCCTCTGTAGCTCACTTTACGGTTCTGTAGCAGACGTTTTTGTAAAAATAGGCTAACGGCTGTATACTGCTGCACAGTAACGCTCAGCCATCACCAGAAAAATGCTATCTAATATCCTTCACTGCTCTCCGTGCAGAACAACAGGATCTGTTGGTCCATTTCTTTAATTGTGTCTGGGGTAAACGCTCCATATTTATGCGCCATCTTGAAATACAGTATGTTAGCCGATAAGGGACATACAGGATATACTGCTCCGCCTTTTGCGTTTTCGCTGTCACAAGATCAAGTCACAATCTGCTAATGGGTATCGTCGCGTAAAGGCCCCGGCAAGTTTGAAGAAGGAAACACGGAGGACCACACATATTCAAAATCCAAATACAGGAGCCTTCTTCTCCGCCCAGAAAACGAAAAAGGATATTGAAAAGAGCAAAAGGCCGGCTTTTTGTGTGTGAAGTGTGAAGGCTACCGTAGCTGTAATACGTACTTAGAACTGCGTGGCGCAAAGGAGTTGATTGTGATATATGATCTCAACGCTAACTGGGAGAAATGCCTAAACATTGGACCTTTAAGGTTTGCTTAGGTTATCCAATCCTAACAAGTGTAACAAAACTAATCAATGGGTCAGAGAGATGTCAATCAAGCACAGTCTGTGCACACCTACACCCCAGTGTTTAAGTACACTAAATTGTCCAGTAAAGTAAAAAGGCTGACTGAAACTAACCTACAGTTTTAGTGCACTTTCAAATCAAGTTCTGAACAAAATACCCAATTGGTTCTACTTTGTAGTTTTATTTAATATGTGCTACTATGGAGGAAAACGTTTATTTTGCATTATGTTCCTTGACAACAGCTGATTGGGTCTCTTATATAACTTCTTGATACACTGTTGCTTTGCTGTATTCATTGTTTTGTGTTTCATTTATCAGTTGTATAACCTATTTACTCCATGTTTTGAGAGCCACCGAGCTCGGGTGTTGGGAACGGTTTCGAGTTGAGCTCATATGTTTTGAGAGCGGCCTTCCTGTTTCGAAAACATGCTTTTGGGGCAGGACACCTGCTCACAGAGGATGGGCTGAGAGTAAGGGATTGGCCGTCCTTGCTTGCACCCGATCCTTTGTTTACTAAAGAATGAAAAGACGGGGAGTCCCTCGGTCTGGCAGAGTCTGCTGCGGGTCGCGTACCGACGCCCAGCCACGTTGATGCTGCTCTGCTCGGACTGACGGCTCTCCAGTCCTGTGGCACGGTAAGAGCTCTAAAGTAGTGTTTACTTTGCATCACGTATTGAGTGCATGTGCATGCTTGTTGCCCTGCTGTATACTGTGGCGGAATAAAAAGACACGTTTATTCTAGCAGAGACAGCGTTTGTGTTTTTGTTTGCAAAGTAGTGTTCACTTGTGCATCACGTGTTGATAGTGTGAGCGTGTGCTCGCAGCTTCATGGTGTTCTGCGGGGGATAAAAGGGCAACTTATCCTAGCAGAAACAGTATTTTGGAGTTTTTTGTCTGCAGCCGACCACCCCCCGATCCTGTATAAAGACTTCATAAAACAGCTACTTAAAGGTATTTTTACCGTGTGGCAGGAGATAATAGCATAGATCAAGTTCTGTATGTCAAAGAGATAATAGAGCACTTAAACATGAAATCGCAACCGTAAAATGTCTGAGCCAATGGTCTTTGTAAAGTGAACCAACACACATGCTCTTTTATCCATTCACTGACTAAAAAATGAGCTGGCATAAAAGCACAGACAATTGTTGGGTTTGGTATCTCATACAATAGCTGCCTGATTACCAGCATGTCTGTTTGTTTACTAAATGTTCATCTTTCTCTGCCCTCCAAACACCCACCAAGCCTCCCTCTTTGTAATAGCATTCAGAGTGTAACCTCAACCTCTTCATATTAAAGTAAAAAAAGTGTCAGGGTAATGCACATTTCTGTTTATTTTGAAATGTGAATTTGCATCCTATGGATTATAAAGGCCAAGTTGTAAAAAAAAGTTAGCCTAAATTGTAATTAGTAGCCTACCATTAATTCCCAGACTAATTTTTTTTATAAGTAACTGGTAACTATAGGTGTTTTGGGACCGAACTGCTCATTGTAGCGCTCCCCTGAGAACTAGCATAGGGTCAATTCAGTTTGTATTCGCACCGACAATAGAAACAATGAAGTAAAGCCAGCCGGCAGTTGGGTATAAATAAAATGTTGTTTAATTTCCCTCTTGCATATACTGTATGCTCAGTAAAACCTGGACCGTTAAAACTGTTGTTTCTATTGTCTTTTGTTGCTAACAGGTTTTTAAAGATGGCTGTTGTCGTTGCTGCATTGGCTCATGTCTTAATTCAATCACTGTACACTTATGTCACTTAAGGATACTCTTGTGCTGGGAGAGAACCTACTCTAAAATAGAATGTAAAAAAAGTCCCTAAAACGGACATTCAAAGAATTACAATCGTCCCTAATTCTTGCCGTGCCGACATAATAAAAAAGGTGGTTCTTAGTACTATCAAATAGTTCTGGTCCGAAAATGTCATGACAGCTAAAGCCAGGAGTTTTAATTTCAGTAGTTACCCCAGCACAGACCACATTTTAAATTAATCCTCTGAACCTGAAGCTTGATTAGTGTCTGCAACATTGATTTACAGCAATGGTTAGAGACAGAAAATTATAGGCTTGTGTAATGTGAGGAGGAAGTACAAAAAGGTCATTGTCAAGGGTCTCGTTAAAGCTGTGTGCTTCTCCGCCCTCCGTCTTGCTCTATCATCCATCGTCTTTCACCTAATCTGTGTCTCCAAAATGTTTCTTTTTTCTATATGCTTATACAGTATGTGCTACATGACATAAGTGAAGGGACAAGACAAGACAATTACCTTGACCATTTTACCCATAGAGCTTTATATAGTTTACATGGATAGAGGAATATCATCTATATATTTTGTGATTTTAAGTTACTTTTGAAAATGTGCACATTAATCTCTACACCATGCAGATTCTGAGTGTAAAGTTAATAGGTTAATAAATGTTAAAAAGCAAGCAGCTTATAAGGACCGCCAATTACGTTTATTGTTAGGGAGCAACCTTTTGTGGCTCTAGTAATTATCCCAAGAGCAGATGAGGAACTGAGGTTACAAAGTATAAGAGAGCCAAATTCTGCATAATGAGGCAGTTTTACAAACTCTAGATTGTGACATCCATGAAGTCACCTGGTGTCCTTATTTTAGTAGTTTTACTTGACTCATTTTAAGCCAATCCCTGATGTTGTATCAGCCCTAACTTAGTATTTTTGTTGCCTAACCCAGTTCAGACCAAAGCTTTGCGATGAGACGAGTTGAAACTTGCAACTACTTGCAACGCACCGGTCTGCAGCTTTCTGAAACCTGCCTGTTCACACCAATGCAACGAGACAAGACGCTGTATCGTCTCCATAGCGACGACTCTTTGTACTTCCGTTCAAACTTCCGTCTTCCAGGCTTTTTGTAGCTGGCTAAGACATTAATTGCGTCTAATTATGAATGTGGATAACGTTAGTGATAGTGAGATGATTACTACAGCATTGCTATTGGCTGTTTAAACAGGTGATGTCTCATACATCGGAGCTGAGACAGGCCAGTTCAGACCATTTCTCTGCAACGCTCTAAAACAGTTTTGCTAATCTTTTGTTTGAACTTGGCTTAAATTAACTAGTTACATTTCAGAGCATTTACTAGTAGTAGTAAAACTGCACATATTATAATAAATGTATACAGCATTCCAACACAGCAACCAATGAATTCTTTGGAAAATTGTTCATCTAATGCTCCCCTTTATATATTTCTTTATTAAAGTACTTTCATCTACTGTTCCTGAGCCTTTTTTATTTGCATTTTCAAACCTCTGCCCGTGTTTCGTGTGTTGGTGAAACACCTCCATCATGCTTGCTTGACCTTTTCATTATGCCTGCCAGAGGCTTCTGTGGGCCCAACACTATTACCCACCTTGTTTTCTTTTGCTTGCTCAGTCACTACAGTGACATGAGAGCCCTCACTCGAGATGCCAAAAGCCCACTGGCATCTCTTGATTCTTGTATTGGTTTTTATTTCTTGTTTCATTTTCCTCAGCAATCTCTCCTGTCATAAATCTTCGGCTGTTCTTTCATCGGCCTCAATCTATTTCGGCTTCTGTATTTCTTCCTACCTCCCCTTTATAGCTTTCAAGAGGAAGTTAAGAAGACAATTACCGATAAAAAAGTAAAAAAAAACATTTTGTTTTCAGTTTATCATGCTGTTATGCAAAATATCTTAGGAACATGGATGCTCTGTTTGCTTTAATTTATTAAACCCTTCTCTAAGTACACATTCAGTTATATATACCAACCCATCCTAACTATGCAGCAATCATTTCTTCTCCATTTTTATAGTTTGAGTGTAAACCCTCAAGTAAAAACAACAGTTCACATTATAAATATTGTGAACTCTCATATCTTGACCTATGAAACTATGAAACCAGTCAATGTTTGCTGATGGGGGTGTAAAGATTCCCCATAATGTGAATGTAATGTTTGAGCCAAAGTCAGTAAGAAAGTTATCAAAATCGGTTCAATTCCATTCATAAAAGAGAGTAGTTGTATCATATAACAAATTAGAAACTTCTTCCAAAAATCTGTGTACATGTAAGAATAATTTTCTCTTTTCCTTTAAAAAGAGAGAACTGTGGAGGCTGTGGAGGAGGTAGCTATTTTTCTCACTTCATCTAACAATGATATATTCCTCTAATAAAGATAGTGTAGGAGTATAACATTTTATGTGTTCTATTTTTATTTTAACAGCTGTTAGCTCTGATTGCATCAGATCGTGTTTCCTTGCCTGTCTTCACAAATTAGAAGAATCCAAACCAGTGTGTAGCCTATAAACGTTGTCACAGAGTGCCTTTACATTTTTCATACATATACATATTTGACTTCTTTAGGAGTTTTCTCCCTTCATTTTTCATTGAAAATTGAAGACCTACAGTAATAATGACACAGATCCTGTTCAAGTATAACTAATATAGTCATAGGACATTCATAGGTGCTAGTTATTTATGGATGTTTTAATATTTTGATTATATTATATTTATGAAGTTATGAAATAGTTTCCTTTTCTTTTAGTACAAGAGAAATATAACCACAGAAGTATTTTCTTTTGTATTTTTCACATTACTCCTGATCCTCCCTAACCCATTCGGTATTTGCTTCTGTGGAAGTGAGTAATGACACTAATGTAAAGCATTGTGCACTAGTTGCCTTGCTCAGTAGAACAACAGCAATATTCACAGTGGACACTTAACATTTGCATTTTTCTGTCATAACTTTGTTGTTGTGTTTGTGTGTACTCTCTATCTTTCCTAATTTAGTTCATGTCTGCACACTGGTCAAAAATGAATCCGCCCATATGTCATCCACCACTACCTCCTCTCTATCTTTGTAATTTCCACCTCCTGTTTATCTGTCGGCTGTAAATTATCCCTCTAATGCTTATGTTAAACGTGGCCTTGAATAGCTTTTATCCCTGTCCCACTGCTCTTTATTTTCAAAAATTCCCTTAATCAATACATATACTGTATCTTTCTTAAATGTGACCAGCAGCCGGCTTAAATCACTTCCAGTCAAAACATGCCAGATATCACAGGTTCAAGTCTAAAAGAAAACTGCGTATAGTGTTAATGTGTGAGAAAACTCTGCCTGGTATGCATTATTAAAATAAACATTTTTACTCATGATTAATACAGTGATATTTTGATGTGATAAAAAATTTTTTGGAAACGAAGTCTCTCTAATGTTGCAGCTAAGGTAATATCGCTGTAGTCTGACTCTTGCTATCCTATGAAAACATTTAGACCAACAGTAACTTTATTTTAGGACTGATCTATTCGTGATCTCATGTTAGCTTTTCATTTGAGGCCATCGTTTATAGTCTGAGACTGTATACAGTATATGGTTACTCTAATAAATAAAGATGAAAAGCTAACTGGATCTGCCACTTTGTAAACAATGTTCCTCTGCATGTGTATAACAATTGTAGAGGGAGATATTCTGTTGTATATGTAATGTGGTTTGGTCCACCTGTTGGCATCTTTCCAGAAAGATAATTGGTGAGGAAGATGGATTAATACTTTGGAACCAATAACCTAAACATTACTTTCTGTAGAGCATGATAGATGAGCAGCCTATGTTTCTATGGTGATGAAAAACTACAGTAAGTCTTTTCTATGAAGGTAAATAACCAGGTTTAAGCCCATAGGTGCACAATAAGCAACTAAACTAATTTTGTGAGACAGAACTCTGAACACATTGTTAAATGTTGTCTTAAATTGTGTACTGTAGTTTAAAGGTTTCCATGTGTAGAATTCAATGGCATCTAGCAGTGAGGTGGCAGATTGCAAAGAACTGAAGCTTCTCCCATGTTTCAAGCATGTAGGTGAAGTAACATGGCTGACGTGAAAATGGCCCTGTCTAGAACCAGTGTTTGGTTTATAGAAAACCAAAACATTTTTTTTTCATACACCTTTTTGATTGGTTCATTTGGTGCATTACATTGTATCATTGACTACATATGTTGAGTGTTGCAAAAATCAAATAAAGAATGGAAGTTATGTCAAAGGAAAGATAGGCCTATCTATCTCTAAAGGAAAGGCTTTTACATATTCATAAAAACAAACATCAAAAGGAGAGACACTTGATTTATGTCCATTAGCAAACAATGCAATATAAACCAAATAAAAATACTACATAATAACAGCTTAATTACACATCATTGCAATTACAACAACATCAAAACAAGTGGAAAGGCCAAGAGAATATAATTTTACTTGTTCACTATGAGGGGGTCATTCTCTGTTACTGTTGAATAATTAAAAGCATTTGGACATTTAAATTATTAAAAGCTTCTACTTTTGACATGGACACTTACAGACCTTTGCACTAGACCTCAGACTAAACCAATTTCATATCAGCACATCTACTTTCAAGTGCATGATAATTGCAGTCAGAAAATATAAATACACATAACTGATAATTGTCTTTTGGTTTTACATATTATAAATAAAATGGAGGATTTAATCATTGTTATAAATTGAACTGTGTGCAGTGTGAATTTAGCCAAATTTCTTCTCTGTCTAAAAATATGAAAGACAAATGAATGCAAGATAAGATGGAGGATCAGCCATTTGTAAGGAGCAAATATTCCTAGTATGCACTGCCCACAGACTTTTAATGTGAAAATTCTGGAAGTGTTGAGATTTATTCATTAAAGCTTAACGTCGTTCTTGGAAAAAAGCAAAGTGAAGCGCCTGACGTGACTCCTGTGGTACTAATTCAATTGGTCCTGTGGCAATTAACATTATACTTAATTTACCTTGTGAGCTGTGTTTTTTAACCTTATTTGCATTATTTGTTCGTGCCGGCAACACCCTTGGCTATTTTTTTTAAACTTTGCCATTATCTGAATGCTGGCTTTTAGGAGAACTTACAGTACTTCAAAGTTTTGCCAAAATGTAACAAGCCAATAAATTGGCATCCAGGATGCAACTGAGTGAGGATACACCAGTTTAATCCTCATGACAACCATCCATGTACAGTACAGCACATGGATGAACATATACAGTAGATGTGTATGAGGCTCTCAACCAGGAAGTAGCACAGCAAAAGGCTGTATTATCTAAAGCTTCAAAGACCAACACCCAGCCAGCAGAAGCTCAATCTGAGTGTACTCCAATCTAGGTCTGCTGAAACAAAAGATCATCAAAGCGATTATTTTATCACCCTGTGTCAAATTCAACCCCCGCAGCATATGCTTTCCTAAACACCGGCCCCAAGTCAACAATGGTCCTGCCCTAAATTTTGAAGTAAACCTCACCCAACATTTTATTAGATGATGTGCTCATCTACAGCAATATACAGCCACTTCAGACTTTGAAAATGGTCTTAAAGAGTGTAATGAATGTCTTCAGGGTTGCAGACTGTGGTAATTACTGTAAAATACAGTCTTCTTTTACTAATCCTTATCCTTTTCCACAACGCTGTGAACAGAAAAAGAAAGATGCATATACAATTATAAAATGTTTGATAAATTAGAAAAGTGCACTCCACCATTTCACCAGATGATGATGCAATTAAACCTTAAAGTTCACTACGCCGTTCCCTACACCATTCCCTACGCCATTCCCTACGTCGTAGCCTGACGTGCACCTCTCAAATAATTTAACTACACTTTGCGGCCACATCAACTGGGAGTGGTCCGCTTGGTAGCATTGCATTTCCCACATCCCACATCTGATTTCTGGGTTCTCCTTCTTCATAAACAATATGTAATCAAGGAGAACGTTAACTTTTCCTGCTACGGGGGAAGACAATTAGTTTTTCTTACTATGCCTCTAGAGTCGGTAGTTGCTCCAAAGCTAATCGCCATCACGCTCTCACTCGCTTTCCCACACACACTCCCCACGCACACACACACACACACGCTGTAACGTTGGTACAGCCATGAAAGCAGCAAACAACCAAACAGAACCAACGGAGATAGATTCTACCCGATCTAAAAAAAACAATGTTTCTAACAGTTGCGTGACCAGAGACGTAACAAACACCATGTAAATACTGGAGACATATTTGAAAGATGGAGACAACTTGGGGATCAATAAACAGTATAAATTATAAATTATTATTCCTCAGAGCTCCCGCGTGAGCACAAGCTTTTATGACTGTCAATATAGCCAGCATCTAACGTTAGCTACTTGGCTGTGCTGTGAAGTAATATCTGTCTATAAGATAAGAGTCTAGCAAAAAATTTTTGGATGCTGCGGTCTTAACCTGGTAACCTTGGTGAACTTCATTATTACGTATTGCACCTTTAAAGAGACCACACACCAACACACAAGTATAAACTTCAGGCCGCTTACATAGGCTACGGCAAAAAGCTCTTTGTGGAGCCTCTGCAGAAGTAAATCCAGCTTAACTCTGCGCTGCTTGTGATTTTTTACCGGAAACATTGCCACAGACACCTAGTTCATAATACAGCAAATGCAATTGGGTTTGTCAGTAAACAATAGGCTCACTCACCATTGTGTTACCTTATTCAGCAATTGTGATCTTTGTGAGTATTACTTTAAATATGCCTTTAATAACACAAATAAACTCAAATGAAGAATTCACTTTTCACTATAGGGCAACAACTACCTCTATGATAAATATTTAAATATGTCACCACATTTGCATTACGTGTTACATAATACATTTCAAAGGGAATGGCAATACTTAAGGGGTTTCAAACTAACTTCCTGAAACTCAACTTCCCTTATGTAAATGAGGTTATGAAAAGATCTGAGCTGCGCGGGGGAAGGGTTTGGGTATGTAATGTATGTCTCTGTGCACAAGAGAATTTGTGAAAATCAAGAGAGCAGGAATATAAGAACATCAAATCTAAGAACAAGAAGAAAAGGAGGGGAGAAAATGTGCAAGAGAGAGAGAGAGAGAGAGAGAGAGAGAGCCCTCAGAGATTAGATCAGATATAGAGTATAAAGGAGTTCCTCTTGCACGGGGAGAAGAAACAAGCTGAAACAAACCCTGTTAGACAGACATAGCTGACTTTATTTACAGAGATCTGACACAATCCACAATAATTAGACAGCCCCTTTCCTCTAACCTGCAGGAGATTCCTCAGCTCTCCTACTCTAACTGCACTGAGTGCTGGCTGAGAAAAGGGTGATAAATATCAAGGGATGAGTGGTTCTTTTGAAGAGGCGTTTCAAGACATGAAAATTGAACTGAGGAGATTCTTGACTTGGAATTGAGCACAAGTCAGCATAAATAGGCTGCCACAGGCTAATAAGTAAAACTCTGGGAGCTTAACTGAATACTACTACTCACTGATACTGCTCACTTGTAAAAATTAGTCCAGATTCATTAATTTACATTCCATCTGTTATGCATCTTTAGTTAAACTGCCATAGCTGATGTTAACCTACAGGAAGTCTTATGGAAGCTAGCGTGCATATAGCCAACATATCACAGTATTGCATGACTTTAAATGAAATCAAGAGAAGACTGGGATATTATGCATGTGTGCATCAAAGATAAAATGTTCCCATCGAAGGTGTATTTTCCTGGTGCAATGACAGCTTTTGTGTGTAGAATTGAACCTCTGCACTCTAAACTGAAACACGGGCTCAAGACTGTGTGTGTGTGTGGGGGGGGTGCAAGGGAGACATAACTGGATATTCATCATCTGCAGAAATTAATAGATAATGAAAGGCCCAACTGAATGGATTTTTTTGCAAAATGTCCTGTAAGTTTGTACCTAAGCAAATAAAACAATTTCAACAGCACACAGACCTTTTGGTGAACATAATGGAGCATTTAGCAGCTAAAGATTCTGATATTTCCCTCAGGAGTTGGTGGAGATCAAAAACTGAAGTAAAGAGAGTGAATATTGGACTTACATACCAACCATTGATCCTCCTTTAACCTGAAATGTTTGGCATTGTATGTTATAATGGTAATACCATAACAATCCGCTAGTATTCCTAGTGTCCAGATATGGGGACATTTTGAAGCTCCAGTTTTGATAAAAAATGTTTATGTTTAACAAATCTGAGACATACAACCCCCTTTAAAATACATTTTTGTAAAAGAAATGCATGACAGTGAAGCTAAAAAAAATAATACTTTTTATATCCCCTAAAAGCCTGATGTTTTGAAAATATGAGCTTTTCATCCAGCTATGACAATTTGTCCCACAAACAAAATGTTCAAAGACAAAGTGTTCTCCTCAAGGGCATTTAAGGTAGGAAGGATTGTGAAAAGAGGGCTATCCTCACACTCTTGATTGAAAAAGCATTGTCAGTGAGACAAAATAAAAAAGGAACAGGTGGATGGTACTGTGGTCATCCAAAGCGGATGACAGAGGAGGAAAGAGGAGGGAACAACAAGGTAAAAAGAGAAGTGCGTTTAGGAAGAGGAGTTATAGTGGAAGATTAAAAAATAAGAAGCATGGGATGGAAGGGAGAAAAAAGTAACATTAATGGAAGCTATAGAGGAAATTGTGGAGGTGGAAGAAGGACGGTAATATGTTTAAAAGAGCGAGAGAGGAGAGTTGGGTAAAGCATTATGCAGCACAGTGTTATTAAAATTTCACTGGCCCTTCATCACTGTCTCTCATCTTTTCACTGTCCTTTTATTTGTACTTTTTTATTATTGTTGGTAACACTTTATAATAACCATCATTAATAGATGGTAAATTGAGAGTTAATTTACTTAATTGTTATTTAATACAATATTAGTAGCGCTGTAAATTAACAGTTTATTGTTACACACATTATATTGCTCATATACTATATTAGGTATCGGGCAATGATTAAATGATTTGTAAACCATTTTTGAAAGCATTCTCTGATTACAGCATGTTTTCATACCTGCCTAAAACCTTTGCACAGTACTGTATATATTGTATACACACACACACACATATACTGTACGAATATACAGTATATATAATGTATGCCTATATATATACACACTGTATATATTATATGTATTATAGTCATCTGTTGCAACTTTATAATAACCAGCCATACACTGTTTATAAATGGTTTACAAACCAACTAGTAACCCTTAACAAAGTGTTAGTAATATATGGTCTATCCATCTATGGTTTCTTAAAGGCTTACAAACATTTTTTAATCCTTACCCGATACCTAATATAGTATGGAGGCGAACAGACTTTCTGTAACTGTCTATGTGTGAACAGACCGTGTAGTGTCGTAAATACGCGTTCATCATGATATCATATACACATGCGCGAACATCTTGCACATGCGCAGAACGGATTGTGCTGGCAGGACGGATCGTGTACCCACAGTTGCAACGCAGTAACCGGCGGTAGATGTCATGTGTCTGTGCGAAGCATCCGGCACAAATGGGTTAAGAGGCCCGCCGCGGAGTCAGCAGTAGCTATGAATGTACAAACAGTTGAGAGCGAAGTAAAGAAAAAGAGAAGGTACTTTTCAAACAAGTGGCGCATTGATGACAAAGGAAAATCAAGGTAATGCTTAGCCTACTTTCCCGACAACCAGTCCATGCACTGTACTTACTGTCGAACCTACGCGTTGTCAGAAAATGCAAACTATTTGTTTGTTAGAATAACAACTAAACTTAGAGGCAATAAAAGACCACGAGTCATCCAAGTATCATATCAAGTGCACTGCCATACAGCTGGCAAAGACGGGAGTCCAGGAGCAGAGTGAAAAAAAATATATATATATAATAATATATTGAAGCAATTCAATTATAAATTCTTATATAAATTTGAATACCGGAAAAAGTGGCTGGTAAAATTGGGCATCCACCTGCCACTGTGGTAAGATAATTTCCCACCCTGATCAACATATTGTAAAGTTTAAAATAATTGGGAAGAACTCCTCTAAAATGTTCTGTAATCCATATTTATATAACAAAATGAGCAGAAGGAATTTATAAATAAAGCTCTTTCCATTGCCTCTATCATCTGAGTCTAAACTATAGTGCTGGCATTGCTTTTGTGTCGAATCGATGGCAGAACCATGTAGGATCGTTTTTCCCACCAGTTGTTGAATTATTCAGGCCACGACTTCCTCTGGGGAGATTCCTGCTCAGTCTGCCAGATAGACGGAGCAAGCTCTGCAGCTTGGCAGGGAAGCTCGGGATTGTCACAAAATTCCAACAGCCTGGATTGTGCCACAGCATGAGTCAACAGAGGTCAGGTAATGGGCAGTATTACAAATTGCATGGTCAGGATCCTGACAAAGTGCAGTATCGCGCTTTTTTTATGAGCAGCAGAATGTTTTGTTTTCAAAGTTTTGAAGGTAAAAGTGGCTGATTCTGTCACACAATGGAAATCAACTTGCAGCATCTAGGTAAATTAAACAAATAAAGTAAGTGTAAGAAATTGTAAGTTAAACAGGAAACTGTATCATACTGTGTGCCCCTCCTCAATAGAAAGAAGAGGAAGAAATTTCCACTTCTCTGCCTTAAATTTCTGCTGGAATGCAGCAAGGCTCTTGAGATGAAAAGCAAAATAAAAATGAAAGTGAGCCCCATACTGTAAATATAATACCGTAACAGAAAAAGTTTTAAAAGCTGCTTTAAAGTCAGTCAGTGTAAAATGTGTGATTGTTTTAGTGAAGTAGGTCACTATAGAGGATCTCATTGTCGGATGTCCCTCCTCTTCCTGCCGCTATTACATGCTCTTTCAGCTGATGAGATACTAGTTTGGATCAATGGACGTACCTTTTCAGAATATAGCCACACGCTGGATGTCAGGCTTTGCCTCTTACCTTCCACTCTTAGTGCTGCTGTTCTCAAATCCCTTTGCTAAGGAAATTGACAACAAACTTCAAGCTAGCAAGCTACATGCTGAAAAATGTCAAGTAGGGCTGCGGAAAAAAAAATGCTAAATTAATTAACTGTAATGTCCTGCAGTACTTGTCCTTGTAGGCTATTTGCAGTATATTAAATTGTTTTGGACCTAATTATTTTGCACTGAAATGACTCGTCTGTCGGCTCTGACAGTGCTGCATCAGCCTCATATCCTGAGACATAAAGTCGAAAATTCCTTCCATGATATTATTTTAGCGTTTGGATGGTAGAGGTTTAACATCCAGCGTGGTGTGGGTGTGTCTGGGGGACGCTACCGTAGTTGCGGGTGGGTGCGCCGGTAGTTATAAAACGATTATTAGCCTATGAAATATGCCAATTCTGATATGTTCATATAGCCTACTCCAAACAGACAGGGCAACCTAACGCAGAAAAGTTAGCTTACCGATTTTAGGTGAGACGCCATGTTTGTAGTCGAGCTGCGATATGCAAACTGTTGCTTGCAAACTTTGCATTCGACTTTTTTCCATTATCTATTTTTGTAAAATGCTGCCACACTGCCGATGTCTTCGACATGGTAGAGGAGGACTGACTGGAAACTAAACACTCACAATTAAATAAATATTCAGCAAACCATCAGACGAAGGTTTTCTAGTACTTTCTTCAATCTGTCTCCGGTGGGTAACGGTCTATGCTTCCACCTGATGAAATTAACACGTCTGGTCGAGCCAGAACGTATCGACCAATAAATCGACCAGTCGACTGGGAGGTTACAGCCCTAATGTCAAGTTTTAAAGAAGATTTAGATCGTGCAATAAGGTAGGCCTGTGTGGTTCTTTCAATGAATGATTGTAAAGACTTATCAATAATTTGTTTACCGCATTTAATATCTAACTGGGATGTTTTGGGGCCAATTGGCGGGATTGCTATGGAAGAAGTACGCATGGCGGTACACTGGTAAGAACAAATTATGTTTAAGCATGTATCCAGCTAATTTAAATAGCTCACGTTACTGTGTTGTGTGAACAGTTAACTTAATTTAATATTGTATGTGGCATTTTCTTTTGCTGGGGTGCAAATGTTCCACCAAAACAAGTTTTTTAATGAGACTATTTTGCAGAACTGGTGTCGCTGCACCCAAAACTTGGACAATTGTGATTGGTTAAAAAAGATGCAAACAACCCAGAGCATTTTTTTCTCTCATCCCAGAAAGTATCTAGCAAGACCTTACAGCGCTGTGGAGTTCTGGCAACACAGACTGAGATTCTAGCTTCTACAAAAACTGCCTCAAATTATTCACAGACCAAACAATATGCAGCAGTCTATAATAATACTGAGACTGAGAGTCTACAGCCATGCTAGCAGCTCTGTGAAGCTTTGCTTCAATGCAGTTCTGGTTTGAGCTAAATGATAATGTCTCCATGTCACAACTGCAATGCTAACATGCTGGTATTTAGCAGTTATGTTGTTTGCCATGTTTGCAATTTTAGTTTGACATGTCAGCATTCTATTTTGCTAATTAGCATTGAAGTATATATATATATATATATATATATATATATATATAATCACATCCTTATGAATGCAGCACGAAGTTATGCACTGATACATACGCACACACGCATGCAAGTACGCACACACTCACACACATCCATTATCTATTTTTCCTCAGGGCGTTGGAAGCGCCATAATCACATCCAGTTATCTCACCCACGCACTTTTCACACATCTCCAGCCTCGCTGTTTCTCACAGGACAATCTTGCCCTATCATCCCGTCCTGTATTGGGGCCCAGAGCCAAAGCTGAAATAGCAACGCAGGCTGAGAATAGGCAAACTATCTCACATCTCCTGGGAGTGAACTCAATAATATGTCACCCACTACAAGATGCTGAATGACCCACAGTTTGTAAAAATATAATTTTAATGATGACAGCTTTTAAACTATTCATCATCATCATTTCTCAGTCACACACAAAAATGTAGATTGATTATATTGCCTGACTTTATTTTGACTTTTTGTGGAGTTTTAAGAAATCATGTTCCACAGGTAGAGTATGTGAAGGATTTGCAAACTAACTGTCATCTCAAATTAACTGCACCCATGCTCTGTTTTGACAAATATAGCCATAGCCGCTGTAACGATGCCTCAATTAGCATTGTTCTTTCCGATTGTAAATAATGCTTACTGTCTTCGATGAAAATTATAAAACACGCTTATGTGGTTAAATTGGACATACTGATATACTTTTGAGCTCAGGGACTTTAGTGGTGAACTGCAATGTTTCTGCTCATTGGTTCCCTCAGATGCCAACAAAGAGAAATACTGGCAGATCCAAACCTGAGGCCACATACCTGGAGTGGGCTGAGCTCATTAGCTGAAGCGTACAGGGTATTGCTTCTAAACGGAAGCACTGCATACTCAAATTTCCATCACCTTTTCAGGAAAATGTATTCAAATAAGCGTAATATTATTATTTGAATGTATCAGAACAAGCTTATAATTCATTATATGCTGCATGTGCAGAGACATTTCTTGATTTTTTTTTTTAGAACCAGCCAACTCACTCAAAGTGACTGATACCACTCTTGAAAGTTGAAAGCATCCAGTCACCTGAGTTCATGGGCATGCCATTCAAAACAAATGAGTTCATTGTATTCCATTAGGATGCATCACCTGTGGTGTATGTGGTCCTAGTGAGGATGAAAAGAGCCCCATCTTTTGTAACTGCCAGGTGATGGTAGCTGTCCACAGCTGTGACTCACCTTCCTCAATACAGAAGCTCTGACTGAGAGCCATTAAGCTCCAATTACTCACACATATACACTCACATCACATATGCCGAGGACAGATGCTTCTACCGCTGCACAACGGTTGCAGTCACGCAGCTAAATGACTGTTCATGCATTAGTGTTGTGTATCAGAAGATTTTGATGCTCAGAGGAGCTGCACTCAATATTCACTGTTGAAAAATGTTTTTTATATGGAATTTCCCACATATCACACATGTTCAAAGTACTGAACAGTGATTTATTGTGGCACAGAGAGACAACAAATCTGTGATTTAGAGAATTTAATGATGTGTGATCTTATTATTTTTCACATTATTTCTTATTGTCTGACCTTGCCTCTAATACTACAACTCAAGAACCCTTCATCCAATCTACTTCACACATCGCTTCCTGGGTACCTTCAGTTGAACTTCAGGTTTGGAATTTGCAGCAGTTTGGACAGCGTTGGATATTGGATATTAATAAACTGAAAAAAACTAAAGTGAAGAAATGGTAATTTTCCATCAGGGTGTTGGTGATTGGTCATCTTATACAAATGCTGCATCCGTTTTATTATTTGCTGTGAGCTCTATAATATTTAGTGACTTCAAAAGCCTCTTAGCTTTGTTTGGTTTGACAGTATCTCAAACTGAGAATCCAAATTAAACAAATTGCGCAATAAAATAATAAAACTCATGAGATAGGAATCCTTCAGTCCAGAGTAACTTTCATATAATGCTAATCAGGGAGCAGAGACAAGTAAGCCATGGACCCCGGTCAGATATGTAAAATTGCTCCTCCAATTAGACAGATGACTCGAGTAACCCATCATTCCCCACATGCAGATCAAACATGACACTCATCAATCCCTGACTAAGGGAAGATTGAGAAACAGTTAGAATTTGGCAGTAGGAACAGTATGCAAATGTAAAAATACTTGGTTTCAATATGTTTATCAGGTGAAATGCAAAAAGATTGTGGTTTGTGTTACTCTGACACATTGCTGCTAACCAAGATTTGAAAATGATGGGATATTAATGATTATGAACTTTACTATATCAAATCATGCTATGCTTTTTCAAAACCTTTTGCCATTACGTAAACATTATATCACTTGACTGACACTGACAATGCAGCCATGAACATTGTACCTTTCACAATAAAGCTGGCTGGAAACTCACTGATAGCATTGGGCTTGAAAACAGCAATGATAAAATGTTGATAATGCACCGAAATGATAAAAAATGGAAATGGAAAATGTTGGGTTTACTGTTACAAACAGAAAATTTACTTTTGAAGGTTGGCCTTTTAGTATTTCAACAAAATGAAACACCAAAGGGAAAAGATTATGTTTTTGGAGAATCAAGTGCGCCAAAAAGCTTTGCTAGGGTGTATACTGGAGTGAAGAATAATTTGAGCAAAGTATTAAGGTTTTTACAGTATGCAAATAAGTACAGAAAAAAAAATCTCTTAGGTCAAAATATACTTGTCTGACAGTTGTTTGTAAGGCAATATGAGACCTCTGCTGCACAGCAAGAGTTACAATTCATGGCTTAGTACCAAATAGAGGCCACAGACTTCATACTTAAACTAAAATTCCTTTATTTCTTACCAAACACAGACTTTTTAGCTATGTGTGTGAGGGTGGTCCTGTGTTTCCTTACTCCTTCACCAATACATTTGACTTTGTCTATCTAGAACTCCTCTGCTCAAATCAAAGCCCTACTTCAGCCACTCAGCCTCTAATGCCAGCATGACAGTGAGCCATCATTAACACGTGCAGAGAGTGTTACCACTCTTCCTTTTGGTCTCAACATCACTTATGTTCAGCGGCTATCAACCGCAGCCTCATCAGAACTCATTTGTATTCAGGAAGAGTCTTGAAAGAGCTGAAAGATACAAGCTTGATATAAGTGTGCAGGATGAAATAATTTGATGGGTACAGGAATGGGACAGTTAATTCTCAGCAGCAGAGCTAACAGAGCTGATTATAACCATGGATATGTTGAGACGACAACTGAATGGTGCTGCTGTCAGGACCATTGGGAATTATTGGGTGTCAAGGTCAACTTCACTGGGACATCATAATGCCCTGCAAAAACATTTTCCTGGACATTATTCAACACCATAACTCAGGCACAGAATGGGATATTGTGATCATGTTTCACATTTGGTTGGATACTTAATTGGTGCCCACCATGAAACTGTGGTGATTGCATCAATCTTCTGTGTTGCCGGGTTGAAGATGTGTGTGAAGCATCAATGTTTTAGAATGTGTAGCTTCTTTGAAGCAGCATCTATATTTGAAACATTGTTTTCTGCCGTGGCTACAACTTTGTGTTCTATCAGAATCTGCTTTATAGGCCTAGCATGAGAACACAAGCAAGGAATTTGACTCTGTTTGTTGTTTCTCAAAATTAACTTGCACACTCCCAGGCTTTGATCTTGTCCTTCATCTTTCTCTTTGCAACAAGCTGCCAACTGGCCACAGCTGGTTGTAGAGAAGCTTATCCAAGATGGCTTTGATTTTGTCCCTCGTCCTCTTTCTGCCACTGCCTCCACACTGTCCGGTTCCAACCTGATTGCGTAGCTGATCTTCCATAACAGCATGTTGATACTGCTGACCTCCAAAGCTATGATGCCACCAACCCAGCACATCACCGCAAACAAAAGCACACTGGCTCTGCAAGAGCCTTTTGCACACTTAAAAGTCTCAGTCTCCTCAGGAGGACCTATTGCTGTCCCTTCCCGGAGAAAGCGTCAGTATTGTTTGTCCAGTCCATTTTTATTGATTAGAACCCCAAGGTACTTGTATGAGTCCACCCACTTCACTTGCTTTCCCTGGATGACAACCAGGACATGGGACATCCTGTACCTCTGTTAGTCCACCACAAGCTCATTGGGTTTGTTGATCTTTGAGGTTCAGGTGATTGTTTGTGGCAAAGCTCTCTATCAGTCTGTGAAAATAGTCTCTAAGTGACAGCATGTGTCTGGATAACTTCATTTTTGCAATAAAAAATACACTTAATACATTTTGTTATATTGCTTTTAAGTCTTCACTACATAAATTATAATGTGTCTTGACCAACATTCATTAAATTGCAACTTGTCTGAGGCATGTGCATACAACTGCAAGGCAGTAATTCTGGTTAATATCAAAGGAGAAAGTAAAGGAAAATAATGCTTTTAAAGTGTGGATACAAGCTCTTGACATGTGTATTTGTAATCTTTTCAGCATGCCCACAGTCCACCTTATTGATTTAGTGAAAGCATTAGTCACAGTCTGTCCATCAATGTGTAGAAGGAGCAGAAAGAAAAGCCAAAAAACAGCACTGAACTGTGAAAGATAGTAAATGGGTCTCAGCTATTATGTTTGCTGTCTGCAATGCACTCACCCAAGGTGTTACTAAGAAAGTAAGTGTAGAAAATAATTGATTGGTTCTGTCAGGTCAGGAGAAGAGTACTTCATGCTAAAAAGCATCCAAAGGTCTTCATGAAAACAGCTTCACATAGACATGCCAACATACAATACGCTGTCTGATCAATGCAGTCTTAAAGGCAGAAACAGAAAAAAACAGTTATCTAAGCAGAAACAACATCTCTGACGCATATTTAAAATGTATTGCTTCCAAGCTTCTTAAAGTCTTTTAATTTGTCTCCCAAATGAACCATGTTGCTGTTACAAAATTTCCTTCACGCACACAACACACACACACACACACAACTCTAAGATAAGTTTTTTTGATTTTTTATAGACAAAGTCACAAAGTGCTTCACATGATGGAGTCAGAGAGAGGCAAAGAGGCAGAATCATCATTGTTGCAGGTGTTAGAGTGCCACGGTCCCCAATGCTGCTCCAGCTTAATAACACTGCAGCAAAGCCCATCTACGTAAAGCCTGTTCACTCCCTATTTAGCCCCATTATACCAAATATGGTTGCAGTTCCACCAGAGTTCCACTTCAGTGGAACTGGGGGTGAACTCTGGTGGAACTACAACCAGTTCAGAAGCCGGAAGTATTGAGAGAGTGGAAGTTCTGGAAGTGGAAGATATGTATGGCCTCAACAAACAAAAAAACCTATGAGTGAAAACTGTTCCACTAAAAATGTAATGCAAAAACTATAAGCAGATGATTACCACAGCTTAAGAAACAGCCCGGTTGCCGAACGTTTTGTACGTTTCTACAAACTACAGATACGTTGTTATGAAACATATTTGGCACCCTTTATTAGAGTGCTCCGGAAGATCTGGGTAAATGCATGGGTCAAAAATTCTAATTGACACAGCGCAGTGGAGATAAATTTCACAATGTGAGACTACTCTTTGGGTATTTCAGGGTTGTATTTAGATTAGGCATAAAGACAAATGTCTGAAAATTATAATAAAGCTATGGAAGTAAAAATCAATTTTTGCTTTTACTCCTGTGTTTTGTCTTGCTTAAGCCAATATCATCCAATTGACTGCATAAACCGCCCCTGAACAGCAATGATCATTCCTCAGCAACCATAATTAGGTTTGTCTTTGTAATTTTTTTCTTTTCCAAAAAACAAAAATATAGAAACTAAATAGTTAGGACTAGATTTCATAGCGTAAAGCAAGCTACTAGGATTAGCTAGCTAACCAGCTTACTACCCAGTAACCAGGCATTACTTCCAAGGAGTAGCATATGATTTGCTTACTACATCATTTTGTGGGGCTACAGGTTACAAGAGAAAAAGAAAACAATAAAGCATAATTTTACTTTATTGTTGCTTGTTCAAGTATGTTTCTATAGTCAGTAAGAATCTAAAAATAATAAGAATCTGATCTTACATGGTTCTTTATAATAAACTGGCTCTGCCCTGCAACACAAAAACAATGCTTACTGCTTTATGTCTTTTGTCTACAGAGAACATTGAAAAGTGACTTTTTTGACTGGAAGAAAATTAGTTTTTTCATCAATATTTGAGACCCTTTGCAGGATTCTCTTAGCTTGCCTCGTTTCATGATATAGCAATTATGAAAGAACATATAGTCTGCTAGTACCCTGCATATTTAAAAAAGTACTTTCACTGTCATTTTGTTCTGTTTCCCCCCCTAAAGGTAATTTGTGTGTTTCCTGTACTGCTTTACTTGAACCTAAAGGTGCCCAGTAAATATTTCCTTGGTACCTCATATGCCCAAAATATTTAAACTGTAACTTGTGGGCCGTTATCTAAAGCATTTACATTTATAATTCTCAAGCGGTTTTATCAACAAGCGCCAGTGTAGTTGGAAGTGTCTGTTCATTTAAGTTGTGCTTTCCCTTCAACACTTGGGTTTACTTTGAAAGATCCTCATTTCCTGTTATTTACTGGTTATGCTCACATTTCACAGAAATATTGCATCACATAAAATACTGAGACTCACCCCTGTGCTATTGGTGATAATAAAACTAAATCACCTGATTGAAAAATGTAACATTAATATCACTTTGTTTGCCAGTTTCTCTCTTAACATGCCAGGCTCTAATTTGCATTTCATAATGAATTCACTCTCTGTCCTCCAGTTACTGTACAATGATGAACATACCCACCTCCATATGTTTATCATCTCAGTCTTTCTTGGTGTATGTGCTCTTCACCTTCCATACTGTGTTTCCTCTCTCCCTGCCTCTCCACAACAAATTTTCTCTAACCAGCTTAAGGCTGTTGGGTTGTGTGACATCGGGCAGTGTGCCCAGTTGGTTGTGCCACAAAATTACTGATGGCATGTGTGTCACATAGAGAGAAAGAGAGAGATGGAGGGAGAGAGGATAGAGAGGGGTTTATCTCACTTTTGGTGGTGGTGGGTCATCTGCAAGATGATTATGTTGCAGTTCTGCAAAGCTGAGCTCATGTTTTATGCACCACCTTCTTCATGTGGTTAATTAGCTCCCATGATGCTTTTGGTGCAGTCCGTATCACACCAAAAGTGCTCAAACCTAGAGAGATGTGATGTGCAAGAGCATGGGAAATCAGATTGATGATAAGCTGTGGCCTCAGATATCCCAAAGGCTTTTCCACACTGTGTGAGATGCTTTCATAATTGTCCCAGATCCGTAAAAGAACCGATCAGACACTAAAACCAGGGTCCCCATAAGCACAAAGCTGTATGCAAATCCAGACCATCCAGACATTTAGCAGAATAATTTAATCATAACAACACATGCAATGCAATACCCTCCACTCAGATTAGAAAGCCTCGCTGTTAGGCAGCCATGCCCTAACTACAGAAATAGAAACATTATATTACTACCACAAGCCACCATTTAGCATACGATTCAGCAGCTACAAGATCCATCTTCACCCTATTGAAGATCCTTGATTGGATGTCACTCTCAAAGAAAGGACAATCCATTAATAATTTAAATGGTTCTCTCTACTCTGACTTCAGTCAATGTGAACTTTGACCCAGTGCTCGTTGACAATCACAACTCTCCCTTCCTGAGCCATATTTGTTTTCCATCAGCCCCTTGCACATACATGTAAGAGCCAAGATGTGTCTTATACAGCCAGCTACTGTGTACATGTTTTTGGTTCGTTTCAGGTCTTGTATTCAGGTCTCAAATTGGGCAGTACTAGGTGGTTTCAGTCAGGTCTGAAAGGTGTGGGTATAGGCTGGGTTCGGTCTTGGTTAATAGAGCTCTCTGCCTCAATAGCCAACCACTGTCTGCTCTGAGCGCATCCCCCGTTTTCCACTGGCTCTCTCTCGCACACAGTAAGCTACACTGAGCTATTCCCCAAACAAGATACTTATTCTTATAACACAAGTCATCATTCTCAACCAAGCCATGTTTTTCTCTAAAATGCAATGAATGTTATTTTGCATTTCAACTCAAATGTTGTTTTAGGATTGATTGCCATTTCATTTATAACCTGAACAAGCTTGCCTGACATGACAGCATGGCTTTACGGAAGAAATAGGTCATGTTACGCAACATCAAACTATATTGATATGAACAGAATTATTTCATCCCATATCTTGTTTGAAAATATATCAACACAATTTAAAAAATCAACATACCGCCTAGCCCTTAGACACATTAAGTACTTCTTTATGTTTGAATTGACTAGACAGTGGAGCAGTAATGTCAGAACAGACTTTGTGCTGCGTGTGAAAGGTAACAGAGGGATTGAACAAAGGGATGAACAAGAAGATTGTGGCTTGGCTTTGTGGCTCTACGATTTACATCTCTGCTTTCCTGTCCACATGCCAATTGTACCATTCTCCCTTCATTTATCCCCAAGCAGCAGACCATTGATTGTCATGCCCCTTGGAAGTGTAAACACAACTTTAAAGCACCATTATTATGCTCATTTTCAGGTTCATAGTTGTATTTTGAGGTTGTACCAGAATAGGTTTACATGGTTTCATTTTCAAAAAACACCATATTTTTGTTTTACTGCACATTGCTGCAGATCCTTTTCACCCTGTGTGTTTGGGTCTCTGCTACATAGTGAGACATCTCAGTTGTTTTAGCTACAGAGTGATTTCACTTCAATACTATCTTTGTTGAGAGACACACATGCGCAGTAGCTAGTTAAGATCACATTAGCTAGACAACTCTTTCTCTTTGGTCAGTACAGGGCAGGATTAGCTGGGAGACATCTGAACGAGGTTGGGCACACTTGTGGAGTACCTGCAGAACAGGGACATGTAAGTAGTTCTTTTGTAGATTATGGTGAACTAGTGTGTGTTATAGCAGTGTTTTGCCATTGAGAAAGCCGTGCAGATTTTGACCAGCTCACTCGGAGTTGGAAGGCAGAGAACATTCAGAAAACTGTATTTCACTCAAAACAGCATGGATAGTTTTTTCCCAAGGTTGTATGCATGTGGAAGCACCATAAACAAAATAAAACCCCACATCCCAGAAAAAGTGTTTTTTTCATAACATGGCCACTTAAAGAAAAACCACAGGTTGAATTTGGCCCAACATACTCCTCTTTCTTTCTTTCTCTTTTAGTGTCAAACTGCTTCACCAATTTTCTATTTCTGACACAACTGCAGCTCCTAAAGGCCAAGCATTCCCACAAAACAAATGTGTTGTAAACGACACATCAAACAGTGAGAGTTGTGAACATGGTGACAGATGTATCCCAAGGGCTGTCTGTTCATATATAAAGTATGGTTGAGGTTAGGCAACTAAAACCAAGACTTCCTGCATAAACATTGAACAAATAGCTCTATATGAATGTAACTCTGTTTGCATCCTCCAGCCACTAAATCCGTCATTCTACCGTCCCTGAATGACAGACAAACCTATTCCTATCATTTGGCCTCTTATTTTACAGATCCAGCACCCACCCCTCTCCATTTGTTGTTGGTCTTGATAATAATCAGTTGTCAAAAGCAGGGGCTATAGCCTGTAATAAGGGGTATTAACCCCAGAGGAAACAGCTATCATCATGGTTTGATGGTCATGTTGTACATGTTGACAATGGGAGAATAGCGAAGAAGAAGACGCAACAGGAAGCCTCTTCACTCGAATAGAACTGTGACTCACACCACATCTGTACAAAGGATTTGGAGGATTTGTGAGGCCTTGAACTGTTATTATAAGTTTTTGAATGTGACCACGATATTTAACTGTTGATTTCTTCTGCTTAAGGATGCAGTAGCCTCTTAACTATTTGCTAAAACACCACAGGAACTGCAGTATGTAGTAAAATTGGAGGTTTAGGTATAGGTTATGAGAACAACCTTTTGTACACTTAGGGTGCCTCAATCCATTACAATCCTACGTAAATATCAAATGTTTGCTTCTCTAAGATGAACTCTCTCAGCTGTTGTTGCTCTTTCTGGCTTTTAATTTTTTCTCTCTCTCTTCTCTTTCCCCCCAGCATCAACACCCCTTTTAATTAATGATTTCACAAACTCCTCTTCTTTCAGGTAAGAGGCATTCTGCACCACTACTCTGCCTGTCTCCCTCTTTACCAACACACATATCAGCATATAATCACACACACCCACACAGACATGCACTCATATACCTGAATGGTGCTTAATTGTGCATCACTGAGGCATGTAATCCCAATCACCTCATCGTTACAAGCTGGAAAACACAAAATCTAAAATCATGCAGGGCTTTGACTAGTATAGGCAACAATATGCTAGTCGTTCTTTTTGCCTGAAACTAAACGGATTTTCCACTATCGCCCACCATTTCCTACACAACACAAACAAGCAAACGGTTGTTCATTCAGTAAATTGAAACATTCATTTCTCGCCAGGGTCCTTGGTTTTAGATTTGTTTATTTTACTCCGAGCTGAGAGATGTGGCAGCGAGCTTCTTTGAACGCCAGAAAGACCATCAATAATGCACACGCAGCTTGTTATAGCTCAAACTCACTCTGCTTCGATGGCTCACCAACCTAAAAACCCAGCATCAAAGAGACCTGAGAGATGTGTCTGTGTGGGTGTGTGTATGTGTGTATGTGTGTATGTGTGTGTGTGTGTGTGTGTGTGTGTGTGTGTGTAGAGAGAGAGAGAGACAGAGAGAGAAAGAGGGGTGAAAGACATTGAAAAATTTGACTTTACACACCTTTCCTAATGGGAAATGGAGTGACTGTTTATTCTCACTGAACAAGCTCTGTGTGGAGATTTATTTGGCACAGGATGATTTATTCTCCTGAAGAACTTTCTGAAAAGGATAATAATAATAATAATAATAATACCAATAAAATAATAAGTAATGAGCGAATATTGAGGTCAGGGACACGTGTCGATGTGATGTAACTGTTTGAATCTTTAACATCCAGTACTTTGTAAAGAATGCAGAAGAGAAAGCAAAGAGGCTTTCAAAGCTCAGCTTACAATGGACACAGCCTGGCGCGATATGAAAGTGGCTTATGTCTGAGAAGATTTTACAGCAAACAATGTGCTACACTATAAATGCCTCATTATATAAAGTATGTCCACAAAATCAAACCAGGTGCCAGATTCCAAGATTTTAAGGGCATTTTGCTTGAAAAATGTGTTTGTCTCCTTAACTGGTTTTCCAAAAATAAGAACTTATGGCTCACCTTTTCTTTTCCATGTAAAACATCAGCGTGCATGAGTTAATTTGAAGTGCTGCACATCTTCAGACCACCTTTGTATGGCACAGGTTTAAAACGTTTACAGTGAGAAATGTTTTAACCCCCCCCAACAGAAATCAATCAAATAATAAAAAAAGAAAAAGGGCTTATTGTAGATTGGATAAACAACTTTCTTTGAACTAAGTGAACTAGACCATGCAGACTAGTAGCTTCTGTCCCCACCCAAAACCTGCAGCTCATTTGCGTTTAACCAGCGTATTGGATAAGTTACTGTAATCATTACAGATCACCCTTTCACTGAACAATGCTAACAAAATCTCAAAGAAAGGGTGCGGCGGTGTCACAACTTTTCTACCCCGAACTTTCCGTCGATTGCGCCCTTCGCTCTCTGCGGACGCCTCAACTCACCTGCAGGAGACGGTGATTTCTACTTTGGTGGCGGGGATGTTGCCGGTGATCGGGTCGAAGTCGTACACCGATGACATGTCGTCTAGTTTGTCCATAACGTCTCCCTCTATCATCTCCATCGCCAGAGCTCGGGGTGGCTCGGGTGTGATCCCGGAGCCGCACACCCTGGCCCTGACGGAGCGTGTCGAGTCTCCGGTGACTCCAGAAACCAGATCAGAGACCGGACGGCCTCCGGTCCGAGCGGGTGAGGCAGCCACTTCACAAATGTTGAAGCTGGAGAGAAGGGAGGGGGAGCATTAAGTGAGTGGACACCCGCGGAAAAAGCACTTGGCGCACTTGGTTAACTGTCCATGCAGCGTAAGTAAAATCTTTAAAAAAAATAAAATAAAATAAAAAAAAATGCGTGGACAGTATCTGAGATTACTGTTGCGCCCTAACCGACTGGCTGCACATCACATGGAGAGGAGAGGTGGACTCCTCTCTGCGCTTTGTCTTCAGTCTGTGTGCACAGCAGAGCGCGTGAAGAGAAAAGGAAAGATTACACTCGAACACACCCATCCTCCTCCCACACGGAATTACACTCAAGGGCTCGCAACCCTACCCGTGCCCCGGTGCTGCTGCTGTCGCCCTGCAACAGCCTCTGTGCTGCTCCCTTGGTGTTTGAGCGAGTGAGTGTCATGGTAATTTAATTACGTCCTTATGCCTTTTAATATTAAAGACTTGAGGTTTGGTGGGAAGATTAAGCGTAAAATCCGTCAAAACCATGAAGTAAAGATCAGCTCGTCATACAGTTACAGTTACAGTTGTAAGACCCTGCTCTTGAAGAGCATGGTGCTGAGCGGTGATTGCAATGCTGGTGGTCGGGATAACCCAATGGGTCGCAGGATAAATCGGAGTGTCCCAAGATGGTTAATAGGAAAGGAATATATCGCTTTGGTTTACTTCTTTTAATCTTAACTTTTGTTTAATGGATCATTTTAGGCCTATCCCCTCCGCGAAAAAATATTCATATTAATCAGTGAGATTTATGAGAGAGTAATCACTTGAACTGCTCTCAGCCAATAACAAGATCTTTCAAGAAGCACCACAGCAATCGACAGCTTTAAGAACAAACCATCCAGCTCAATAATAGGGAAACAGCAGCAGTTAAGTATTCAGAAACATATTTGGCATGTAATACTCACTGAGTTGCCAGTAACTGTACATTTAACCAAATATGTGCAATCCAAATTAATTTTGACTTAAAGTTCAATTTTGAAATGGGTCAAAACTGCTATTTTTCAACTATTTTTCCTTCCTATTGTGTGTGTGTTGTTTACTGTAGTTAAAGGAGGCATGTGCATGACATTTTAAAGCTTTAGTATGTAACTTTTTGATATTAATGAACATCCATTACATTCAAGCCATTGCCAAATGAGTTGCTACAAAGCTAATTAAGACTATCTGCTCAGCCCCCCTATCAGGGGGCGTTCCTAAGTCGTTTATAAACCCTTGTCCATCCATCTTCATCCACTTATCCAGTATATGGCCGTGGAACAACGGATCAGATCTTCACCCTCGCAAGGATCTTGGAGGGGGCCTGGGAGTATGCCCAACCAGTCTACATGTGTTTTGTGGATCTGGAGAAGGCGTATGACCGGGTCCCGTATGACGAGGTGCTGCGGGAGTATGGGGTGAGGGGGTCCCTTCTCAGGGCCATCCAATCTCTGTATGACCAAAGCGAGAGCTGTGTCCGGGTTCTCGGCAGTAAGTCGGACCCCAAACGTCCCTTGTGCCTGGGTTTATTAAAAATAATATAAAAAATATAATCCGAAAATTTTGTGGTGTGACTTTTAAAGATTTCAGTCATTCAGAATTTAGCCTAGCGTTTCTAAGTTTCTACATTAAATTTAGTAGTTGGCTTCACATTGACAGTGAGTAAATCTCAATATCTGCTGATCTCTCACAATAAATCAGTCAACTACAGCTCAGGTGTGGGAATGAAGAGAGAGGTTGTGGTTCCAAGTTCAGTAGGCACCAGGTTTTAGTTTACACTCAAAGTTATACCAAATCATCGCAAGGTGTAAATTACACTTTCACAACTTATTGAAAATAACCAAAAGTGGCAAAGCCTCTGACAAACTGACTTGCCAGCCCCGAGCATTTACTTTTACATCCCTTCATCACAAGCCACCAATTTTCAACTCTCTCATGACAGTTGTTCCAGTACAATGTTTAAAACCATGATGTGTTTTTTGGTGCACAATGCTTATATCCACACTTCAAGAACATGAAAGATAAAAAATACAGAGGTAAAACAATAAAACACCTTATCCTAGTAAACAAACAAAATTTAAATTCTTCCAATGCTATGAAGGATAAATCACTGCAAAAGGCTTATAAAATTCAAAAACACTTTGAAAGTGTATTCTAAAGCCATTGGCTATATATTCGAAAGCAATCACCAAACTAGCATACTTTTGAGTAAATCATAAACACAAAATACTGTGAAATAGTAAGAAAGTAAGAGTGATTACTTTTAGGGTTTCAGACAATGTATTGTGTGTGTAATATGACTGTAAACTAGATCACATCACACACCACTGTCGGCTTGCTTATGTTTTCTTAATTTTATTTTTGTTATTTCTCTGTTTCTTTTGTTTTCAGTAAGCTCTACTTTAATTCAGTAGGCTTTGTCATTAAGCTCTACCCCTATTATCTATCTATCTATTACATAGAATTCCTCATAGGGGAGATAGAAATTACGCACTATAGCTTTAAGAAATGCAGTTAGCAATTAAAATGTGTTCATACTGACTGATTTACAATCAATATTAATTTCGATGAAGGAATTACATAGAGATTTAAAGGCCACCATCCATCATTAGCCTGTTGTATGTAGCTAAGACCTGTAAACCACATTGTAAAGAAATTATGACTGGTGAAACTGCCTGCCAAAAAAGGGATAGACTTGTCATTTCTGGATAACTACAGTTCCTAAATGCATTGTGTGTGTGTGTGTGTGTGTGTGTGTGTGTGCCTATATCTGTTTATCACACTTGTTCTGATTCAGTCTTTTTATGCATAAACAAAGGATTTACATGCATATTTGAAATGCAAGAAAACACTATTGTCATAAATAACCAGATGTTTCCCACAGATTGCTTGTTGCATGAGGAAACATCACTTTTGACCAACTTAGAAAACTAAGTTAAGACATTTTTGGGTCAATATTGAAACAGATGGAAACAAATGGATGTGCATCCACTGTGTTTGAAGGCTGTGTAATGTTTCCAAGAACTTGAAAAGTTACACAGTATTAAAATCCTTTTAATGGGGTGTGCAAATCTATTTTTTTCAATGATATTTTTTTGATCCAGCACCCATCCTATTGGGATGTACATGTCTTTTTTATAGTTTTAATATGGAAACATGGACATCTGGTATCCATCCATCCATCTTCATCCGCTTATCCGGTATTGGGTCGCGGGGGCAGCAGCTCCAGTAAGGGACCCCAAACTTCCCTTTCCCGAGCCACAACAACCAGCTCCGACTGGGGGATCCCGAGGCGTTCCCAGGCCAGGTTGGAGATATAATCCCTCCACCTAATCCTGGGTCTTCCCCAAGGCTTCCTCCCAGCTGGACATGCCTGGAATACCTCCCTAGGGAGAAGCCCAGGAGGCATCCTTACCAGATGCCCGAACCACCTCAACTGGCTCCTTTCGACGCGAAGGAGCAGCGGCTCTACTCCGAGCTCCTCTCGGATGACAGAGCTTCTCATCCTATCTCTAAGGGAGACGCCAGCCACCCTCCTGAGGAAATCCATTTCGGCCGCTTGTACCCTTGATCTCGTTCTTTCGGTCATGACCCAGCCTTCATGACCATAGGTGAGGGTAGGAACAAAAATTGCCCAGTAGATGGAAAGCTTTGCCTTCTGGCTCAGCTCTCTTTTCATTACAACGGTGCGATAAACGGAATGTAATACCGCACCGGCTGCTCCGATTCTCCGACCAATCTCACGCTCCATGGTCCCCTCACTCACGAACAAGACCCCAAGGTACTTAAACTCCTTCACTTGGGGTAAGAACTCACTCCCTACCTGAAGAAAGCATTCCATCGGTTTCCTGCTGAGAACCATGGCCTCAGATTTAGAGGTGCTGATCCTTATCCCAGCCGCTTCACACTCGGCTGCAAACCGATCCAGTGAGTGCTGAAGGTCACAGACCGATGACGCCATCAGGACCACATCATCTGCAAAAAGCAGCGATGAGATCCCGAGCCCACCGAACTGCAACCCTTCCCTGCCCCGACTACGCTTTGATATCCTGTCCATAAATATTACAAACAGGATTGGTGACAAAGCGCAGCCCTGGCGGAGGCCAACCTTCACCTGGAACGAGTCCGACTTACTGCCGAGAACCCGGACACAGCTCTCGCTTTGGTCATACAGAGATTGGATGGCCCTGAGAAGGGACCCCCTCACCCCATACTCCCGCAGCACCTCCCACAATTTCTTTCGGGGGACCCGGTCATACGCCTTCTCCAGATCCACAAAACACATGTAGACTGGTTGGGCATACTCCCAGGCCCCCTCCAAGATCCTTGCGAGAGTGAAGATCTGATCCGTTGTTCCACGGCCAGGACGGAATCCGCATTGTTCCTCTTCAATCCGAGGTTCGACAATCGGCCGAACCCTCCTTTCCAGCACCTTGGAGTAGACTTTACCAGGGAGGCTGAGAAGTGTGATACCCCTGTAATTGGCACACACCCTCTGGTCCCCCCTTTTGAAGAGGGGAACCACCACCCCGGTCTGCCACTCCTTAGGCACCGTGCCAGACTTCCATGCAATGTTGAAGAGGCGTGTCAACCAAGAAATCCCCTCCACACCCAGAGCTTTCAGCATTTCTGGACGGATCTTATCAATCCCTGGGGCTTTGCCGCTGTGGAGTTGTTTGACTACCTCAGCGACTTCCACCAGGGAAATTGACGACAATCCCCCATCATCCTCCAGCTCTGCCTCTACCACAGAGGGCGTGTCAGCTTAATTTAGGAGTTCCTCAAAGTGCTCCTTCTACCGCTCTATTACCTCCCCAGTTGAGGTCAACAACGTCCCATCCTTACTGTATACAGCTTGGATGATTCCCCGCTTCCCCCTCCTGAGGTTTTCCAGAAGCACCTTGGTGCCAACCAAAAGTCCTTCTCCATGTCTTCTCCAAACTTCTCCCACACCCGCTGCTTTGCCTCTGTCACGGCAGAGGCTGCAGCCCTTTGGGCCCGTCAGTACCTTGCAACTGCCTCCAGAGTCCTCCGGGATAACATATCCCGGAAAGACTCCTTCTTCAGTCGGACGGCTTCCCTGACCACCGGTGTCCACCAGGGTGGGTTACCGCCCCTTGAGGCAACTAAGACCCTAAGACCACAGCTCGCCGCCGCAGCTTCAGCAATGGAAACTTTGAACATTGTCCACTCAGGTTCAATGCCCCCAGCCTCCACAGGGATGCCCGAAAAGCTCCGCCGGAGGTGTGAGTTGAAAGTCCGTTGGACAGGGGCCTCCTCCAGACGTTCCCAATTTACCCGCACTACCCGTTTGGGCTTACCAGGTCTGTCCAGAGTCTTCCCCCACCCCCTGACCCAACTCACCACCAGATGGTGATCAGTTGACAGCTCTGCCCCTCTCTTCACATGAGTGTCCAAAACATACGGCCTCAAATCAGATGAAACAATTATAAAATCGATCATTGACCTTTGGCCTAGGGTGCTCTGGTACCACGTACACTTATGAGCATCCCTATGTTCAAACATGGTGTTTGTTATGGACAATCCATGACTAGCACAGAAGTCCAACAACAGACAACCACTCTGGTTTAGATCAGGGAGGCCGTGACATTCCACGTCCCCAGAGCCAGCCTCTGCCGCCCGGGTCTGGTCCGTCAAAGCCCCTGACTTTCGCTGCCACCCATGTAGCAGCGCACCCGACCCCTTTGGTTCCTCCCACAGGTGGTGGGCCCATGGGCTGGAGGGAGAAGTGCCACGTCGCTTCTTCGGGCTGTGCCCGACCGGGCTCCGTGGCAAAGCCGGCCACCAGGCGCTCGCTGACGAGCCCGGCGTCTGGGCCTTGCTCCAGACGGGGGCCCCGGGCTTCCTCCGGGCGGGGTCCCTCGATCCCTTCCTTGTTCTTCCATAGTAGTCTTTGAACCATTCTTTGTCTGGCCCTTCGCCTGAGACCTCTTTGACATGGGAGACCCTACCAGGAGCATAAAGCTCCAGACAAAACAGCCCTCAGGTTCATAGGGACACACAAACCTCTCCACCACAATAAGGTGATGGTTTCCAGAGAGGTATCATTGTACCTTTACTGTCTCTCTCTCTCTTCCCTCTACTTACTCTCACATGCACATCACACACACACACACACACACAGATGCACAGCTATATTTTCTTTCATAAAATGGGTGCAGAAGGACACAGCTCTTTACTACATAGAGCACCTAGCATCTGGATTCTGGAAATCAATCACACAAGACGCTTTTGCCACAGCCCTCCAGCTCAGGATCAGGAACACACACAAACACACACACACATATACACACACACACACAAACACACACTCACACACACATACACACACATAGAATCCTTCATTCAGAGATACGCAACGTGTGCACAAAATGTGCACATATAAAGACGTCACTGAACGAACCAGTAGATAAAGAGGCATACAAATCTACATACACACATTTTTCTACCAGGATGATGATGATGATGTATTTTCAGGGTTCGCTGTTAAGTGTGGGTGAGCACATTATTGCAGATGTTCCAGTGGGTTGGCAACAGCAGGGTCAGAAGAAGAAAACATGTAAAGAAGAACCAACAGTTACAGCATTTGATACCAAATAGAATTCATAAAAACAAGTATCTATTTCATCCTGTCATCTGATTTGATCTTACAAAAAGCAAAGAGAACTGATGTTGAGATCAAGTTATATTTTTCCTGGATATCGATTAGAATCTTTTTAATTGTTGTAATATTGCAGATCTGTCATCTATACAGCCCTTTTTTTACATATGTTATGCATGATCAGTCATAGTCATCAATCACATTAACATTTATCCTCGTAGATGTTTAAATCAATACTGTTCTATCCATCACAGTTAATGTAACATTAGTTTTGAGAACTCCTTCAATAGGAACCCCTCTGTAACAAACAATACTCTAATCTCAAGTTGGCAGTTCAAAATAATTAACATAACAAGCATATGTTTTTTTTTTCAGAACTGTCAGCAGACCAAACTATATTTGTCTGTAGCAGTAATGGTAAGAACAAATAACAAAACCATTGGAAAGCAGTTGCTGCTGCCAGTTCCTAAGAAACAAACACTGTTTCACGCCTATTTCTGAATGTCTTAAAGCCCATGTTGCAGGTTAACTACCACTGTTGATTATTGGGTACAAAAAGCACTCAAGATATGTATATCATTTTTAAAAATGTCTCCAAATAGTGTTAAAAGTTAGTTTTTGGTCATTTTTGGTGTTCGCGGGTTTATGAAGTCAATTCGGCGATGACGTCACGTTGGGGAGCTAAGTCTCAGCCTGGCACTAGAACTACGGTGACTGACTGGGATGTGGAAGAGGAGTAAAGGCCAGCAGCCGAATAATTATCAACCTGCCAGACGTGAGAGGGCAAATGAGGAATTGTCAAGATTGTGGGGAAGTCTTCTTCATTTATCTCCTTTATTTTAGCAACGCAGCAGTACATACAATGACTTTACTTTTTACTGTCAGTGAATAGCACCGAGTGAACGTCAACGTTTTCTTTTGATCTAGTGACAGTGATCATGTCGTTAGTTCAGATAAGTACTGGTACACTTATCTAGATATAGTAAAAGAAGGCATCCCCGAGTGTTATTTCTAAGTGTTTACCTCTTCCTCCGGGTGCTGTAGGGGAGTGAGCCTCCAGTCGGGAAGCTCGCCCCGCAATCAGATGATCTGAAGATGCCTAAATCCGTTTGGGACATTTCAGACAGGATCATGGTCCTCCCCAACCAGCACGCACCAGTATTGTAATTGTTTATATTTCAAACATCACTGCAGGTTGATTGTGGGCGACAACGCTGTCGTGTTAGTTTACCGAAACTCTACTGCCGAAGTTGCTGGCTGGCTACGCGACGTTAGCTATATCCGCTGGCATCCATACAGGCTAACTATAGCCAGTTAGCTTTGTGTGTAACGTAACAAAACCCCCCCATCTTGTAGGAGCGAAGCTTACTATTTCATTCAATACAATTATGGTACAAAAGGTGCACTAATGCCACATGTATGATGTTGACAACATGGACGCATATATAGGCAACACCAAAGGCAGTCGTAATATTTACCTAGCAGGCTAAGCTAATGCTGCTAACGTCCGGCGGCGTATCGTTAGCTAGCAGTCTAAACTTGTGAAAAGCCAAACAACATCCCCGTCTAAGCTGTGTTTCACTTTCCCTCCAATATTATTATAAATATAATAAAGTCACATGGACTCGGTCGAGACCATAGACTGTTAATATTAAAAGACCAGAAGCCACATTAGGCCAGACCAGTGGTAAATACAACGCAGGCTGCTCTGTTTGCTCCCCAACGTGACGTCATGCAATGCATTGTGGGGGAAAAAAGGAAACACTGTAAAATTGTGCCTACTTTTCATATTATATTCAGTTTTGCGATATCCAACACCATCAAATACAATGGATAACAGTTCAAATATTTACTACCAACAAGCAAATTGCACAAATTCGTTGCAAAATTCAACCTGCAACATGGGCTTTAAGGAGCCAGCTTGTTGGGTGATCAATAGCCAAAACCCTGTGCCTGGTGCATACTGGAGGATTTTCATATATTAACTCAGTGGTTCCCATACTGATGGGCGTAGCTCCTAGGGGGGGGCCCAGCAATGCGAAATATAGGTGAATAATGCATGGTTCTGCTGCACTGCTAGCAAATCATAGTCAGGTTTGTGAAAGGACTACTAAGTCAAGGTACTGTAAAGCAGACAATAAAGCTACACAACTACCACAACAAAAGCAAGAAAATATGTTGTGGTGACTACAATTTAATGTTTAATTGAAAATGTTTTTATCTTCAAAAGGGTTGCTGTGCAGAAAAAGTTAACTGATTTTAAAAATGTGGAAGACCACATATATAATGACAGATTTAACAGTTTTCTTATATACAGTATATCAATAATAAGGATTCACTTACCAGACAATTCAGTCAAGACCCAAGGCCGCATACTTGGCATTCTACTGAACAATTTTAGAATGGCGACAGAGACTTGTGATCTCACAGAAACTTGCGTCATCAAACGTGAATTCAGAACAAAACAACATGTAGGCAAACTGTCGTCATCAGATGGTTACACTTGTGTGTGTTATGTTTTGCCCTGGGGAAAAAATGGATGACGTTAAACAAGCACTCATACTGTGTCTATTATTCCTCCAAAGTTCTTTCTTTTCTACCATCCACCTGGTTGGAAGCCATGTTTCTGTTCTACGCAACATCCAGTAGGTGACGTTTACTGGCTCCGAGCCAGTTGATAACCGTAAGATCATACCTTTAAATCACTCACACTACAGTATAGTTTGGGCCAATAATCTGTTCAGACCAGCCTCGAATCGGAAACACCCCCGCAATTTTTGGGAATGGTGAATCAGACCCAAACCCTGCAAATTATACACTACTATAAAGTGTGGGGCCAGCATTACAAAAGCCTGGATACCTCCTTTAAATGCTATTGTCATCCAATTGCAATGGACCAGGAGGTGGTCAATTCTCTGTACTGCTGGTCACATTAATAACACCATAGGGAACTCAAATGTCCCTTTTCCTCCTTCTCCGTCCTGTTCTCTCGGCTTCCTGCAGTTTCCTTAGAACTAATTACTGTGTTTATCCTTACTTGCGTCATGCTGTCCAAAATATCGCCTTTCTGGAAGTAATTATGCAAAAATAGACAAATGCCCCGTCAAGCAATTAAGCTCCTTAAAATAAATGTGCTTTTTTCCCTACACACCCTGGAAAATAAAGACATTTGTTTACTTCATTAAACATCTCTCAGTTTTTTTAAACACTTTTTCTAAAGCAAACATACCTAAATACACTAATTAATATGTGTTGGATATCCATGGCCTATTCCCTAAATAAAGGAAAGTTGTCTGCAAATACCAATTAAACCCATAATCTGTTGGTATTTTCAGCCAGCCTCTGATGCACACTTTTAAAAAGCAGTCATCTTTTATTTTAAATTTGACACCAGCTAACTAGAGTATGTCTTTGTCAAACCTTTTATTGTGGCTGCCGCAGGACGAAATTAAAAGAATCCGTGGTAGTGCAGTTTTGTCTTGATAGAGAGTATGGTTTCGGCTAGGTAGGAAATTGTGTTTTATTTCATTTCTTGAGGAAAATTCTCCCACAGCAGGTGTGTTTTGTGGAGAATATTTCTTATTCCCATGTGACTGGCTAAATGACGATGACATGATTTCATGTTGAAGTATTCAAAGACAATGACAAATACTTCTGCAAATACCTCTTCTAAACAACAGCAAACTTCCGATTTTGCTGTCATTACTAAGTCTTTTTTCCTTAAAGCCCATGTTGCAGGTTAACCACCACTGTTGATTATTGGGTACAAAAAGCACTCAAGATATGTATATCATTTTTAAAAATGTCTCCAAATAGTGTTAAAAGTTAGTTTTTGGTCATTTTTGGTGTTCGCGGGTTTATGAAGTCAATTCGGCGATGACAACACACTGGGGAGCAAAGTCTCAGCCTAGCACTAGAACTACGGTGACTGACTGGGATGTGGAAGAGGAGTAAAGGCCAGCAGCCGAATAATTACCAACCTGCCAGACGTGAGGGCAAATGAGGAATTGTCAAGATTGTGGGGAAGTCTCCTTCATTTATCTCCTTTATTTTAGCAACGCAGCAGTGCATACAATGACTTTACTTTTTACTGTCAGTGAATAGCACCGAGTGAACGTCAACGTTTTCTTTTGATCTAGTGACAGTGATCATGTCGTTAGTTCAGATAAGTACTGGTACACTTATCTAGATATAGTAATAGAAGGCATCCCTGAGTGTTATTTCTAAGTGTTTACCTCTTCCTCCGGTGAAAACGTGTTGCTGTTTAGCTGGTGCTTGTGTGTGTGTGGTGGCGAAGCTGCGGTGGAGAGCGGGTGCTGTAGGGGCGTGAGCCTCCAGTCGGGAAGCTCGCCCCGCAATCAGCTGATCTGAAGATGCCTAAATCCGTTTGGGACATTTCAGACAGGATCATGGTCCTCCCCAACCAGCACGCACCAGGATTGTAATTGTTTATATTTCAAACATCACTGCAGGTTGATTGTGGGCGACAACGCTGTCGTGTTAGCTTACCGAAACTCTACTGCCGAAGTTGCTGGCTGGCTACGCGACGTTAGCTATATCCGCTAGCATCCGTACAGGCTAACTATAGCCAGTTAGCTTTGTGTGTAACGTAACAAATCCCCCCCATCTTGTAGGAGCGAAGCTTACTATTTCATTCAATACAATTATGGTACAAAAGGTGCACTAATGCCACATGTATGATGTTGACAACATGGACGCATATATAGGCAACACCAAAGGCAGTCGTAATATTTACCTAGCAGGCTAGGCTAACGCTGTTGTTGTGCTAGCGTTAGCTAGCTGTCTAAACTTGTGAAAAGCCAAACAACATCCCCGTCTAAGCTGTTTCACTTTCCCTCCAATATTATTATAAATATAATAAAGTCACATGGACTCGGTCGAGACCATAGACTGTTAATATTAAAAGACCAGAAGCCACATTAGGCCAGACCAGTGGTAAATACAACGCAGGCTGCTCTGTTTGCTCCCCAACGTGATGTCATGAAATGCATTGTGGGGGAAAAAAGGAAACACTGTAAAATTGTGCCTACTTTTCATATTATATTCAGTTTTGCGATATCCAACACCATCAAATACAATGGATAACAGTTCAAATATTTACTACCAACAAGCAAATTGCACAAATTCGTTGCAAAATTAAACCTGCAACATGGGCTTTAATGAAAATGGAGAAAGATATTTCATAAAATACTTTTGCAATACAAAACATCCTACAAAAAGTAGATTAAGGTCCCAAAATTGTTCATGTTCCCCAAAATGAGGGATTTTTTTGCATTGACTGCTCTCCATCAGAGAGTAACATGCTCGAAACAGCACTGGGAACAGGCTTTTGAAAGTAGAAATGCTTTAAGTTGTAATTACTATACCCATTTGGTGTATCTGAAGCAAACTCCAACAAACTGATGATTTATGATTGAGTTGGATTTAATCTGATGGCTGAGGCTTTGTCCTTCTCTCTGCTTGTTGTAGAAGCATGTGGGTACCTTACTTGTACCCTATGGAGTAGGGTTTTGATAAATCCCAGTTCAAAGGGCCACATGTTCCCTCCCAGAGTGCAATCCTGGTCTATGGCCTAGTGGTTAAATCCAGAATCAAACCCCTCCTGAGGAGGCAAACATCACAGTGAAGGTTTTTATGAATTATTTCGACAAACAATGCGACAGAGGGACCCATGGAATAACACACACACACACATACAAAGGGTACTTATGGAAGGCCACAGCAGCCTAGGTGGCTGATTGATTTTACTAATGGTCCTGCGCTCCCTCAGGCTGCAGCAGCTGGGATTAGCTGGATGTTGGAATACAGCTGCAAAACAATAATAAAAATAGCCACACTTTTTCTTGCAGGTCTACAGTCGATACAAATGGGCTCAAACTAATTAGGAACTCCTTGACTCAATACTTGCTGCTGCCCTTGATCAAATAAGTAGCTACACATCCAAACGTTTTAATGTGCAGTAGCTTCTCTGCTGTGGGGAAAGTTTAAGTCATCCAGGAACCCTGCCTGGGCTCTGTACTCCTCTGTATTTTTACTAATGGAGTATTAAGTTAAGTGGTTTTGCTAATAAGTGTATGTTGTGGTGTGAGTTTAAATTCTGAAAATGAAGTGAACATGATAGACTGAGCAACAAAGAACTCCCTACAGGCAAAGTTTCCACCAGGGATTTTTTAAGAAATCAAGAAAAAGCAATCTGTTCACTGGTCATTGCAACCATTTTCCAAAAATCCAAAAAGTTCATTTTATTTCTCATTAACGTACATGCAGCACCCCATCTTGACAGAAAAAACAGAAATGTAGAAATGTTTGCAAACTTATTAAAAAAGAAGCCTTAGTGAGGGAAGTAAAGAAGAACCCAAAGATCTCTGTGGCTAAACTCCAGAGACACAGTAGGGAGATGGGAGAAAGTTTCACAAAGTCAACTATCACTGCAACCCTCCACCAGTCAGGGCTTTGTGGCAGAGTGGCCCACATAATAGAGTTTGCCAAAAAGCACATGACTCCCAGACTAGGAGAAAAATGATTCTCTGGTCTGATGAGACTAAGATTGAAGTTGTTGCCGTTAATTCTAATCAGTATGTGTGGAGAAAACATGGCACTGCCATCACCTGCCCAATACAATCCCAACAGTGAAACATGGTGGTGGCAGCATCTTGCTATGGTTTTTTTTTCAGCTGCAGGGACAGGACGACTGGTTGCAATTGAAGGAAAGATGAATGCAGCCAAGTATAGAGATATCCTGGAAGAAAACCTCATCCAGTGTGCTCGGGACCTCAGACTGGGCCGAAGGGTCACCTTCCAACAAGACAATGACCCTAAGCACACAGCTAAAAACAAAGGATTTTTTGAAAATGGCTGCAATGAAACAATGAGTGAAAAATGTAAAGGGGTCTGAATGCTTTCCGTACCCACTGTGTATTCATTCATTTTTAGAGGCAGCCTATAGAGGGAATTTTTAGCAGAGCCTGGCTAACAGTTAACCTCTGTTTACAGTCTTTATGCTAAGCTAAGCCAACCATCTCCTGGCTCCATAGCTTCACATTTGGTGTACAGAGAGTGATTGTCGATCTTCTGGATTTGTTGGAATCTTCTCATCTAACTGCAAAAAAAAAACAGGTATTAATGGATGGTTCTGTAAATCACTGTACTGGTCAATGTACATCTGCAAACTAGAAGAAAGGCATATGTGAATGTAAAGTTCAGGTTTTTACAGCATAATTTGACATGTTATTTAGTTCATACATGGACACTTTTACATACAAGAACACTTTTATTAAGGAATACTGTCTGTGGCTTTAATAAAATTCACATGAAAGCTCAGTATAACAGTTTTTGTTAGTAATTAAAAAGTAATAAAAATCATTTTAAAGAGTGCTTCATGTCTTAGACAGTAACAACTGCCAAGTGTTCTGATAAGGAGCACAAGAGGTGGATAATGTTTGACAGGACTTTTGTGACGACGGATCAAAGGTCCAAGTGTGTTTTCCTGTCCGATCCACCTTCATACTTCAGACTTTCAGATTTCTGTCAGTGGGGGAATGTAAATCAGATCCAGGTGAGTGTGTCTCTTAAAATACTTTTGCTCAATACTTGGATTTTGCTACTACTTTCCAACACATGTTCAATTGTTAAACCCAAAGGCATTCTAGTTGGTGGGAGCATCCTGTCTTCAGCATCATGCAGGAATTGGCTTTCTATCCGGGGGGTGGCACTGATGTATTTTTTTGGAGTGATGAAAGCCACACAGGACGATCGGGTGGAGCTGGATGACCGTGCGTCAATGAATGTGTTCTGTCTGTTCGTGTTGACACAGCCGCTGTGTCTGGTACTGGGAGGATACACTGGCATGGCTACATACCTCCTCACAGCTCTAGTCTCCTACAACTTCCTGCCTTGGAGGAAGACAAAACAGCCTGCGAAAGGAAAAGAATCAAAAAAGAAGACAAAGTGAGAACAAGAAACGTACACTGTATGAAGATGGCAAGACAGTAGATTCAAACAGGTTGCGAAAGAAAAAAATATTTAAAGACCATTTAAAGAATAAGCATTCAATGTGAAAATCTTCTTATATGAATAAATGAATGTGTTGCTCAACCATGCAGTAGTTATTTAACCTGTTTCTACAAGGCTGCCACGGCTCGATTCAGAAATACATTTCTTTAGAAAAGGGAATAATTTGTAGCCAACCTGGTGGCTCCTTCCATTTCAGCCAACAACCAATTTGTGTGTGCATCAGAAATACATTTGAGAAACTTCATTTTTTTATATGTGGATTTTCTTTTTTACATTTATGTACAACGATAAATATTTTTATGTGCATTGAAAATATTTTGTGGAGAGTCAATATATACTGTAAATTACAAAATAATTTGTGACTCCAACTCAATGGACATGAATATGACTGACCATTAAATAAATGAAATCAAACACATTATACACATTCATGAGCATTTCCTGCAAATTTCACCCACAAAGATACAATTATTACTCACACTTAGGGAAAAAAAATCTGCATTGAGTTTTTTTAATTATCCACCCAATGTTCATGAATGACTGTGTCCCTTTGATGTGCTTAAACCTGGTAGTGTGGAGAGTGTGATTGTGTGCTGTGTAAAACTGGGCTCAAAGAAAAAGTGTATGGGAATAGACTCTGCTATTAAGTCGATAGCCCGAAGCTTTTTTCAGTGGTTGTGCAGATGTTCGCTGTGTGCATCTGATAAACAGCTGGACTTTTTATTGAAGATGCTCATGACTTCCCTCAGCATTAAAATCCTCTTTGAGTTCATGTATAAAGTCATTTTCTAGGCTCCCACAGTGTCTCACCATCAGTATTCTTACTATAAGCATGAATTTATGTAGCGTAAATAATGTATATTATTGGATCAAGCATTTGCTATAACGTTTGCATTTCCATTGTTATTAGCTTTGAAATCCTCTTTCAAAGTTATACCAGTCCACGAGAATATGTTTTTTGTATCTCTTATACAAGCTGTAAATGTGCAGTTTGTTCGCAGTTCACCTTGCTTATTGTCACGTCACTGGTGTTGCCTCTTGCATCCTCCATTATTTAAAAATATCATAGTAGTCTTAGTAGTCTTAATAGTCTTCCCCTCCTGAACCTTTACTGCTCATGTATTGTCTTTTTTTGAGAACATTCTTGTTTTTCCCAGCCAGTCCTCCAAGCTGAATTACTTCCCCTTGTTGTTGTTGTCACAAACAAATCTATAGATCTATGCATTGTTCATTCATCTCAGACCTTTAATACATCCAACTTTGTTTCCATGATGCTGCTAATTATCTGTCTACTAAATGTATTTGTCTGTTTCATCCCTTTGTATAACCTGATCTCATTACCATTATCAGACAAGAGCTCTTTTTACCAATAAACCGAAAAGGCATTTTACATCCATAAAGTTATGAGTTGATATTGTTACTGGATAATGTATTGAATTTTCTTTTTATGACCACTTAATCACTGTTTTTTTTCACGTCATCATTTCAAGTAATTTGGGGAAATGATTTTCGCAACAGGCAAACATTACATTTTAGACTTAAGTGACGACTTAAGTGATTTACTTTCCATTTTCTGCTTCGGGAGGGTTTTTAGGCACTGCTTATTCACTTGAGCACTTAACTATAATAGAAAGTAGTTGTTTTGCTATCTACTCTACTCTACTAAATCTACCTACACGGACGGATGTACGATGCATTAGCTTCCAAGAGAAGTGTTACGCAAGCTGTAACTGATAAAAAAACAACATTGGACTCATAAGTAAGGTTAACAATTAATGGTGGCAATATTAATTGTAAAGAGATGTGTTGGCTACTTAGTGGCAGCAGAAACAACCTGTAAACCAAAATAAATAATAATATATTACATTACAATGATAATTTACATTTATTTGGAGTCAGGTTTGTGTCTTCCTGATGAATTCAAGTCCATTACTCATTCTTATTTTAGCTCTGTTTTTCTCTCCGCCAACCTCTGAGAGAATTATCTGGTTCTTTAGCTGTTAAATTATACACTGAGTTCACCAGCTAGTTGCTAGCTTTTTCTACAGTTTGTTGTTTGGTATGTAGCACACAATGGGTTCATTAGAATGTTTTTGATGAAAATAGCTGCCTCTGGAAACAGCAGGGATGAGAGTGAACCAAAACAGTAAAGTTGTGGGCCATATAACTAAAACAAAAGGCGCTGAGACTCTCCCAATGTTGAGGGGAACTGCAAGTTTGAAACTTAAAGCAATGTCCTTTCATATACACACTTTCATTTGACTGCTGTAAGACCACAGCCGTGTGAGTGATTCGGTGAGGCTCAACACAGTGATGCAATAATAAACAATATCAGTATGTAACATGCTCACAATGAAAATGTTAATGTTTGAGCAGGTATGTTTACCATGTTGACCACCACCTAGTCCTCCGCAGTACTGTGGAGATAAGTCTGGCAATGCGAGACTAACCACCACCTTGTGTTAGCATGCTTAACCGCTCCTCAGATCTCTGCTGGTTAAATCCAGACAGCTAGCTAGACTATCTGTCCAATCGGAGTTTTCTGTAGCATGACTAAAACAACCATTGAACATATACTACCAAAACAAATTCCTTCCTGAGACTATTTTGCAGTGGCACCATGATGCCGCTCTGTGCTTAGCACTGCCCAAGACAATTGTGATTGGTTTAAAGTAATGCCAACAAACCAGAGCATGTTTTTCTCTCATCTCGGAATGCTGTGTGGACAAGTCAGACCCTCCTACGCAGTGCTGTGGAGGAAAGTCTGGCAATACACAACTAGGGCTAGATGAATGGATCACCAAAGGTATAATTATTCATCCTTTGGGGACCATGAATGTCTGTACCAAATGTCATTACAATGTGTGAGATATTTGTGTCCGTGAACTGCAAAAAGTGGTGGGGAAACCATTTGACCCAGTGACATTTTTATTGTTATTGGAGATAAATTAATTTTGGTTTACTCACTAGTAAGCGTAATCAATATGTCACATTTACTATTCTCTCTGGGTATTTGGCTGAATTTCAAATTGATTTTTACAGTTACAAGGGAATTGATGGAGTAGGACAGAGATTGATGGATCAGCAAGTAAGAACAGACTTACTGGAGCGTTGTCGTGTAATGAAACAGACAAAGACATTCAAATAGAATTTCAGGAATTTGTCATATTGAGAAAGCAGATGGAGCATATACAGCTGGGATGTGACAGGGTTTGTGTATAGATGCATAGATCTATAGATTTGTTTGTGACAGGCATCTTCAAATGGTTTTTGCCTCCTTGGAGAAGTTAATGGCCGTCGTACATCACAGTGCTTGTGTCTCCCGTCGTGGCTGGGACATGCACAGCCTGACATGAGTTAATGGTCAGAGTATGTAATGGAAATGAAGATGTATGAGTTTTGAGTCTGTATCTCTAGTGCTGAAGTAGAAATAAATGCATCTGGATGAAAAACATCTCCCCATGCCCACATATCATCCCTTACAACCGTTTTGCCTGTTTGTACAGAATGATCAATATACTCCTATTGCATTTGCATGGTAAATAATACATTTCTTTCTCAGCTGCTTTGGTCTTCTTAACATTAGACAGAGGAGATCAAGAGCTAAATGTTTTTATCTGGCAAAAGGCTGGGTGAATACTTACAAATCCTAGTCAATCTGATTAAAAAACAAATCCCCCAAAGATAATTCCAGGAGTGTGATCTTGTGACAAACATCTCTCCTCATGTTTTTCTTCATTATCTAAAGCACAATATGAAATAAGTAGACCTACATTATTCACACCAGAAGACACAAAAGACAAAAGTGGTTTTTAACTTATTTATTTCTTGAGGGAATGTTGGATCCTTCATTAAATATTTACTTACATTATTTACAGCAGTATATTTTACATGGCTTGGTATCATGCACATTGTCATAAAAACTGTACACATTTACACTCATTTAAGAGGGAGTAGTCTGTGCAATAAAAGGCACAAACCTTTGACCCTGCATTTATGTCTCATGATTACATATTTCAAGGACACTGCCACAAGATGCACACCTGGAGAAAAATGACTTGAGCAGCTGCAGAGAAGACCTGTGATGGTGTGTTTGAAAGCAATTAGCTGCCGAGCAGCAAAGTAGTAAAGCGCCCTCTTCATTGTGTCTGAATGTGATCCTATCCCCTCAGCAGCCTCAGGCAAAGTGAAAAGTATTTTTAGCCATACTGATACAGTGAGCTGAGAAGTTGTCTGATTTACAACAGAGTTCCACAATCTGTAGGATAATCTACAACCCTCAGAATAAGTCTGTTACAGATTCAGGATATTAAGTGAATGATTATCGATGTCCTACAAACACATTCTGTTTCTTTAAGGCAGTAAGGCCTGTTGGCTGAGACACAAGGCTGAAGCTGAGCTAACTACTTGGGTGTAATGTCCTAGTAGTTATAGGATGGTTGGGCTGGAAATGCTACAGATAGTAATCACACATCAGTTCAACAAGCAGTTCTCCTATTGTATCAGTCCTGGGGTCCTATATCTAATATCAGACACACTGGTTACAGACACTACACATTGAATATTTTTGCCAATTGACCATTCACTAAACCCTGCCCCTGAGCAGAAATTGTCCAGTTGCAGCTTAGCAACCTTAACTAGTCACTGCAGACCTGTCAAGCTTTGGATTTCTCCACATGCTGCAGGAGTGCACAGGGCTCTAATATGAGCAAATACCTTGTTTTTTAAGCTTTTCCAAGTGTTTGCTTGCATGTCTGGCTGACTAGCTACCTGCAGAAGTAAACCAGTGTAATTTTAAAAGCATAGACATCATCAACAGAGTCATTAAGTAACTATATTATTATGTTTGGTTACAGGTTAAGTCAGAAAAATATCTGTTCAGAGTTTAGAATAACAATTGTCTCTTTGTTCTGGAAGTTTACACTCCAGCAACTCCAACCAAACTTGCATTACATACAATAAATATTATTATGTTGGCCAAACTCATTGGTTAGTCCTTATCATAACATCATTTTCTTTTGTAAAAGTGGAGCATACACATTAAAATAATACAAACATTGTAATAGTTTACTTCTGTGTGAAGTTACTAGATATTTTGAGTGGCAAATCTGCCACTGTTGTTATTGTAAACGGCATATGTTCTGTGAAGGAACGGAAACTTTGACAGGGAGGTGGCTAAGTGAATGGTCAATTGTATCCCAAGGTGAGATTTGTGGGTGCACTACCACTGGTGGCAACCAAAGTCAGATATGTGGCTTTAAAGAATGAGCAAGGCATCATCTGTTCAAGTGATATTTAGCTTTGGTCAAACAGCTTTCCAATTTCAACTAGATGCTAATAGCGGCTACGGGAACCTTTTCTGTAGTTGATTGTTGCAGGAGAAATAGATTACAGTTAGATCTTGTCATCCTGTATCTCAGATCATACCTTTCATACAGAAATATGGCATATTTGTGGTCAGTATTATTAGGAAAAATGTCAGAATACCAGCTGCCATCAAAATAAGGATGGAGATGGACTCTCCTGAGCATCTAGGTATGCATGCTGCACTGTCAAATTATCATTCTCAGGCAACATTTGCAATACACAAGGGTGACTTTCAAGGCAGAGATATCCCGGGGGACTGTTTCAATGTCTTGACTGTTATCTTACCTACTGTATCAAAAAAACATTAATAAAACTGATTTCTAAACCTACTACTGAGCTAAACAGACATGATCCTTTCATTACAATTTCAGTGCTTCAAGCCTCGTTTGGGACCCATAAACTCTGTCTTTGTAAACTAAGTCTAAAAATAAGCTTAATGCATATCTTAAAAAACCACTTCAGAGTATTCACAGCAGTGTTCATTATTCAAAGTGCATGTAAATCCTAACTTCCAGCGTTTACGCTGTGATTCTCAGGGGCCAGTTGATGAGGAAGACGTCAGTTAACCTCGGCTAAATCTCCTATTTATTTAAAAATAAAAGGTATGACACACCTATTTACACATCATCAAGTAATGTAATGGTTCTGACATTGGAAGAATACAAGACTTAGAACTCGGGACAACTTTGGGTGGGGGTGATCCAAGGCCAGATAATAATTTAAGGCTTCTGCTTGGCTATACTAAATCTTCCAAGCAAGCATCTTTTGTGAAGCACACTGAAGGTTACTGACTGTCAATGCTTCCCAATCAAAACAAATGGCCAAAACAACAAAAGATTTCAATAACAAATCCAATCAGGCGTTTAACATTAAGATTGACAATAGCAATTGCCTACTAAATTGATGTATTTTGAGGGAACCAATCCATTCATGAGTACCACAAACAAAATGCATCCTTCAACAAATGTACAAGCACAGGGCACCGAAGACAGTGCCTAAAGATACAGTACTACAAGATCTTCTCTAGCAATAAGTAGGAGTCTGGAGAAGAGAAAAAAACTGAGGTGAAAGCTGGCTTAGCATTCTTATCACATGAAACGCACCACAGGGCAGGTGTGAGGGCTCAGTCTGGCTAATGAGCACAGATACATACATAGTATACACAGTGAAGGGCAGAGTGGAGTCTGACAAAGTCAAAGTATATAACCCATTATGTTATGGAGGTTAATTTCCCTACTGACCACATGTTGTACAGTCCAATTTAACTACTATACAATTACCACATTTATACATATATTTAACAAGTAAAAATTAGTGCACATCTTCTCAGAGTTGCAAGACTTTCAGCTTTGGCCAGATTGGGAAGCTATAATGTAAGACATGTAAGAGAAAAGCACAATACATAGATAATAACTAAAGGGTGACAAATGCAAAACATGGAAATTAGTCTTTTTACAAAAAATGGGTGATACATAATAGTACCTTTTTTTCTCAAAGTAAAAAACAACAACTTTCAAACAAGGCATCTGGTCAAAGAGCTACCTTAATTCACAGGGTCAAGTATGACTAACATTATCCTTCAACCTTTACCTGAGTTGGCAGAATATTAAAACCAAGAATGCTTCAACAACTTTTGTCCATCCACACAATCACACCCGCAGTTTCAAACTCAGGTTGGCTACATCAACAATCAACAGTGCGTTCTCCCTCTTAGAGGAGCATTTGCAGAAAGTACGTCTAAAGTTTAAACTTCAGCAACTGTGACTGCTGTTTTATGATCCAAGTTTTGTTTAATTAAACAACATGTTTCTGTTATACATAAAAAAAGTGCATTAAATGACCAAAGTATTTCTCAACAGGAGTGAGATTCCGGGGCCGAAAAAAATGTGCTGTGATATTTTGAAACTAACACACATGAATTGATTTTTATCAAGCTGTAAGACATGTATGTGAAGAAGCTTCTAAATGCTGCGGGACATTTTGAGCTGATACAAAGAAAGCCCAAGCTCATAAATTAAAAGTAATGTGAATGCCTCATCTGCATTCAGAACAAAGAAAATTGAACTGAATTTTAAGACTTTGGTTATTATTACTGTTACCTGTAGGTGTGTGTGTGTGTGTTTGTGTGTGTCAGTGCATTGCTGCAGTGCTGCATTTGTTTTGTTAAAGAGACACTAAATCAACACAGTGAGGGATGCCAAAACCTATCAGGCAAGATGGATAACCGAAACATCCACTGAAATCCTGTGTTTGTGTGTCCATGTTTGTGCATACACAAAATCGGAAGATTTGTATATCAGTGCACGGGTACCACAAGTCCCCCCCTTCTTTAAACATAGCAGCAAAACGTGGGTGGAGGAAAATTGGGATTTTAATAAGAAATCCCTCTCTCAGTTATGACCTACTTTCACCCAAGTAATCTTCCCTGACAAGCAGACGGTAGAGCTGCGAGACCTCTAATTAAATTGGCTTCCCAGAGAAGTTCAGTAGCTGGGAAGGAGGTGGACTCTTCAGTATGGCTGTTCAGTCTGATACAGTCACTAACCTCAAAGATCAGAGTGGAGCTGAAAGCAGGCAGGGGGGAAACTGGTGAGGCTCCTATTACCATTTGTGGAGGATAACTGGCAAGTGTGGGCCACGTACTGTAGGATGATTGAGATAATGGTCTGGCACTCAATTGAGTACCCGACTCACAAAAAGTGTGTGCTGTAGGTATGTACCGTTTGTGTTATGTGCATTTGCAAGGGTGTATTTTTTTGTCGCAGTTAGCACTTTGCAGAGCAAATATTACAATCCAGTCAGATCCTCCGGGGCCTTAGTTGTGCTACTGGACGTGTGCTTTCTTGTTTGCAGGGTCAGCAGCTAGACAGTCTTATAGCCAGAAAGCCACAGAGGACTCATCCACACAGAGATGAAGAGCCAGGCATTGAATAAAGACTTCAAAATGCCAAGAACTAGGTGTTTGTACACAGAGACCCGTAAAAAATGTTCCCTCATGGCAAAATCCAAAACAACTGAGGTAGGGGAAAAAATAAATAAGTAAATGTCATTAAAAACATTAACACGGCTTGTGGAACACTGTAAAGCTTCAGTGACATACTGAAAGCCATGTCAACTACATTAAAAGCAAATGGAAGGCGTTGTAAAAAAAACAAAAAAACAAACACCAAGTGATGGTGTTTTGTGTAATTGTCCAGGGATGTTTCATCAACAATTTTTTATTGATCATCCACCACAATGAGCTTATAGCATGACTCTTCAATGTGTTCAGTGTCAGAACAGTCACAGCGCTAATGAACACTTAACAGTCCTGAGCGGAAGAAAAGAAGGGAAAGGGTCAGAGGTCCCAGTTGTTAGTTAACATCTCTCTGGGATTTGAATTCCTCCGGCATCATGACTTTCATACAATAGATACATGCACGTCTTTGAGCCAATTCATCTGTCACTGTTCCACACGGATTGTAAAACCTTGGTGAAAGAACAGAAGGACACTTTTTATTGTCCCATATCCCATAGTTTTCATGCCAGGAGAGAGAAATTGTTCTGCCTAGCCTATCCACAGCTGGGAAGATGCAGTTTATCTTGTCCAAGTAGCATCACACCTGAATGGCACTTTCAAATTGGCAGTAAAAAAGGACAATCTGAAAGGCAAATATTTTTTTTGCCTGAATACATATTCAACCTCAGCTTTGTCGCGTTGCACCTTGACAAAGAAAAAAAAAACACCTTGATTGCCTTGGAAACAGTGTTGTTGGTGTCACATCTCATTGCTAGAAGCAAGCAGGCCAGAAAGTTGAAGCAAGATGGCCGACAAAGGAACTACTTCGGTTGTCACCTTTTCCTCCACACCTTTGACGACCAGATCTTCACTGTCTTGTCGCTAGAGAGAGAGAGAGAGAGAAAGAGAGTGAGGGTTGGGATGATGAGCAAAGGGAAGCAAGGAGAACACTACAAAGGGAGAAAATAACAGAACATCAATCAGGCAATCTTCTCTTTCTGAACAACCCATTGTACATCAGACATAAGGCAAAGAGAAAGGCTTCAAAGTACACTTTATACACACATGCCCACACACACTTCATTAAAAACCCTTCTCATGGTGTCAGTGAAAAAAACATCTCTCAGAAAAGTAGAGAAATAAGTATGATTCATTACTGCAACAAGTAAATCTAACCAACCTGCCCACAGCTCTACTCCCAACTGAACAGTCAATTTCATTTTCACGTTCCTGCACATTCCCAGGGTGCTAATCATAACGCCTTGCACTGGTCAATTAGGCAATACCCAGAACAGCATCACGGTTTCCATTAACACCATGCTCTTTGGTTGGTGTGGAGGATATGCTAAATGTCAATTGAGTGGATTTGATCTGAAAGGGCCATGTTGAATAAATAATTAAATTTTGAAAAATACACTTCTTGCCCATAGCTAGATGAGAACATTGACACCAAGTCCCGTGTCTGTATGATAAATATGAAGCTACGGCCAGCAGGCTGTTGGTTTAGTGCAGCATTAAGTTAAAACAGGGGAAAATAGCTAGCCTGGCTCTGACAAAAGGGGACATAATCCACCTACCAGCACCTCCAAACCTCACAAATTGTATCTCATTTGGTTAATCCCAATGTAAGCGCAAGTGCAAAAATGTCAAGTTTTCTGTTTTAAGGTAGATTAAATGCTGGGCTAGATAGCGGCACGCTAGCAATTTCCACTTCTTTTAGTCTTAATGCTAAGTTACGTTTGCTGGCTGTTGCCTTATATTGAACAAACAGACATGAGAGTGGTATCAATCTTTTCGTCTAACTCTTAGTAAAAAAAATCTACATTAATTATTTAATAAATAAGTGTATTTCCCAAAAAAGGAGCAACAGATTAATGTGATTTGCAAACATGAGAAAAGTTATTCTGGGCAAAACTATAAATCACTTGTTCAGTCAATAAGACGCTGTTTGTCTTAGCAAAGGCAGTGATCTGCAAACAAACCAGCAACCACAATAAAATCAAAAATCAACAGCAGCATGCTATAAACAAAAGAATATTAAAAAAAGATTGATAAAAAAATTGGTGCAAAAATGAAAAGAAGGACACAAACAGAACAAATGCAAAGAGAAAGGTGCAGGTATTACCCAGGTAAAGAAATACAAAAGCAGGAGAAAAGAAGCGCGGCCGGTAAAAAGGGGTGGAAATTAGTTAAGACAGTACCAAAGGAAGGGAGGGTTGCTGAGCGGAGAAGAGGCAATCATGGAAGGCTGGTGGCTCGGCCCTTGATGGCCAGGACCCGTCGAGGAAGACATGGGGTCAAGCCTGGCACATAGCTCCACAACTTCACCCTGCAGTCACTGGGGTCAGGGCGGACGAGGAGGAGGGTTAAGAACAGGAGGAGTGGGAAGGCAGAGTTGAAGAGACCAGAAGAGGAAATATTTGTCAAAAGATGACGGTAAGCAGTAGGAGATGATAAAGAGTAAAGAAGTGATGAAACAAGAGAGCAAGATGAGAAGAAGACAGGGGAGTGACATATATAACTGTATTTCTAAACAATACAAATATTCAGACGGATTATAATCTGTCTGATCTTGGTTGCTCTGACAGTACGGAGGCCCTTCCTCCACATCAGAAGACAATTATTAGAGCAGGCATTGTTGCAGATAAAAAACTAAATAATAAAACATAAGTCACCACTGTCCCCATGTTTCAAGAGGTGGCTCAATGAAATGCTTTCTATGGCTAAAGCTTGATTTATACATCTGCGTAAACCTGAACTTCTGCCATCAGAAAGCAGATTGTGTGTGCCGAGATGTAAAACAAACAGACTACAGTCATCGTTTATCCCAACGTCCATCAATCTGCTGAACTCCAATAATAAATCATAGCATAGCAGAGCAGGGGTGCAATAAAAACACCAGCACTTTTTGCACTTCGCACTTTAATTATTACAATTAATTCTAAGGATGTTGTGTTGTCTGTGCAGTCATGTATGTCCTTCTTATGTGTCCATGGACACAAAAATACATTTTGAAGGTCTGGAAACCATTTTTGATATTGCTTGATGAGCCCTAAATGTCTGATTTGTGCGTTTGCTGCTGTGTAACACCCTTCATCCGAGCAAACTTTGATCTTGCACTCTGATACTCTGGCAGCCCTCCATCTACAGTATGTGTGTGCAGCTTTTTCTTCTGGTTTTGTCTGTTTTTTTCTCTCTTTTTTTATTGCTGTCAGGTCTAGTTCTAAATAAAGTATTTAAAAAATAAAGAAAAAAGAAGAGGAGCAGATTAGGAAGAAGAGTGAGTGGAAAGTTAGTTAGTGTCAGTGAAAGCCTACGAGCTGAACGAGAAGTGAAAGGAAACTGAACACAGAATGACACACATAAACAGTAAACAAGCAGTAAACTGCCTGATGCAGCTATGAGCTCAGCAAAACACAGATTTGGAGAAAAACAGGATGTAGAGTATAACCCTCTCTGAGCTACGGAGGCTGACACACACACCTGCAGATTAATGTTTAAAATGAAACAAACATGACTCATAATCCAGCATTTCACTCGCATTTTCTCTCTCTTTGTGTACCAGTTCAAAAATATAAAATATAAACATTATGTTCTCTGGTTCTCAACCTCCAAAGCCTCCTGATCAGGCTGGCATTATTCTATATTTTTGCTATTGTCAACAAATTCCACAAAAAAGACCTCATAAAATCTCTAAATACTTTCTGATTTCCCTACTGTGTCTATGGTTCTAAGCTCCAAGTCCATTTGTTCCTACCGATTATTCAAATCTTAAAATGTTCCAAATGTATAGTTCATTTTTTTTTTAAAAGGCCAAGTAATTTCCTAAAACAGCAAGGCACTGTAGTTTTAAGCAAATTACTCAAACAGGAGTAAACAGTGTATTTGTACAGAACTGGATCAACACTTATTTGTTGCTCTAGTGAGTATTGACAGCAGCAGACAGTGTATTGTATGTGAGACTGATAAACAATGTTTCTAAATAGTTTTTGGACAACAATCAATCTCTATGACAGATTAATAAGACATATCAGGCCGTCAATACATGTAAACAGGATCCATTCATTGTTGGTTTTTGTCTTCACACAGAATTAATTGACAAAAAGAAAAATGTAGAATATCGTCTTATCTTTTAAATGCTTTTAATGTACGTATCAGTATAAGGTGATGGTACTGTAATCTACACACACTTTCCTCAGTTATTTAAAATAAATAAATTGCATTTATTAAGTCATAAAAGGTGTCTTTAACTCTCAAGAAAGGTAATCTTCCAAAGAAGAGAGTCTTTTTGCCCATTAATCCCTTCACTACATCAAGAGAATGCTGGACAGATAAAGAACAAAAAAATAAATACCATTTGATGGACACTTTAACAGTACAACAATAGAAAATATTGTTTCATTAGTGGTCATGGAGTCAACAACATGTTTCTTTTCTTTTTCTTACCTGGATGCAGTGAAGATCTGTCTTGAGTTGGTACATATGGCGTTAATGGGGCTTTCATGACCTCTGACCTCTCCTATGGGGGTGAAGTTCTCTACATTCCACACCTTCAGCATGCCGCCTCGACAGGCACTCAGCAGCATGGGCCGACCCGGGACATATGCCAGAGCGCACACCCAGTCCTTATGGGCGTTGGGGATTTGCTGTTGAGTCAAAGCAGAGAGACACAAAATCAGGGAGAGATGAGGATATTACATCATGTTTTTACATAAAAAATACAGGAATGTGAGTCATCTTGGTTATTGCGTTCTAAAAATAGCAGGAGAAAAACATAAATGTTTCATTTTTAATGGATGCAAATCATCGTCAGTAAGGCAGTTTGTTTCTTGAATGGAAAATGCACATTGTTGCTAGGCAACATACACTAATACTTTACTTAGACTCAATATTGTAGTTATTCTTAGCTCATGTGTCTGTGTGTTCATTATAATTTACCATGGCTTCAAACATGATTTGTGAACTAAGAATGAAATCATCTGCATATGTTTATCAAGACAACAACATGACAAAGAAATGGCGAGGGTGACAGCATTTATGTAGAATTATAAAGGTCTGTACAATGTGTTGCCATCACAGTCATTTTTAATTACAGAGCAAGTATTTGGCAAACTGAGAAGGTTAATTTATGAGTAATTTCAGCCCTATGGGCAGACCTAATACATATGGCCTTTAAGAGATTTAAACAGCACCATTTTCTGCTACTGTATTGGATTAAATGTTCCTGCAGCTAATCTCCACACTTTTGCTTTCGGGGAACAAACTGTAACACACAAAAACATCCTAAAAATAGCTGCTAAATTGACATGAAGCTTTTTATCACACATTGTTTTTATTAATTAAAAGAAGAACAGAGTGAACCATGTCTATGATGAAGCATCACTACAGAGGTGAGGTCATCTTAAAAACAGTGGTTCTCAAACCTTTTTCAATAATGTACCCCCTAAAGTCTGTGTCAAGAGGTACAATGCTGCGCCTGAACAACAACCTTGTAACTGAAAAACACACAAATGCTAGCCTACGTTTTAAATGTTTGGAATCCAACACTAAATTAATTTGTTATTATAGTTATTATAATTATTTTAGGAATTATACATAAATCTCATGTACACCCTGCAGTACTCCAAAGAACCCCCATTTGAGAAACACTCTTAAAATACAGAGCATACAAAAAGCAATTTGGATTTTACACAAGGCTTTAATAAAACTTTATCACACCAACACTGGGTTTTGATTCTGTTTGTTTCAACTAACTGGGCTGCAGATTAATTTAGCTCTAAACAGAGGAAAACATGCACAGGGAGATAACTTTTATTACATTTATCTTCTTTTTCACATTGCGTCTGATTTGATTCTTCATTTTGAGATTAGCTTTCAACCAAAATAACACTGCAAATAAAGTTAATTTCCCTTATTGTTTCCATCTGCTACCTCTTTTTGTTTTTCACACTACAGTTTGCAGGTAGTCCGCTCTTTTTCTCTAGTTTTTATAGGCAGTACATTATTCAATTCTATTGTATTTATAGTGTAAGGTATTAATTCTATGTCTATTCCTCATTTGCATGCAAGTCTATTTTAACCCTATTTTTTGTGATCTGAACAGAGTAACATGCTTAAAAGTATGTGCTTTTTCTGAGCAAAATGAAATCAGTGTTTTTTTACTGAGGGGATTTGAACTTGAAACAGAGCTCTGAGTTTCTTTCTGTTCAGTGATTCTTACGGAACAAAGGTCCGAGCCAAGAACGACTGAAATAGTGACATTATCCATATGGCTATAATTTGCTACAGTATGCCAATCAATTAATGTTTTATTTGTCACATGAAATTGTACGAGGTACAATTCCAGTGAAATGTTATCCCATCAGCTCATTCAACTTGTGCATGATTCATCATGCTCCAGGATCCAGCCAAGTCTCAGGCGAAAGGACACCACAGCTCCCTACATTCCACTGGAAACCAATGGAGGCACCTTGCTCACGGCCCGACGGTGCACAATAGCTAGCAGGATGCCTAGTAGGAAAGTCACAGTCGCTTTTCAATTCCTCCACGCTTGCCTCGGTGCCCCCTATGATGTAGAGATGTAGATGGATGCAGAGATGGTCTTGCTTATCCATGTAGTCTTGAACGTAGCAATAGGTCGCAGCTGATAGCCATCGTTACATTTGCAAACTTTGACCGGCCAGCAGGAGTGGATTTCCCTATCCTGATGAGTAACTCGTACTGATGACATGGCCACAGACATGGTCTTGCTAGCTTGAGCTCATCTTCTAACTTTTGGAAACTTGACCAACCAGCTGGCCCAGGCTAGCAGAGTCAGAAGGAGGTAATCATATGTACCACAAAATCTAATGCAGGTCTCATATTGATTTATAAACAAAGGTGTATACTGGCACACAATATACTAACTAATACGTAAGTACTATTTGAGATTACACTTTTTTGACCATTTAGACACAGAAATGGCATACTGATGAACCAAATGGATACAGATGGAAAGAAACCACGTGGAGTCAGCAGGTAGAATAAAATGGATTAATGCTGTGTACACGAAAAAAATCTTCTTTAAAAGGTGAACATTTACAGACATGTCCCTTTGCAGAAAATGGATGCTTTTAACCTATTTAGGAGGCCTTGTTTGCCTAAAATTGTCTTTCATTGCAGAAAACAAGGATTTATTGGTGTTTGCCACAATGGGTATGGTTTATTTTGTCCATTCTCTATTAGAGCCAGACTGATAAACTGGCTGGGCCAATATGATTAGATTATCATCATTATAATAGTATTGTAGTATACTGTACATTAGGCCGAAGTAACAAGTTATGTCAGTAAAGTAATGCCAATGATATATATCTGAGAAGCTGTGTCTCCATTACACCAGAGGGCACTGACAAGTTCATTGTTCAATTGTAAAATATTGCAAATTTAGATTGCTCCATAGAGACATTTTTGTTATGTAAAAAACGATATTGTCTTATCAAAGCTGTTTTCTTTGATCTTTCTTTGTGTTTGTCTGTTTCATAGATACTGGAACCGGCATCAGTCATTACAGTATGCAATGCTTCTCATTTATGGGCAGATTGTTCTTTTATGTACAGAGCTAGATTAAGTTGATTTTTTCCTAGCTCCCAAAACTAAACATGATCTGGATTTCCTTTTTAGTTGAAAAGTTGATATAAATGTACTTTAAACTAATAATTTTAAATGGTTTAAAATAAAGCGCCATTTCAGCACAATCTATATGGAGCTCCCTCCATGACAGCTGACAACTTGACAACAACCTAATTCTGATGGTCAGCAGAGATTTGTGACTCATAGTTGGGATCTAGAGGCCAGAAAAGGTTGACAAACTAGAAAGCCTTTCTCAACACAAAAAGAAAATGGAGGAACCGATAAAGAGGCCATTCCTACCCCGTCCACAAATCCACGGGGAGTTGGCCAAGCATTAAGAGCTGAAGAAGGAGAATAGCAAGTACAAGTAAAGAGAACGTTCTCACATATATTACATCTAACTCACTATCTGCAACAACTTAACACCAGTGGGTAAAAATTAGTCAGTGCTTTTCAACCCCTCAGAGAGCAACACCACCCTGCAGCAACAGTTGCATAAGCAATATATATAAACAATATATTTTTCAAGCAATTAGAAAACCCTAAACTACAATGTTGAGTAATCATAAACAAATTGGTTCACATATTCCCTCAAGAAAACACACTATGGCGTATGCATTTTAACAGAGGGGTCAGAGCAGAACAGCTTGCAGCAGCAATCCTGGAGGAGGCAGAGTCTTCTGTAATATATTCTATAGTACCCCAAGCCACAATTTGATCCTATTACATAATTAGACAGGGACTACTGAGTTAGAGAGGCTGTAAAATGGATTGTGTTGGCTGCTTCACAAATGAGGTTAAGGTCATATGCTGCAGACCACAGCACTGACTAAGTTGATTTAATTCCGCCTTTGAATGGAAATAATAATGGCTTATGTTCTTGTTTTCTCTGTTCGGATAACAAAGGCTAAACAGAACTTATGCAAACAACAAAAAAATGTTGTTTGCTATGCATATTATTGAGCATGCAAATGAGTAAGCCACCTCCACCCACGAGGGACATTGTTATGCACTATTAACATATGCAGCGGCAACAGAGGATGCACAACACTGCAGGAGTCAACACATGCATTACGAAGACACACACACACTCAATGACTTTTCTCTCTGGAACCTGTGGCTCTGGTGTGTGTGGGCTCTAACGCCTTGATGTTGACACAGTGCTATCCTGCCACATTACACATGGCGACACTCTGTGGACTTTCTCCACCGAGAATCACTCTAGGTAAAGGAAGACATGAAAGGGAGCTGTCCACCATCTGAACACTCAACAGGCAGGCAGCACAATTTTTAAGTGTCACAGCCAAGCCAGTGTCAGATAACGAGTAAAATACAGTCTATTGGGATGTATGGGCACAGAGGGTAAGTGTGTTTTCAAGTGTCAAATATCTATAAGACAACTAATGGTTATTTTCAATATTCAATATTCTCCTATCTGCCCTACATGCACCATATGGAAAGACTGGCTTTGCTCACAAGATGATAAGGGTCAAGGGATCATGAATTAATAGCCTCAAAGAAAGATGGACTCTTCATGCTCCTACCTACAGGCTCATGGCAAATGTCAGGAGCAGCACTGAAGCACAGCCAGGGTTTTAAACTTTGATGTATCCACATGAATATAAATTAATTGCTTCCTGCTTAACTCAACCCTGCTGACCTCACGCAATCATACAACACATGCAGACTTAATTTTAAATAACCCTTCGTGAGTGTTGGTATGTTTCAGCTTGATGAAAGAGACATGTTTTAGGCTTTAAGAAGAAGCCTCTTCTTCATCCATAACACAAATCTCAACAAAACAACACATGGTATACATGCAGACACACACCTGAGTGAGTTCCTGCTGCTCCAGATCCCATTTTTTGATGCCGTTGTCTCTGGACCCACTGAACAGCACATCTCCCTGTACAGCCAAACACTCAATGCCATCATAATGGGGCGGCTCAAAGTTATGAGCTGGACCTACATTACCCATAGTTCCCTCTGTCACGTCAAACACCTGAAGAGATAACAGGGAGCGGGAGACTGTAAAAGACATGTCTGCATATGTGTCACTCAGGTATTGTCTAAATGTGTGTGTGCATTACCTTGACATAATGATCTTTGGAGCCAGTGATGACTTGGTCTTTGCCCAGCAGAGACTGTCCAACTGTCAGACACATGACAGAGCCGATGTGGCCTGTCAGCTTCCCCATCCCTTGCATTCTACACACACACACACACAGTGAAATTCATTACTTACAAGAATTTGTTTTTCAAGGTTTCACTATATTAAATCACTTTCCATCTCACGAGTGAAGTAAAACTGCAGAGCAATCGCTATGCCTTAGACAGAGAGGATACTGAAGAATTGATTAATACAATCATTTTTCATTTCTGGGGGTTGGTATGCACCATTAATTGGGTCTGAGCCCCTCAGCATAAACTGTCTGGTGCATTCTGTTAAATCATTTCCTTCTAGACACATAAAACTGAGATGAAGACTGCGATGCCGCTGGATTTCAAAAATGGGTGCCTTAGAAAGAAAACACACTCAGATATACACCAGGGCTACGTTCTTGTGCTTTATTGAGACATCCTTTTTAAGGGAGATGTTAATCAGCTCTCTGGTTGATTAACATCTGAAGTCTTATGTACTTAAATAAAACTAATGTGATCGCAAAAAAAACACCTGACAAGTAAATGAATACATCCACATCTAGATGAATTTAGAGCTGGCTGTCATGATCTACACGAGTGAACCAATGAATGCGAGGATAACTTAGCATATAAATCAGTGAAAGAATTCATGAATACATATACTGTATACATAAATGACCGACTGACAATTTGAGTATTTCAATGAATAAATTGATCTATGACTGAATTAATGTATAGATAAATTTACCTGTTGAGGTCCCACATGCGAACAGTGTTTCCAGCAGCAGCATATAGCACAGATCCTAATGGGTTGAGGGCTATCTGGTTAATTTGACACTCGCCCTGTGCAAAGGTTATTGTGCGGGTGGTGGTGCCAGCACATGCATCCCCTGAAACCACCTGCCCCGATGAACTGTGGTGGTAAAGAGAAGCCAAAAAGTATAAGAGAGAGGGACAAATAGGAGAAGAATAAAACGTGGAGAAACTAAAAACAGAAACAGAGACCTGTGTAAGAACAGTGCAGAACTTTATAGCTGTCACCTCCTCTGGATGCACTTCACATCAAATTTCCCCACATATAATTTGTCACTTTTCTGCAACTTAAAAGGGGCTTTAAGCAATGTTGGGTGACAGCACTTCTTGTTGACATTCAACGTATTTTCAAACAAACGAGGCTAGCTCTCCCCTCCCTCCTCCTCATCCCGTCCCCTCTCCCTCCCTTCCATGCTTCCGAGCACTAACCCCCCAACCCCCATCCCCAAATCCTTCTTATCGGTTATTGGCTGGAATGCTGTTTGTTATGTGGTGCAGATTTGGCGCAGCTTGTTTTTGTTGGTGTTTGTGGAGTCTGGGCTGTCTATAGAGACCTAAATCTATGTCTATAGATTACCTACTGTATATCTATAGATTTTTTACAGTGTGTTCTGGGGACAGGCAGCTAGCAGATAAGGATGAGATGTTTTGGTGTATGTAACAAAAAATGTTGTAGCCTAAAAAGAACGTGCTCTTAGAGCACCTTTAAAAGACATTACAAATCACTTCTATCAAATCTCCTCAACCGCAATTTGTTAGATGAACTGCTCCAAACCATTCCATCTGGCTGGTTGCAGGGTGGAAACTTACGTAAATGTGCGGATACACTTGGCGGAGTCACGGATGTCCCACACCTTGATGTAGGAGGTGGAGACAGAGAAGACCAGACAGGAGGAAGGACAATATTTGACTGACACCACATTGTTTGGGTGGCCTTTGAGGGTGACGATCTCTTGACCTGTTACAAGGTTCCACATCTTACAGGTGCGATCTGCAAGAAGGGAGAAGAGCAGTTAAAATACTTCTTTGGGTTGACACTTGCATGCATATTATATTGTAATAAATGGATCAGAGTATTGTATTCTTGCACTTATTTTTGCTACATGCCTCATTGTCAGTAATCTGACTTTTTGATACATTTACAGAAGAAAATGTATACCACATTAAAGGAATCATTTAGAACTACAATAGTTTTATACTAGCCAAATATAAACATTTTATGCGCCTAGCTTATGAGTCTAGCTGGGAAAAACCCTGAAAGCAGGGGAAAACAGCTAGCCTGGCTCTCCTCAAAGTGAAAACAAATATCTCTAAAGTTCACTAATTAACACATATGGCATATTGTGCATATATTGTTTAACCTACACACAAAGCCACAAAAATCAGAAATTGTCTGTTTTAAATTGGTGTTTATGAGCGTACTTAGAGCATTGTTTTATATTTTGGAAAATACGCTTAATCACATTCTTGCAGTGAGATGAAAAAATCAACATGACTTGCATGCCTGAGAGTAGTATCAATCTTCTCATCAAAGAGAATGAAAAAGCATATTATTTCACACAAAATGTTTAACTAACCTTTTAGAGCTGTAATTTTTTTGATATGAAAGTCTTTAAGTAATCATGTTATTTCCTTTAACATGAATAAAATCCATTAAAAGAATGTGCGCGCGTGTGTGTGTGTATATATATACACACACACACACATACATACATACATACATACATACATACATACAGTAGATACTGTATACTCACCCACTGTATATAATGTGAAATATATATTCACATATACAGTTAGTGGTACAGTATGTGTACCTTTAGATCCAGTGAATAGCAGCTCATCGGTAGCATCCACACACAGAACCGGCTTCGAATGGCCCTCAGCTACAGAAACACACTGCAGGGGTGCTGTCCGACCTCCCTTAACACCCCCGATGGGATTTATCACACCCCTAAAGATCACACACACACACACACACACACACACACACACACACACACACACACACACACACACACACAGTGTCACAGTCACGTCATAATAAATCAGTGATGTTGATTTCTTTCCACATTTGTATGCAAAATATCGGAGTATCGGCCAATCACAAACATGCACACAAAACACAATTAGTCTATCCATTATACAGAGACAATACAAACACATACAAACCTCACAGAATATACGGTATATACAAATGATACTCCCCTAAAATAGCTATGTACCCATATGCAATTAAACAACTTCCTGTTGATTTTCTGAGCCTACCTGCTCCATCTCTCTGGTATGCATTCACTCCCCCTGCATGCTTTTCTTTTGTTGTGGAACAGATTAATTAAGGCACTACCACAGTAGGAGCAGATTTCCTATTCAACTTGTCTCTCTGTCTCTCTCTCTGTGTCTCACACACACACACACACACACACACACACACTTGTATGTTATGTGCATTCAATCTCTCTAGCTGAACCCCGCAAATCTACAGTATGTCCCACTGACAGGCATGAGTTAGAGAGCCTGGAGAGCAATCAGAGTGAAACAGAGCAGGCAGAGGGTGAAAAGAAGAAGAAGAGGGAGGAATGTGGGGAAATTGGTCCCCAGTGGGCTTCCTAATAACACCAGTGCTAGTTAGTGTGTATGTGAGTGCATACTGTATGTGTGTAAGAGAGAGTGAGGCCAAACACAATAGTGAGGGAGAGCCAAAGGGTGTGACAAAGGAAAAGAGAATCTGTGATTACACACAAAACTCAGGACAGGTATTGTTTCTGCATGGAGTGAGAAAAATATACAGAAGGCCTTGCTTGAAACTTGCAACATGCTCCTCTTCTGTGCCTTTACGCACACTGATGAGCAACCAAACAAATACACACAACAAATCAAAAATAAAACATAAAAAATACTGTGTACAATTTTATAGTTAAAAATGCCAAACAAAATCCAAAACTGTGAAAATGAAAAAAAATACATTCTGTGAAGAAATGTGCATGCATGTCTGTGAAATCTCATCAAAACACAAAAGAAAATCAACATGTGCAGCCACAACCTGGAAGACCAATCACACAGCAGCCTGCAACTCAAAAATAAACCACAGCACAACGTCCTGAGACGTCACCATCACCACATGCAGCATCCATTCTCCGCCAGTCAGGAGGGAGCTGACTCTCAGTTCAGCACCTCCACAGCCAATCGCCTTATGGGGCCAAGGGAAAAGGGTGTGTGGGGTAATTGAAGAGATGTAACAGCCTGATGATAGGTGTACGGAGTGAAAACAGCATCACAAACAATCTTTCTCACTCTCTTTTTGGTCTAATTCCAGTTTTGTAAAGGTTGATGATATAACTAAAGTAGTATTTTATTAAGAGGGGAAATCAATACATACATATAATACAAGGAAAGGGAAAATTGAAAACAATAAGAGAAAAATGATCTAAGGTGCAGTTTCATTTGAATGAACCTTGACACTCTGAAGGCCGTTAACCCTTTAATGTTGTCTGAGAAGGCATTACACCCCATCCTCATTGGTCAAAATGGGAAGTGAGACTAAGTAAGGTGCTAAAGCTATTATATATTTAAATTGTGAATAAAACATAATTTCTTTCATTGTTTTGTATTATACAAGAGCCCATATGCTTACAACCATTTGCATGCTACTGTGTTCACCTGCCAGGGAATCATTATGCTGCATGATTTTAAATATTTTCTTTAAACCTTCACAAATTTTCCTCTATAAAAGGACAATATACTGCCCATATTATAATATTGCTCTATTTCTCACAGCATGGCACTGGTCCAAATGGCAGAAAGTGTTCCCATTCTATAAGCGTCTATGGAAGATATCATAGTGTGCTGTGTTATGCATTATGAAAGGGCTGCTAATGGATGTTGCTGGGCCAAGCACCAAGAGACAAGCATAATAATACAAACATGGAGGGGGGATCAGTGTGTGCCCTTTGCAAAAAACAGATAGAAGTTTCTTGGTGAGAAGTGCATCAATTTGTGTGTGACCATGTGAGATAAATATACAGTGGAGAAATTTCAGTTTTTATCATTATCATATCATTTAATTTTTGTCTTAAAGTAATAGTTTGAAATGTTGGGCAAACAGTTAGCTTTCTTGCCAAAAGTTAAATGCAAATGTGGATGTCTCTTTGTTTGTACAATAAATTTGATGATACAGTCAGTAGTCAATTAGCGTGGCACAACAACTGCACACAGGGTAAAATAGCACGCCTGACTCTGTCCAATGGTAAATCACTGAATAACTAACTCATTAACATGATGTGTTGCTTTTATCTATCTATTCTCATCCACTTATCCGGTATCGGGTCGCGGGGGCAGCAGCTCTTTGTCTTTGTGTTGCTTTTAATACATACAAAAAAGAAAGTATAAAAACCAAAGTCTGCTGTTTTCCTGGCAAACTCACAGTGACTACACTGCACCCAGTCAAGAAAAAGTTTACGCTTCAGGTTTTGTACAGATTGAACAAACAAGATATACATGTTCATTAGTGAGCTTCAGAGCTTTAGAAAGAGCCAGGCTAGCAGTTTCCCCCTGCTTCCACTCTTTGTGCTAAGCTAACTGGCTGCTGGTTACAAATCTAACAGACAGACATGAGAGTGACACCAATTTTCTCATCCAACACTTGACCGGAATGTGGAACTATTCCTTTAACTCATGTATTTCTAAACTTCTGTCAATACGACAGTCTTTACTGTAAATGAAGTATCTAGGGAAGTACTGATTGTTGTAAGGTTGTTACTGCAATCAAAACAATCATTAAACTATCATAAGATGTTTGTTTAAATAACGTTTTCCCACTTTAGTGTTTGCTTCTTTGTTTTTCATTCCGGTTTCAAGGTTCATTCCGGTCTTGTGAGCAAGCTACACCACAGAGAAACAAAACATCACATGTGGGAAATGGCGGCGGGTCCAGAAAACCACATGTGGTTAAAAGATGCACCAAAGCGACCTCATCCACAGAGGGGGAGGGGGTGGGGGGATTGGAGAAGAGGCCAGGCGAGGCACTGACTACCGGTGGAGACCAGGTGAGTTAACAGGCAAATGGGAAAAACAGAGAGTGACAAACACAGTTCCTCTACCTGAGCACCTCGGAGAGCGAAGAGTCGCTGTCATCCGACCTGGAGGCAGAAGAGGAGCAGGAGAGGGGAGGTGGGGCGGGAAGAGGAAAGGGTTAACCACGCTAAGGAAAGACAGAAGGGTTACTGGCAAAGGGTTAAAAGGAAGGAGTGACTGGAGGAAGGGTTTTTAGATAAAAAGCAATGAGCAAGCTGGCAGCAAAGCTCAGTCAAATAGTAAAGCTTGTTCAGTGATTATCAGGCAGTTGGCCATGAAATGTGCTTCTTCCCAAGGATAACCACTGAACAGGCTGTATTCTGTCTGCAGATGTTTTCCTTGGTTTACTGTAGGTACACCCACACTGAGCAGCTGTTTTTTGGTGGACAATTCACAAGGGCTAACATTAAAAGGTTAAAGCTTTAAAGAAATTGTTCAACATTATGGCTTATTTAATTTCTTGCCGAGAGTTAGATGAGTAAATTGATACCACTCTTTTGTCTGTCCGTTCAGTAGAAGTTTACAGCCAACAGCCACTTAGCATAGTTTAGCTTAGCATAGCAAAAAAAAGAAGAAACATAACAGTAAAAAGTAAAACAAGTTGCCTACCAGTAACTCTAAAACTTGCTCACCTTTGAATTAAAATAACTTAATATTTGACTTAAAGACATGAGTGGTATTAATCAATCATCTAACTCTTGGCAAGAAAGTGAAAAGGCGTATTTCCAAATGTCTAACTATTCATTTGAACATGGCAGAAAAAAAGGTACTGAAAGAAAGAAGGTAGTAGTCAAGAAGGAAACACTGATTATAGGATAGTCATACACAGAGGTCAAAGAACTGCACACTATAATTTCTACAATTTGTAGCCCCAATGTATGACTCCCCTGATGCCAGTGTCCACTTCCACATCTACTTTTTCTAGCCATATACAGGGAATTAGTACAGAAAAGAACAAAAGGGACCGCCTCAGGGTTAACAGAAGGGAAAATCCAGAATTGAGGCTAATGTTGTCGATCAAACTCTCTGCTCAAAGCTGCCGAGGGAAAAATCCAGACCACACCAATACGGTACCTCCACTGTGTGTAAATGTGCAATAAAAGTGTTACTATATTGTAAATAATTTATTACTTCTTGTTTGTCACAATAAGAGCCTGTGCTTTACACTCTGAGCATGAAATAATAAATCTAAATGATTCTGGATATGTCCAAAAGGAAAGGTGATATAAATTACTCCATTTCCTTGTATTTACTGCTGGCCAAAGTGGCTATTAGCATAGTGACATCCTCTTTTCTTTCAGACTCTCAAGACAAAATCCTTTTAAAATTCATTGGTTTTGGAGGATATAAATGTAATGTGAAGATTGAAAAATGGTTTTGGCATTTAAAGCCACTTTATCCATCAGAAGACAAGAACAAAATTGTTTCCCTCATTCCCATGTGTATTTGAAATCTGTGTCAAATGCCTGATCCCTTCCTCACAGGCAACCAATCTATTCAAATTAGGGATTGACCGATTTGATGTCTTTTAGGGCCGCTTCCGATTGTTCAAGGAGTAATCAAGGAGGCTGATATTTGCAAACATACATTGAAAAGTAAAATGAAATAAATCTTAGAGTCAATATTTAAAATAACAAACTACAACATTAAACTTAGTTGAAATGCCTTTAAGCATATGTTTAAAATAAATGCTGAAAAACAGAACTTTTAGTGCACGTTTGGGCCTTTTCTTCAGTGCACCCATCAAGAAAGAGATATATACAGAGGAGGAGATAGATTGACGTGTAAATGTGAAACAAAAATGTTATTTGATCATGAAGCTGATTGTTACCGTTCAATTATCTGGTTTATTAGTGAAGTGTATAAACTATACTGCTGACTGACATCTCCACTCAGTGACAAACGACGGCTGACTCATTCGAACGGGTCCAACACATCCGTAGGTTGCGTTATATACGTCTTGTGTATGAAATGTCTGTATCCTTACTGCGCAGCAGATTTGGTCAACTATGATAAAATAATCACAGTTCTCACCCGAGTCCAGGCACCATCTCACTCCCTCTTCTGAAACATGTCCACATGTGGTGCCGCCTCCCAGCATTGGACACTAGGCGGTGTTACGATACATTATTGATAGGTGCTCTCCTTTTCCTGGCTTTATTTCAGCATTGGAGGGATAGTGGTAGTGCACTGGCTGAAACCTGATTGGACAAATGCTTTTCCTCATTGGCTGGCCAATTTCAAACCAGACCAGCATTGTGGCTGGCTTTGAAACACTGCAATATCTGCTGCCTTATGTTTGAAACTTAACTCCACTTGCTTGTTGAAGCAGCTTTGACCATTAGAGGGACACTATCCTTCAGTGGTGTTGATGGACTATAACTCCCTACAGACAGAGACAGACGGCTGTATCAAAACCAAAAAAGCACATTTCAAATTAATTTATTTTATCGGCAATCGGATAAAAAAATATCAGATAATCATAAAATGCTGAATAACGCAGCCGGTAATTGGTGAATCCTTCATTCAAACATAAATTGGTCGATAAACAGAAGCAGAATCCATCCATACAACCTCTTATTGCATTTTAATAGATTTTGTGAACGTGCAAAGATGCACTTGAGAACATCATGATCTTCATCTTTGGGTAGCAGACAGCTTCTCGTTTGACATCCAATTTCACAGAATTCATGCACTCAATTCAGACTAGCTTTGTAATTATTTTTAATAAATTGGCTACATTTAGCTTTGAATTTATGCTTGTGATGATGAATTAAGTGTCACAGTTAGGACCGTGTCAGTAAAGTTGAAACCAAACAAAGTAAAAATTATGATTTAAACGATGAATCTTGAATCATTGTATCCAGTGTTCACTTCAGCAAACAATACGTTTACCCCACATTTCACTTTAAGAAAAAAGATTCTAAATGACAAAATGATGTTAATACCTTCCATCAGATTGCAACAAATGCAAATACAGCATGCAACAAAAGATGAAAGGACAAAAAACACTATTTGATTGTTCTGCATCATGCTCTATAGGAAGACTCCTCCTGTAGGAACTACAAACGCCACCCTAAACATAAATATCCTCATACATGCCAACCTGAGTCAATTCAAAATTGCTTCAATCAAGAGCCTCATGGAAAGATGACAACAGCCAAGCCATTTACAGTGAGGAAAATAAGTATTTGAACGCCCTGCTATTTTGCAAGTTTTCCCACTTAGAAATCATGGAGGGTCTGAAATTGCCATCGTAGGTGCAGTCATTGTTTGGCTCTGCTCTACAGTTTTTTGTTTTCTAATCTTTATTAATCCTTAACATTTGTCAGTTTTATTGACCCCAAATTGTTAGCAAGGATGCTGGGAGAATAGGGTGAGGTACTATATGTGTGTGTCGGAGTCTGTGGGTCCTCATTATCTGGAGCAGGGGTAGGTACAGTGAGGAAAATAAGTATTTGAAGACTCTGCTATTTTGCAAGTTCTCCCACTTAGAAATCATGGAGGGGTCTGAAATTGTCATCGTAGGTGCATGTCCACTGTGAGAGACATAATGTAAAAAAAAATATTCAGAATTCACAATGTATGATTTTTTAACTATTTATTTGTATGATACAGCTGCAAATAAGTATTTGAACACCTGAGGAAATCAATGTTAATATTTGGTACAGTAGCCTTTGTATGCAGTTCCAGAGGTCAAACGTTTCCTGTAGTTTTTCACCAGGTTTGCACACACTGCAGAAGGGACTTTGGTCCACTCCTCCACACAGATCTTCTCTAGATCAGTCAGGTTTCTGGGCTGTCGCTGAGAAACAGAGTTTGAGCTCCCTCCAAAGATTCTCTAATGGGTTTAGGTTTGGAGACTGGCTAGGCCACGCCAGAACCTTGATATGCTTCTTACAGAGCCACTCCTTGGTTATCCTGGCTGTGTGCTTCGGGTCATTGTCATGTTGGAAGACCCAGCATCGACCCATCTTCAGTGCTCTAACTGAGGGAAGGAGATTGTTCCCCAAAATCCCGCAATACATGGTCCCGGTCATCCTCTCCTTAATACAGGGCAGTCGCCCTGTCCCATGTGCAGAAAAACACCCCCAAAGCATGATGCTACCACCCCCATGCTTCACAGTAGGGATGGTGTTCTTGGGATGGTACTCATCATTCTTCTTCCTCCAAACACGGTTAGTGGAATTATGACTAAAAAGTTTGATTTTGGTCTCATCTGACCACATGACTTTCTCCCATGACTCCTCTGGATCATCCAAATGGTCATTGGTAAATTTAAGACAGGTCTTGACATGATCTGGTTTAAGCAGGGGAACCTTCTGTGCCATGCATGATTTCAAACCATGATGTCTTAGTGTATTACCAACAGTAACCTTGGAAACGGTGGTCCCAGCTCTTTTCAGGTCATTGACCAGCTCCTCCCGTGTAGTTCTGGGCTGATTTCTCACTTTTCTTAGGATCATTGAGACCCCACAAGGTGAGATCTTGCATGGAGCCCCAGTCCGAGGGAGATTGACAGTCATGTTTAGCTTCTTCCATTTTCTAATGATTGCTCCAACAGTGGACCTTTTTTCACCAAGCTGCTTGGCAATTTCCCCGTAGCCCTTTCCAGCCTTGTGGAGGTGTACAATTCTGTCTCTAGCGTCTTTGGACAGCTCTTTGGTCTTGGCCATGTTAGTAGTTGGATTCCTACTGATTGTATGGGGTGGACAAGTGTCTTTATGCAGCTAACGACCTCAAACAGGTGCATCTAATTTAGGATAATAAATGAAGTGGAGGAGGACATTTTGAAGGCAGACTAATAGGTCTTTGAGGGTCAGAATTGTAGCGGATAGACAGGTGTTCAAATACTTATTTGCAGCTGTATCATACAAATAAATAGTAAAAAAATCATACATTGTGATTTCTGGATTTTTTTTTAGATTATGTCTCTCACAGTGGACATGCACCTACGATGACAATTTCAGACCCTTCCATGATTTCTAAGTGGGAGAACTTGCAAAATAGCAGCGTGTTCAAATACTTATTTTCCTCACTGTACCTACCCCTGCTCCACATAATGAGGACCCACAGACTCCGACACACACATATAGTACATCACCCTATTCTCCCAGCATCCTTGCTAACAATTTGGGGTCAATAAAACTGACAAATGTTAAGGATTAATAAAGATTAGAAAACAAACAACTTTAGAGCAGAGCCAAACAATGACTGAAATTAACAAGCTGGAATTGATTTTGAAGTGCAAGGGAAAAGGTTCAGAGGCTGACATTAACATGCATCTCATATCCACATTGTGTCTCCATCTGATGTGGACTACACACTTAGACATTGAAAAATGTTCATAACATTCGTTTAACTTTTATGTATGTAAATAGGATTTTTTTTTAAATGGCAAAAACACCCAATCTCACTACAGCCTACAAGAATTACCATAAATTTAAATCTAATTCTTCTGACACTGTGTCAACAAACTTGAATTTCATGAGATAAGATTTATGGCAGGGCTGCTTTCTATTGTATTAGATTGTACAAGATGATTTCTCTTTCTCTTGCTCAAATGCAGAGCATGCAGATCATTATCATGTACATCACGTCAAGTTAAAACAGACATACAGTATCATACCACAGCGTGCTGTTTTCCCCCACAACCACAATTATATAGACTAGAAACACACTACAATTACACCTTGTTGTTAGTGTTGCTAAATGCAGCCTGTGGTTATGGTTTGGATGATCAGTTCTTCGATGTGTTTTCAGTGCACTACACCTGGATTCTATGAATGTTTGCACCATCAAGGAACTACATTAATGCCAGATGAAAGTATTTTTGTCTAAGAGCACGCTCTTACATCTACACCGCGGACAAAAGCCATTTCCTCTCAAATGGCCTGACCTTCAGTCTAACTACAAGGCCAGTTAAGATTTTAAACCATGGAAGGGAAAAGAATTGATCAGAGAATGCAGGTACAAAAGAAGTGTGTGAAAGTATATGTCTGTGCAAGAGTGTACTCACTTGTCCAGAGCAGAACCTTGGGTTTGGTTGCTGGTGAGCCTCGAGAAGACGTTGCGGTCATTCCTGGTCCTCAAAGGAGGGGAGGAGGGGGGAGTATAGCCGTCAGCGGGCCTGATAAGGAGGACGGTGAAGGATAGGAAAGGACGAGAAGAGTTAAGAAGAATGAAAATTACACTACACAGGCAAAAAAAAGATCAATCTGCCAACAAAATAGCTCAAATTGAGAAATACAGTGCATGTACCTGTACGCGCGGTCGTAAGATTTCCTCCTTGTTAGAGGGGAAGTGTCATAACCTCGAGACTGCCTGGGACTGACACACACACACACACACACACATACACACACAAAAGCAAACTAAGCAAATCTTTAAGGGAGTGCACAGGAGGATGATACACAAATATGTAAACTTTGGGGAATCTATAACTTAAGCTACAACAACTGTAGGCATTTCTAGCAGACTAATTTCTTTAAATAGCAAATCACACACAACCAGGCTTCATATCCCAGAGGACTAACAGAAATTTCATTGGCTTGTCTTTTTTTCTCCCTGAAGCAGTTTTATAACCTAAAAAATGTTCGGCCTCTGGCAGGTTTTCAGTGGTTGGTAAGTTGGAAGTTTGCAGTGGGGGAGAGACACAAAAAATCTTGACAACTTTATCAGGAAATAAAAATAAGTAAAAAGATGTTGCTTTTTTCTTGTTGTTTTGTGATATTAGTTCATGGTTATGGAATATCTTTATGTTTCTATCCCGCTTGTTTGTTTACCTCAAAAACACATTTTATGTTAAAATAGTTGCAAATGTTCCAGTTCAACTAGGACTGAGAAATACATTAATATTATATCAATATCGTGATATGAGACTAGATATCGTGTTAGATTTTGGATATCGTAATATTGTGATATGACTAAGTGGTGTCTTTTCCTGGTTTTAAAGGCTGTATTACAGTAAAGTGATGTACTTTTCTGAACTTACCAGACTGTTCTAGCTGTTCTATTATTTGCCTTTTCTCCACATAGTCATTATGTCCACATTACTGATGATTATTTATCTAAAACCTAAGTTTGAAGATACTTTGTTAAAGCACCAATTGTCAACCCTAGAATATCGCCATAATATCGTTATCAGGGTATTTGGTCAAGAATATCGTGATCTGATTTTCTCCCTATCGCCCAGCCCCTAGTTCAATCCTAAGCTCAACCAGCCCTAAGTTCAACCCATGTCAGCGCCATTCAATGACTTAGCTCTTCATTTTGCCGGCAGTTCAGCAGAACAAATGTAAATGTGCTGTATTTATATAGCGCTTTTCTAGTCTTAACTTCTACTCAAAGCGTTTTTACATCATACAGGATACAATCACCATTCACACACATTCATACACGAGGCTGCCGTACAAGGTGCCACCTGCTCATCAGATAAACATGCACACACATGCACACACATTCACACACAACTCGGGGTTCAGTGTCTTGCCCAAGGACTTCGACATGGGACTGCAGGGCCAGGGATTGAACCACCAACCTTCCAATTGGCAGGCAACCGCTCTACCGCTGAGCCACAGCCGCCCCAACTTGTTGGTAAACAACTGTTTACCAACATGGGGATTCAAGATGAGGTTTTCTAATTGAGGAGGACTCTAACCAACAGGCCACCCTGCTGGCCCACAACAGCGCGGGTAATTCCCAACTGGGAATTGTACCCCAGGGGGCACTGCTGCAGTGGACAAGTCGTACTGTGTAAGATTTGTAGAGAAGCTCAACTAATTTGATAGAATAGAAGTAAGGATTTGATTTAAAAATATCTATCCACATAGTGAGTTAGCTGTAATAGCTGAACACTATTTTAGTCTAAACAGTTATGAAAGTAATGAATAAACAGTTCCAATAGTTAAATGTAATGGATACATGATTAAAATAGTTATTGAAAAGTAATGTCACAATTGTGAAAAAGGAGTAATGGAGAAATGGTGGACATATATAGCCAAAAGTAAGAGGTACTTGAACTTATTTGATAGGCTGCGGGGGTACAAAAAAGTTGGGAACCTCTGAAGTGGAGAGTGCAAATACAAATGCTCTACCAATAAGACACACTGCAATGATTGTTACTTGTGAGGTGTTATCATGCTTCAACATGGCTTAAATACAACAGCCAAGTCTCCTTCTTTCCCCAGGTAACACTTAAATCAAATGTATTGTCCTAGATCATCTCAGCGGCCATTATATTCACTTACAAGGTGTGTCCCCTGACAGGTAGGCTGATGGTGCGGAAGGCCCGGTCCCTGTGGTAGGGATCTCGCAAGGCCGGGCTGAGCCCCAGACTCGTTGTCCCTAGGCTCATCCCATCCTCCTGGATGTCTGTCAGCGAGGCCAGAGACTTGGTGATGTGCTGCTGCTTGCTGGCTGATGAGGAATCCAGGATGGGACCCAGATACTCCGCGGACACCGCCTTCATCTGAGCTGACAGACGAGGCTCCATCTGGTTGATCATTTGCATAGACAGGGGAATGATATAAGAAAAGAAGTGGGATAGTGGGATATGAAAAACTGAGACATAAAATAAAGATGAGGCTTGAATTTAATAAAGGCACAAGAGGAAATTAAGACACTGTCCTAAAACACCATTCAGTAGGGTAAAGAGCAAAGAGAATTTGATAATAGCAAAACAAACTTGAAAAGAGAAAGAAGCCAATGTGAGGTCAAAGAGAACAATAACATCAAAAACCCAATAAAGACAACTAATTCACACAGTATTAACAAGATGGCAGGAGGAGTTGGTGTAAAAGCAGGGGTTCCTCTTCAAAAAAACACTTTTGTTAGTAGAAGAAGTTTAAAGTGTTTGCTTATGCTGCCACCTCATGGTTCCAAACAAAAATGGCAGCTGCTCTGACAGAAACTGTGGCATGTGTGTTGACAGTGAAAAATAGAGTAAGGGTCTAAACACAATCACACTTAAAACAAAAACACTAATTCCATCAGCATGCAGTGCCATCATAACTCATAAATATCTGACAGGCTTGGCTACTGCAAGTTACAGCTCTACCTGATGTTTTAAACACTGAGACAGGGAAAGAAATAGAGCTATTCTGAGAAATAAAACATGGAGGCAATGTTGATATGTGGATTTAAAAAGAAGACGCTTTTGTTGTGTTAAGAAGAAGAATGTGGATTTAAATCTCTAATAGCCAAATAACAACTACAATATGCACTTCAACAACACAAATCAGCTGTACCTTTATTTTGAAATCATCTTGGCTGTTGGATTCTTTCATTTGAGATACGCTGCAGAAAGAGAGGAAACGAGGGTTAGAGAAATATACATGATACAAAAAGGAATGAGGAATGTACATAGTAAAATGTTCATATTTTTCATATAAAACTATGTCTGACCTTGTTTTTTGCACAATAAGACCAACTTTAGCACATTGTGAAAAATGGGTCAGAGTGAGAGGAGGATTTTGTGTGGCTGACTGCAGTCTCACCTGCTGTCAGACGCCTGGCTGAACTCAGAGGGCTCCTCGTCTGTGCTGGCGTAACCATTTTCTGGAAGCACACAAAACAAACCTCGTCAGCCGCCTGCACACTGTACATACACTGGTCTGTGTGTGACAAAACCTAATCCACTACCACATTTCATACTGTGCATTTTTTAGTTTGATATATTCAGATTAACTCAAGGGAACATACAGAATAAAGTCGTACAGTGCTAAGCATAAACAAAAATCACCACTCACCCTGCTGTACATTGTGGATGAGAGCGTGGAGCTCAGGGATGTATTCTGCTTTTTCTCGCAAGGCATCAAGGATTATGTGATTGTGAGATGAGCCAATCATATCTGTCTGTCTCAGCTGACCCTCCAGCAGTCGGACCTGAGCCTCCTTCTGAGCCACCAGTAGACTCTGTTTACACAGACCAGACAAAATCAAAAATAATAATGCACAGACAAATACACTTGCACATAATGTACTGTAGGAGTCAACGTTTAGACTATGTTTTCATCATACAACAGGAAATGAGACTATCTAATTAATAAAGTGTTTTGGCTTTCTGAAGGGTGATTTGATTTTTTTTTTTGCACCAAGAAATACACCTGTAACAACATCTTGCAGTACAAAGAGACACCACTGGATGGAACCACAATCCATTGTTCAGTGCACCTGCATGTCACTTACTGCAGAACATTGCAACATCAGTACATACAAATAACATAATTAGATGTAATAATTAATAATTATTAATTAGATTAGATGATGCCAGTGGTATGATATGATAACAGTAAAAAACTAATTTATTTTACGGCATTTAAACACTTATAACACTTAATAAGTCTGTATATGCTTTTATCTTTTTTTTTTGTTAAAGCCACCTATTTTCTTTCACACCTTCAAGAGTGCGGATTTGAATAGTTTCAACTACAAATGTTTCTAAGTCTGCAAGCCCACCTGCAAACCCACCTATGGAATTTTAAGTTTTGATAGCCCCCAGAACACCTTTATGATAACTCACTTTGTCTATGGAAGCCTTCAGGAAGTGATCCAGCAGGTTGCGTGCTTCAGCCAGAGAGCAGGAACTGATCACAACTGAGGTGTCCACTGAGTCCAGCTCATCCTGCAGGAAAACACAATCCTAGGCATTACTCCTCTCACTTCTCACAGCTAGAGTGCAAACGTGTGTGTGTGTGTGTGTGTGTGTGTGTGTGTGTGTGTGTGTGTATGTGTGTGTGTGTGTTACCTTGGTCTCTTCTATCTGTACAATGGTGGCCTGGCAGTCAGACAGGCTGTCATTGATGTAGTCTATGTTGGCGTTCAGCACCTCAATCTCCTCAGTAATTTCCTGAAGGAGGCGGTCTTCTGCTTCTGGTCCCTCTCCGTCTGCCATTAGTACCTCCCTCTTGTGTGACAGTGATTCTTGATGGACTGTCAGCTCCTCTCGCTTCTGACTCATCAAAAACACAAATGCATACAGAGCAAAAAAAGGTCAGACCTACAGTTTGCTCATAAGTTTACATTCCCATGCTTAAGTTGACTAAAAAGAGGAATAAAAAAATCATGTTTTGGAAATTTATCTTAATGCCTTAATTAAAAAAATGAGGTAAAATCCCATTGACTTTTGGAAAGATGTTGCATTTATTGCACTTAAAAAAACAGTGAAACAGTTAATCCATGTGTTGTCTTCCCGTCTATGTTTTGGTTGTCTTTTTTGACACTTTGTTGCTTTTCCTGATGTTTTGGAAATGTTTTGACTGTCTTAGTCACGTTTTCCAAGTTTTTTGTCACTTTTTCTGAAGTTTTTGCTGATTTCTTTCGGCGCTTTTACAGACCGTCTTTTATCATTTTCTTTTTCAAATGCTATCAAATTTCATTTACTTGTGAAGAGCGTTGTACGGAACCATCCACGTTATTTCTTTTGACAGTTTGGGTAAAAGAAACCCACATTTCTAGTATAGAAACTTTTTGAAAATGGGTCAAATTTGACAGAACACAAGGAAAAATAAGAACTTGCAAAATGTAACGTGCAATATAATTGTTTTTGTGATTGTTATGTGCCAAAATCAAAATCAAGAAAATTTGATTGACTGCACAGCCCTATCTCATAGTGTATATTGGTTTTGGCTAATTATATTACAAAACAATTTTCCACGTCTCAAGTGATACAGGTCAAGGTCAAGTCCCAGTTTAACAGCAGAGCCCTGTCGATGTGATTTTACTCTATAGCTACCAAACCTAGTATAATCCCAGTAACAACAATTCCTCAAACAGCACAATTTAATCTAGAATAAAAATGTGAAGGTCATTCCTACCTTTATAAGGCGATCCATGTCAGCTTCCACATTAGCAATTGTCATTCTCTGCATGACAATGTCCATAACGCGACGCTCGAGCGCTTGCCACTTCTGACGGGCAGACTTGGAGAAGCTGCTGGCTCTGCCCGCCACTCCAACATTTCCAACGCCCGCTGGTTTACGCTGCAACTTCTTCCTACTGCCGGGAAGCGACAAAAAAGAGATTTTTTTCCCGCCACAACACTGACATATCATCACCATTTCAGTTGGTATGGTGAACCTGTTAGGAACAGTGTACTCATTTACACAACCAGCATTTACTGAGAAACATTCCCATTCATTTGGTTGTGTTGTTTGTGTCCACCTAAGTAAAACATTCGTCTCTTTAGCTGCTAAATGCTCAACTATGTTTTCTAACCAGTAGCTAACTGTGAATGTCTGCTGTTTGGTGTTGAGCAGAACAGCTGCCTGCTACAGCTGAACAAAAACACTATGAGAGCAGTGAGAGTGAACCAAAACAGTAAAACTATGTCCGGACGGCTAAACAATGAGCTAAAACTCACTATAAAGCTCTGTAAAGCTGAGGGGAGCTCCAGATTCGGGTGATAACTCTTTGTAGGTTCATCACTACAAGTGACCCTTTGGTCATTATAAAAAAAAAATCACCTACAAAGACAGCATTCACACATGTAAATGTAAATGAGAGGTCATTGACTACATCAACCCAGCTTACCCAATGACCCTGGTTCCATCCATGCTCCCTTCACTCTCTGCCAGATATCCAAACACATTGTTTTTGTTGTTCCACTGTCTCACCAGCCCGCTCACAGTCCTCCCAGTCTCAGGTTCAGAGCTGCTCGCTGTAGTGCTGGCTGATAACTCAGCCCCAGAGTCTGTAACTGGGGGACTCTGGTTCCAGCGGGCCACACGCCCTGCCACACGGTCTGACATGGGCTTGGCCAGGCGCCGCAGGGCGGTCACTTCCTGTGTCTTCCTGCGCAGCACCTGCTCCTGCTGCCGCTTCTGAGACTCCAGCGCTCGAATCTGGTACTGATGAACAGGAGAGACAGAAAGAGCACTCTCAACATGTCTGTTATACATTTTTCCTCTACATTTGTTATTTTGCTCTTCTAACGTTAATTAGATCCCTGAGCTGAATAAGACAGGCTACACACAGGGAAGTGTTGATCATTAGAGGATTTTAAGACTCAAGACAAAACCATAAATAAAAGGATTACAAATGAGGCCCACTGCATGACAGTATAAATGTTTTTCAGGGTATGTACGTATGTGCTAATCTTCGAAACACAACAATCTGTATGATCCATAAAGAAGTGCCAGGCTGACAAACAGAAGAAAAAACCTAAATGCAAGTCACTCATCAGCGTGAGTCATTCTTTAAACACAGTTGTGTAATTAGAATTTAGAACATATTGACAACAGCTAAAACATAGATTAAACAAGCTCATATATGATGTTGCACATACTGTCTTAACTAGCACTCATTTCCCAATAATTCTATTTCTGCATGGGAGCTGAAGCACATGTGTTAATATTTGTTTCTGAACACTGTAGTATTGACTGTAGCTTGCAGTTTGTAGTATCGAATATATCTGTCATAAACACACTCAAACAGATGCAGTCTGACCTCTTGGCGGCGCTGCTCCTTCTTGAGTTGGGCGATCTCACGGTTCCTCTTTGCCTCCACCATCCTCCTCCTCTGCTGCTCCTCCTTCATCTGCTTCATCAGTGTCACCTGGAAACAGCAGAGGTCAGGCTTCCTAATCTGCACTAGTATTTCTGCTCAAACAATGGCATATAACCATGCTCCCACTCCTCCCCCATCACTCGTTTTAGCTGAGCTTCATTGGCTCCCAGTAAAAATCTCCTGTCAACTTACTCTACCGCCAGGACACTCAAGTCTACAACCCAACAACTCCTTGTCATCCCCCGGACACGCTTTAAAACCAGAGGGTACCGAGCCTTTTCTGTAGTAGCCCCCAAACTTCGGAATTCCCTCCCACCCACCCCATATCAAATTCTGTAATACAATTGCCAGTTTTAAATCAAATATGAAGAAGCATTTTTACTCTCTTGCTTTTAACTCCCCTTGGTTCATTTTTTTAGGTTTCAGAGTTTTGAACTGAACTCAACTTTTTCTTATGTTTTTGTATTTGCTAATTCTGTTCCATTGTTGTTTTATTCTATGTTACATTATTTGACTTTACCTTTGCCTAACTGTATTCATGTAACCTTGCATACTTGATTATGTATCTTTAAGGCATACTGATTCTGCCTTCAATCTTCTACTTGCACTGGGTCAACTGCTGTTTGTTTAAATGTACTATACCAATAAAATAACCTGACTTGACTCTTCTTCCTCTTACCTTGGCTTTCTTCATATCATTGACCTCTGTCTGGAGTTTCTTCAGCTCCCGTTCGTACCTCCCTTGGTTTTTCAGGAGACGTGCGTGTTCTTTCTGTGCCACTTGCAGCTTCAGAAGGTCTCGATTCATCTCCTTAAGACGTTTCTCGTAGTCCTGCTTGATCCGGTTGGCCTTCTCCTCTGTATAGTTCTCCATAGACACTGTGTAGCCACGTAATAAGGTTAATGATCTGTTGTCAGTAGCGCTGGGTATGGTTAAAAAATATTCAATACCATTACCGATACCAATATCGTGACTTCAATGCCAGATCCTAAACGATACTTTTTGCGATACCAATTTCATAAAACAAAAATAAATCACAACATTGCGGCACAAATCTATTGACTGTCTGAGCCTGTGCATAATGTAGAGTTTTAACTGCGTGTCTCTATGACGTGTAACGTTATACAGCCAATCATAAACATTATTCGATCTAGGTAGAAGCAGGCTGCATGCTTATTGGCTTACTGACACTGATGAGATTTGGTCAGTGCCCTAAAAGTATTGAATTGGGTACAAATCTCGTAATGCATGAACTCACTGAGGTTCTGCAGTACACGGTCTCTCTCCAGCTGAGTGTCTCGGATCTTGTTCTGCAGTAGAATGAGCTTTTCCTCGTACTGCAGTTTGAGCATCAGCAGCCTCCGCTGGCTGTTCTCCAGTTCGTCCATCAGCTTCTGCTTGATCTCAATCTCGCAGGTCAGATCAGCCAGGTCTGCCTGGAAGTTGGCTGCAGGTTGGAAGGGAGAGATCAGACTGAGTGGCAAGAAGAGTTTAAATAGGAGTTCAAATAAAATAATAATGGAGGATAATGAAATTAATAGCAGGAAATCACAAAAACCCACCAAATTGTAGTCTTAATTTATTGTCTGTTTTTTTATTGTGATTGGCATCAACCTAAACTTTTGGCATTGGTTGATTCATGTGTTGCTTCTTTGTGCTTCTCTCAGAGTACACATTCAAATTCACCTCTATTATATAAAATATATTTTTCTGTTTTCACAGTAAACCATCTGACAAACTGCATAATGTCCTTAAAGAAAAAGGAAATGTAGTAACATTAAACACAAAATAGGACAAGCCATGTTAGCAGCTCTGTGAGGCTGTACTTAGGCACAATAATGCTTTGAGCCAAATGCTTATATTAGTATGCTTATATGTTCATAATAACAATGCTAACATGTGTACCATGTTCACCATCTTAGTCTAAACACAAAGTACAGCTGAGTCAAATGGTTTTGTGATTAATTTTTCAAATATCTGGTCATAAACCATAAATTGAAATATACACCAGTAGATGGTGCAAGAGGATAAGTCGGAGGATCTTAAAGGTCATTATAAACTCATGAAAGGAATCATGGAAGGAATCATAAATGTCTATGCAAATGTTTGTACCAATTCTTTCGATAATGAAGATGTTGAGATAAACTTTGACCAGCTGGCAGTGCTAGAGGAAAAGACAGGGGATCGATCACCAAAGTTATTGGGATTCATCGCACAACAAATGTCTGTATAAAATGTCATAGCAATCCATTCCATAGTTGTTGAGATACTGATTGAACGACCTAAAGACAGACATTATCAGCTATAGAGCCATGTCGCTAGCATGGCTAAACGCAGCACAGAAACACACCTTTCTCATCGGAGTCTGAGTCTGAATCCACAAGGCTCTCGTCACTGTCAAACCCGTCCTCCTCCTCCCTGCCCTCCTCTTCATCCTCCCCTTCATCTTCTTCACAACCACTCTCCTCCTGCAGTGGAGACATGATATCCTACACACAGAAACATACAGATACATTAGACTTTGTTCAGTTTGTTTTTGTTTGTTGTCCGTATGAATGCCAACACGAGTACCATACCTCAGTGTAATTGTCATCTGAATCGATTTCTCCATTCTGTCCGTTTTGACCACTCTGCCCGTTCTCTCCATTCTCGTGAGTGTGCAGCTTCACTCGTTTCTTCAGACCTTTCTCCAAATCTGGACTACAGGAGCAGAAAAGCCAGTTGGCATTGAGAAACGACACAAATTCCATTATATTCCCATATAGTTTGTATTATCAAATTATTTCCCTTTACAATTTTCAGTTGACACTCTATCCAATTCATGTACAATATTATGAGTGTTTTTGTCCATTACCATGCATTGCAAACACTCTATATTGCATGTAAGTGAGATGTCACAGCCTCCTAACAACCATCATTAAGGCTTTGGGAGTGTTGCCAAGTGATATGCTCACGGCAAAGTCAGACCTGTGAAGTCATTGGCAAAATCTTCTTCAGCTCATCCTGCCCTTTTAACTCTTTCGTCTTGATTGATGTTCTCCCTTTTGCTCCCTCTTTTACAACCTTCCCGCTTATCACCCGTACCATCTCTAAATTCTCTTCTACCTCCATCTCGATCCCATTAAACCTCAATTAGCCTGTTAGGCTGTGTACTCTTCTCTCTTATGACCCACTGGCCGACTGAATAAGACCTTTTTGTGTCCAAGCCAGCGTTACTACTCAGCTCTGGCTGCATCCCAATTCTATTCAGAAGCTGGCCGTCCCAAAGCACTAATCGACTTGTGATGTGGCTCTTAAGCTAGAGGAGAGAAGCAATGAAGAGGGCATGAACAATGTTGTACTCATCATGCATAATTTATTGACAAGGGATTAGAAGAACAAATGAGAAATCAAATTTACATCACACTGAGATGTTCGGATGTATAAGGACAGAAGAGCTTCCTGGAACTCTGTGGACTTGACTCCTCCGGTGACTTTTGTCTGGATTTCTTTTATATTGTAAAAAGTGTTCACATTATCATGTGACTCACCTCATTCTCCTCTGCCTCCTCTCCTTCTTCTTCAGCCTCTCAATGTCCATCTTGGCCCGGCGCAACACGTCTGTCATCTCAGCTTCCATGGACAAGGGAGCAGGGGAGGACCCAGGGGGGTGGCCAGGGGCGGGGCTGTGAGCGGAGGAAGGGAACGGGGAACGCAAGGAAAGTCGGGGCACCTGCCGTCGCAACGACTCGTTCATAGCCTCGCTCTCAAGAAGCTTGGTTCTGACAGGGAGAAAAAGACAACTCTTTAATTCATAATTTCTTTCAGCTGGGTTCTGAGAAGGGGAAAAAATTATTCTGAAATTAGAAACTTGAAATATTGTTATTCACGGTTCACTGACCTTATGGCTCTTCTCTACTCTAATTAAACATTATGCCATATTTGTCATTTGTGGTCACATTGTCTGCTAATCGGCTAAAGGGGTCCAACTACATAACGAACAGAATAGCAGAGACCACCTCATGTAACTCCCTCTGTAATCATATTTCCAAAAATGTCAAGTGCTGTCCCACATTTAGGTTTGATTATTTCAATTAGTGTGATGCTACAAGTGATGGCAGTAAATAAAGGCATCCCACAAGGTTTAGAGCTCTTACCTAAGTTCTTCAACCTCTCGAATGTAGTTCTGGATTAAAGCCCCGATCTCCTCATTGCCCTCACCTAGCAGTCAAAAGCAGAAGGAGGCACTCAGGTAAGCACTCAATGCAAAAAGGAAGCTTTAAAAATAAAAAGCTTATAGCAGTAAACTGAAGATAAACAGAGATTGTTTTCATTCAGAGCTGTTAAACATCTCCCTCACGTACTTGACTTGGTCAGCAGAGCGCTGACCTCATTGGCCAGCAGATGTGTTACACGGGTGTTGAGATGGTCAATTGTCTCTTGCATGGCCTTTACCCTGAGGCGAAGTGTGTCGCTTTCTCTCTGCAACATTGCATTCTCCTGATACAGGTCGCTGAAGCCCTCTGAACCATCCTCACCAGCCACACGCTTCCCCTGCAAAGAGGAGCAAAACAGTCAGCATGAACATCAGAAGCATTTTAGGGATAAAGACAATGCAACAACCTGAAAAACAAAACAGATTCTGAATCCACACTCCTGCATATACTTGATGTTGCAGTCCAACCAAACCCAATGCTATTGTTTAAAATGAGTTGGTCTGTCTGTGACTCATCAAGCAAGTCATATTCTGAATGATTAACGCTGAAAGAAATCATGTTGAGAGTCACTGCCTTATCCAGTCGCGGCTTGCAGACGTCACCAGTCCATCCATCCAAACACTCCATTACTTCCAGACTCCAGTCACATCACATCCCTTATTACCACATTGAGGTCAGCTTGCCGTCCCTTGGCATAGTTATGCGTTCACTTCCTAACACCTAGTAACCATGGTGACCCTAGACTGACAGCCCTGCTAAATGATTGCTTGTTTTTTGTGGCCCTTGAGGAGTGAAGTCCTTGCAGACTTTCTTTTAATCTTCTGCCTATTTCTTGTCATATTTTCTTGTATCATTATTCACTCTGTCCTCTAACTGCAAAATGGTCCATATTATGTAAACCTTAATTTTTTTTTTTAATTTCTCTCCCCCACAATGTTTCCTTTTTCCTTATCACCACCCATCCCTAAATCTCTCACCGCCTTGTACTCCATCAGTTCCATCTGAAGCCGAGCTATCTCGGCACGCAGGGCGCTGATCTGCTGGCTGGTCTTGTCTTGGTTCACCACCACCTTGTTCTTGATGTTTCGGGCACGGTTGGCATACTTCAGTGTGTTTAGTGTTTCCATAAAGTCCCGGTCTGACGGGCTGATGCAGGCGATCATCAATGTGCGACTGGAGAGGAAGGAAATGTGAAGGTTATCAGACGTGCATACAGTATAACAATGTTAAGAATGTCTTGTTGTTAGCATGAACATTTTCTACATAATCAGGCACACCATTAATGGCTTTACAGCATGCCTTGTGTGTCCCACTGAGGGCTTAAGGAAAACTGTCAATACCCAAACCAGAGCACTTTTTTAGTTTACATATGGTAGAGAAAAACTTAAAGTCCTCACTTTATAGAAGCTGGAACCATCAAATTGGTGGCATTTTGTTTCAAAAACTTCAGAAAGGTAATCAACTATCAAAATAGAGGCAATTCATTTTATTTCTAACTGCATGTGTGTGAGTGTATATACCTGTTGCCTCCTAGTGAGTCCTGTAGTAGACGAGTGAGTTTGGAGTCTCTGTAAGGGACATGTCCTCCCTTCTTAGCCTGGTCTCCTAAAGCACTGATCACATTTCCCAGCGCAAGCTACATATCACACACACACACACACACACACACACACACACACACACACACACACACACACACACACACACACACACACACACAAATGTATCACAAACTAGTTATATTATTAACACAGACAGTGAAAGAACTGATTTATGCTTTGTCATTGACATTGTTTTCTATCATACCACCAACAAACAATACATTTTATATTTCTATCTCACCAGACCACAGTTAATAGAGATTCCCTCGCGGGCTCTCTCTCCTGTAGCTCCTGTGCGTTTCAGCCTTTCAGATCCAGCCAGGTCCACAAAGTGGAACTTTGCCATCAGCGTCTCGAACTCCGGCTGAGCGATGGGGCTTGAGTCCACGCCGTTCAACTCCCCGTTCTCTTCCCCTCCTCCTCCTCCTCCTCCTCCCCCATCTCCTCCTGCTCCTCCACCTCCGTTCTGCTAGCAGGGGTGGACAAAAAAACATGTGAAAATGATTTCATGAATTTGTCTTACTCAAAAATTATTATTTCATCCCCTTTAATGCTACTATGACTGTAACACTACATTAATTGTCTTTTTTTCTCAGTTTTTTCTCCAGCCCTCCACTCCAAACCCCAAATCTCACCATTTGAGCCTGCGGGCACACTCTCATCTGACAGAGGTAGATGGTGAAGATGGCATGCGAGCGGGAGCTTGTGGCGTTCATCTGGGTGCTGGCTGTGGTGCGGGACAGAGCACCAAGCTTTAGGCACTGCAGCAGCTGCAGTAAACACACAATATGGAGGACATTTAGTTAGGACTTTTCAGTTTGAACTGTGGAAGAGAAAACTTTATGCTGATTTCTGAGAAGAACTGCATCAGCGTATTTCATGAAAGTGAAAAACCACTAATTTTGATGATTTTAACCTTTCTTTAATCAGTTTTTTCTACATCCCTACACACTCACAATGCTGCCAACTAAAAAAATATGATCTTGTTTTTGTCCTAACTCCTTTTCTCTTTCCACACTCCATCACCTCCACACTTTCTCTCTTCCCACTTAGAGTGCCCATCTGTCTCTACTTGTCTCTCAGCTGTCCCGACCTCTCCTGAATTCAACCTTTGTTCTCTTCTCTTTCTGCTTCCATTTAACAATCCGTGCACATCTTTCTTTCTACTCTGTCAGGTATTTGAGAAGAAACCAAATAATACCAAGTGCCTTGTCCCAGACAGCATTTACTGTAGCCCTCCTCCTAACTCACCACCTGACACCCCCGGTAACCTCTTTGTCACTGGCTCGTCACATTTCTAACAGACAGTCCTCCTGCCCTCTTTATCAACCATCACATCCTCCTTCTTCCACTCACTCCTTTTATCTGGCAACTTCTCAAGAAAGCAACCCTGAAACAGTCTGTTATTGCTCACACAAAATAGCCCCATGGGTTTAGCCAGTCTGTCTTAAAAGGCAGCATGTTAGCGCAAAATCTCCCTTATCACCCTCGACCTATTTTTTTGTTTCCGACTACTGACCACCAGATGATTTATGCCAGAATTTTCATGGTACTGGGGATCTCTGACCGCTCCCATGCTCTGCCTCAACCAGTCAGCATTCATTAAAGTCTTCCCAGTTAACCCTTTGCAATGCAACACCACTCTATGGTGACAGGAAACTTATCAAAGCATGTATGATCTGAGATTTGCACTCCTTGAAAGTGTTGATGTCATGCACTTAATCGTAAACTTTAGTTGAAACAAAAGCTTGTTTTATTTTATTTTTTTCAGCCTGTGCGTGACATTTAAAATTGCTATACTGAAACATAATGAACACATTATTAAATGTACTTTTTTTTAAACAAAGGAAAAGAAAGCGCTGAAAAAAGTACTGTGTTAGGATAAGCATAAAATATACAGCCCGAGCATAGCAAAGCAGTAGCTTAAATTGAATGAAATATAATGACAATTTTTTTTAAATCGTTTTATACATTGGTATGATCCTTAGACCAAGAAACATTAGCAGAAGAATAACTGCTTCAAATATATTCATACAGTGTTAAAATATATTACATTTTGAACAAGACTGAAAAAAATGTAGGGACTGCAGATGATGCACATATGAAACCAACAACAACACACAGAAACAAGCCCCACCTCCTCCTCTGACTGCACCAGTCTGGAAGTGACTCCAGTGGTGTAGATGCTGCCACTTTGCGTCTTCATGGATCTTAATGTTGGACTTCCTGTTCCGACTCTCTGGATCTCTGGTACCGTCAAACAAATCGAGGACCTCTTCATTGTACAACTGTAATAAACAGAAGCCACAAACACGTATGCATAATTATACTAATTATACATACCTTAAAACTCTGTTTTCAGAGAAATATCAGAAAATAACCATTAAACATAATGACCTAATGAGCAGCTATTCATATGCTCCTCATGTTCTCCCCGTTTCTCACAGCTGTTTCTTATTAACACACAGGTCAAAAGAATAACCTCTCAGAAACCAAAGAGGGCAAAGGCCACGCAGGTCAGCTGTTCCCAGCTACTGCCAAACACACACACTCATCTGTTTACCATCAACAGAGATAACCTTGTAAGCTAAGAATGGACCGACAGAAAGAAAAGAAAGAAATAAGAGAAAGCTACAAAAATTCAAAGTAATTTTGTATTTACATTATGTAATAATTAAAGTAATCAGATCATGCACATTTACAAACATACATTTTTTTCAGACAATTGTCCCCAAGAGACAAACCAAACATTTGCCTGCCAGAAAGCTTTGGAGGAAATGATTTCTTGTCAAATTATCTCATTGCTCCGACACAAGGATCCCTGCCTCCCTCCCATCCCTCGCTCTTATCTATCATCTACCCCTCAGTGATGAGGTATAATGTTGGAGGTAATGGACAACATTAATCAGGACCAACAAAGCACAAGCAGACATTCCTGCCCATCTGTCACTGGGTTGTCACTTCCTGTTTGTAGTAGAGGGGGTTGATCCTCTCGCCTCCCTGTTTTGTCCCATCTGGTTAGAGTTAATATGGACTAATAGCCATCCCAGCACGTCACACAAGCAAATTTGTAAGCAAGAACATCAATATTGCACTGTTAAAATGTGAGATTATGTGTGGTGGTTCATGTACATCCATCCACATCTACACATGTGTGTCACTTACCTCTAGGAACTGGGCGCTGACTTTAAATTCGGGGGGCTGGTTGCCGGCCTCCTGGGCGCGCACCCTCCTGTTCTGGATTCCCTCAAATAGCTGGTGAACCGCCCGCGTGATGATGCCCTGCTCCTGCTGGCCCAGGCTCACATCGAAGCCTGTCCCCATGGTGTAGGTCTTCCCCGAACCCGTCTGAAACACATTTCATTAACCACAATGAAATTCCATTACCTGTGTTCTCCAAACATCACACATCCTACATCTATGTACATTAACCAGTTTTTACATGCATGTATTGACAGGTAATTAAACTTATTCAACTGTGTGTTGATGTGTCTATGTGCCTTTATTCAACCAACCCATTTAAGAGTTATTTTGGGTAACAGAGCCTATACATATACAGCAAAATTGCGATGTTATTATCAGTTTTCCATTAAGGACTAGACACATAGACAGCCACCCCCTAAATGATTGCTGAACTTCCCTGTAGAGACATTTCAGAATAAAAGTTCACAATAAAATGTAAAACAGTAGCTATAACAACACAATATATTATACATTATATAATATATAATATTAAATATTATAGTTGGGAACATTAGTAAATTGTAAGATTGTGGCAGACAGCGTGAGATTTATAAACCATGTGTCACCACCCACTTCAAAGTGTTTCAATAAGCTGTATTTATTTTTACTAATAATTTTATCAGAAATCAAGAAAACATATATAGTTTTTCCAAGAAAACCATGGAACTGGATTAAAGGTCTATTGGGACTAGGCCTGCATGATTCATGGAAAAATATGAATTAAGATTTGTTTAGCTTTGAAATGATATCACGATTCTCTGCCATGTTTTTTTCTCATGAAGTGTATGTTTATTTCACACATGAACCATGACAAAAAAAAAGGCAGTACCAAACATACGATTTTTTTTTTTGGCACCTATAGCACTTTGCGCATCACCACAAGCCTCTAAACATATAGGCTTTAGTGCAGAGAAGGGAGAGCATTGTAGTGCTTGAGGGTACTTCAAAACCTTTTGTACACAGTCTATGTTAAAAAAAACACAGAAGACAGTAGTAGCGTTTGTGATGCAGTCGGCTTGTAAATTTAAATGAGAACCAAAGTCATTAAAAAAAAAAAAAAAAAAAACGTGAACAGGGTGAATTGAGATCGCAATTTTATAACGATTCGTGCAGGTCTAATTGGGACTATCTTGACTTTGTGTTTAAGATGTGGTGGTCTATCATTTAATCATTCAAATTCCTAATATCAAAATCTAAGCATAGGTGACATACCTGACCATAAGCAAACACTGTGGCGTTGTAGCCCTCGAAGCAGCCCTCGATGAGCTTGTATACACAGGTCTGGTAGATGTGCTGCTGCTCCGAGTCAATGTCAAACACAAAGTCATAGGTGAAGGCCTTGTCTTTACCCAGGAGGACTTGTGGATCTCCAGGTGTGACAAGCGTGCACACATGGCAGCCCTCTATCTTCTCCTTGGCCATCTGAGGGCGAATCCTGAGAAAAGAGAAGAAAAGGAAAGAGACAGTCAGTGAATGGATAAAAAGATGATATCATCGTAAATTAAAATTGTAAATTGGTGTCACTGATGAAATGTTTTCATGGTTTTATGCACTGTGCAGATCAAGTATGACAATCTCATCCACACGCTAGACAGACCCTGCTTTGACCTTATGATCATTTGAAATGTGGAAACATTTCAAATGGGATAATGAAAAAAATTCACATTTATGCCTAGAAGAATAATAATTTATTTAAGAAATATGACCTTAGAAACAACATGCTTTATTATAGTAGATGTTTAATCAAAGACCCCTGTGGAAAGATTACTTGTGTATTCAGTTTTTTGCTGTTTCTAGGATAATGAACTTAAGGACATTTTAAAAACTTTTATTTCACCATGGAACTAAGTTGCTATTGGAATCCATTGAAATGGTTGTGAATTAAAGCTTACTGCAAGTTTTGTATTTGACACTACTTTCGTTGAAGTATTCCTTGGTTGTCACTGTTCACACAAAACCTGGGTCTGCAAACCTCACTGCTAATCCACAGAATAATACCATTTTATTAAAAGTGTTCATCAATTTAGCATTATACTCCTATAACAATGTCAGACTCCCGATGGACAGTAAAAAAAATAAAATAAAAACAATATTAATCAATGCAGTAGGACCAGAGATATAGTATTTTATAATCCTTACATTGTCAAAATCTTACGCCTTCATTCCACACCCACTATTCAATGATTCACTGTACAGATTTGGGTGTGTTTTGCTAGTAACCGCAAAATAGCCTCAAGTCGCTAGCCTCAGGCACAGATGATCTCATACTTAGTCTTCAGGCCTGAGCGACACTGATTCAAGTGAAATTACTTGAGGAAATGTATCCAACTTTGTGTATCTCCTTCTGGAGCCGCAAGAGCGTATATACAAGTTTGTTCACATGTGTCGTAGTACTCCGCAACACCTGTAAACAGACTATGTAAAACATATTTTACATGATACTAATTTTATAGGAACACTATAATAATCCCAAAAATGTATTACAAAAACTCATGTTCACCCTTTCATATCCAAGTCGAGCAGAGTCAGACATGTGGCAAACCTTGGTCAGACGCAGGGTCACAAAGCCCGGTCATATTACGTGTTTAGCCATTCAAACAAACACATCAAACACAGCTTTACCCGAAAGGGGCATTAAAATGAACTATCAATTTGATTAACTGGTAGAGGACAGTGGAACAGAGTGTGGTGGGTGATACACAAAAGACAAACAATACATTCACACAACTTTATAGAGGGGAACTAAACAGCCCTGAATACAAAGCTCATACATAAACAACAGCACTTTTGTTTGTGCTGTTGATTTAGAACATCAGAACATGTGTAGAAAATAAATAAAGAGGCATAAAAAGGACAATTCTGAGAGAAACTAGTAAAAGTAAGGCCACTGAAGATGATGTAGCAGACTTGTCTGATTTCAGTCATCATCAGCTGTTAATCCTGCTGCTCGGGACTCATAGTTCTGCTGGGCTTCCCATCCTGACAGCGAGTTCATTGCAGTTAATTGCCTTCACCTGACATAATAATTGTAAAATAATCCCTGATTCGATGAGTCTAAAGGAAAGCAGTTACTGTGCCTGAACATATTTGAACTCTGTGAAAATGGCTAAGTATTTAAGTTTAGGATCAGTTGAACTTGTCTGCCAGCATTAGAGGAGATGTAGTTGTTAAAAAACACTTTTTCCCTTGACTGTGCCACAGTGTTGATTAATTGTGAGAACACATTAACGAGAAAACTGAGGGTACGATGTTCTCACATATCGCAATGTTCATAAAACAGAAAATCTGTCACACGGCACCGCTGTGAATCTCAGGCTTTCAGAGGGTCAGTGTGGACATAGTGGGGATTTAATCACTTTAAACTAAAAAAAAAACTGTTAGCGGCACTCTACACATGCTAACCCCCCCTAACCTCCCCCCCAAACCTTCAATCTTCTCAGGGGATGCAAATCAACTCCCACTCACACACTGAGACCGCACCAAAGACTCCCTATGGGATGAACAAAGACAGACAGACACACACTATATAGAGTCATTAAAAAGCAAGAAAAATCCCCAACCACATCTGCCGTAGGGAAGTGGGCGCATCACAAAGACACTCACAGTAACTTTTAGAAACAAATACTGTACACACACACTGTTTAAAAACAACCTACTGTACTATCTCAGGTTCACACATGGTTCCTCTCAACCATACATTAAGAACCACACCCACTGCTATCACTCACAATAACCCTTTTACCACACATCATTATGGTGCTACAGAAAAACACAGAGCGCTGACAACAGCAATTTTTGGCCCTCTTTCAGGCCTCGAGGCGTCATTGAAGAGGGTCTTCTAGGAAGGAATTAAAGACATTAGAATAGTCCAATTTAGCGGCAGCACACAGACTCAGACCACTTTATAATAGACAGTGTGACATAGAACGCAGCTTGCAGACAGATGAGTTATTACTGGAGGAGACCTTGACACGGAGGTTAAAGTATCTAAAACCACAGATCCCACATGAGTGCTGTTTAAGCCAATTATTAACATAAAGTGGATATGGCAGGAGGAGGTGCATTCGCTCTGCACAATGGACTTATTAGAAGACAAACTCTTGTGTGTGTGTGTGTGTGTGTACAGATAAGAAATAACAAGAAAGTATGAAAGAAATAAAGTATATACAGTATGATGTGGACTACAACATTGGTTGTTTTTTATTAAAATATAGAGAAGAGAACTTAAACTTCATATTATGATTACTATGACCACATCTATAGTATTTACACATTTTGCAATCGTCAGTCCTTCTCCATTAAGATACTCCACTTTTCATCATCACATACAGTGAAAAAAGGACATCCCAGAAATACTACTACTGGATTCTGATTTGGCATGTTTCCTACATTTCTGTCTCTGCGTCGCTTCTTCTCACATCTCGCTTCTTACTGGGCAGCCACAGCTCTGAATCTCTGACACAGTACAAACATTATCACAGAGAAGTAAAACATTCTCAAGACAAGTATGGCTGAATTCAGAAAGACCTTGACAAGCTCTGCATCAAACAAGAATAGACAAATACACACACACACACACACACACACACACACACACACACACACACACAACAAAGAGACACAAAAACAACAATTACAGGCTGTCAGCAATCCACTGGGAGAAGAAATAGAACAGCTATAAATAATCAATCAATCAATCAATCAAACACACACACACACACACACACACACACACACACACAATGGCTCAGCTGGATTAACATTCGAGCCAGCTGCGCCAACAAAAGATGGGATCCATAACATTGATCAAAACAGTAACCATCACACACGCACGCACACACACACAACCAGACACACATAAAGAACATTACCAGCTAAAAATAGTCCATAATACTGCGATTAAATGTCTGTATGAGACAGAGGCGTAGTAGGGAAACAAAAAGAAGCAGATTGTGGATCCCTGATGAAGCAAATTAAGGCATCTATCTCGTCTCATCTTTGCACACTAAGAGCAAAATTTTCAAAATATCCTGGAGACTAAACAGAGGCCCTGCAAGAAGCAACACACACACACACACACACCTTTTTTTTGTACTTACATACAGATGTACTGTATGCATAGGTAAGAACGTGGGCTGTGTCTCAAATCGCGCACTTCTGTACTAAATACTAACTATTTGAGTACATAGTGCGTTCACACTGTCGAAGTGCGGTCAAATGAAGTGTAGGGGAGAGCCGGGACAGTTGAAACACTTTTTAATTAAACGTAATTTACAAAGCGGTCGTATCACACTGAAAGGTGATATTTTGTCACTAGCAACCTACACGTGTCATCTGTCAAATACAGCTGCATTTTCAGCTTTGAACAAAACCGTTGAGGAGTTATTACAGCAAAAGTGGGACGTGCGTAATGTTTCATCTGTCCCTCCTGGACGGGACGGATGAAACAGCATGCGGGGACGAATGAAACATACAGTTTAAGCCATATAAACTTCCAACAACTTTAATATTTTACTGTATATGATGGATGGTACTTCCAAAAGGTGTTAATTTAGATAGATTGTCACAGGACTATGCGTCTTTCTAAATGTCTGTTAACAACTCATTGCCGTCATCCTGAAGCGCGTATGAAGCGGTTATTGAAATATCATGCACTGTGGATGATTATTACATTTTTATAGCTAGAACAGTATGTTTTTCCATTTATATCATGTTTCTATTGTGGAAAATGTCGTTTCACTAGGTTTTTACGTGGGTTATACCACTGGACATAAAAATAACGCGCCCCAGCCCGTCAGTCTCCATAGGATAACATGGGAAAACTAGACCCCCCCTACCTGGTGGGCTGTAATATATTTTCATCTTTCTAAAACTGCTTTTCCATGTCTCACCTCCATAAATAATTGCATAAACACAGATATTTGTGCATTTACTTAAAATCCATGGAGTTCCAGCCAGGTCGGGGACAGTTGAAACAGCTGTTTCATCCGTCCCGACATAGACACATGTCATTACAGCCTGTTTTGCTTCTCATGTAAACAAGCATGCAATATGAAAGTCTGGGATTGTGGAGAACACTAACTGGTCTACTGAATGAGCATGTAGTCAAACCTTTAAATGAAAAACCCTCGTTAATAATCGAAACAATGTGACCGCTAATGAAGTTTACTTTTGACCATCAAAACTCGTTTATCGGCTGTAACTCCGCGATAAAAGGAAATAACAGGGAGATATCTGGCTGATAGGAGGAGGTTAACATGCTCTATGTTCAGACTTAAGGAAGTCTGTCTATCATCATCGCACTCGGAGAAAACTGGAATGTTTCATCCGTCCCGCGTTTCAATCGTCCCGGCTCTCCCCTACTTAAATACCCGGATGGTGCACTCAAAACGCCCCGAAAAATGAGTGTACATCGATGGACACTTTCCACACTCAACGGTCGCCATCTTGGCTACGTAGCGGAAAGGGCGGAGCTAACAACAGTTAGACGCGATAGCGAGACCGACGGAGCAATACAAATGTAAGTTGAACGTGAGTCTTTTTGCTATACTTATAACATATTATAAGCCACCTGTATATGTATATTTGGTTAATTTTACAGTCGGTAATGATTTTTGTACCAGGAATTATAACCTTTATTGGTATCGTAATTTGACGTGCTAGCAAGCCAACCTTAGCTAGCTAACAGCGGCAGTTTAACCAGATTGGCAAATACGTTATAAGCTAACGTTACATGTGTTGTAGTTTGTTTGTGTTAAACTATCGTTCCGCTGTAGAAGATTTTAGTGTTATGTTGTGATCTTAACAAGTTGTACATAATCCGTTGTGAGCGTTAGCTCACCAAAATAGCAATCAGCTGATTGTCTGCCAGTAACGTAAACAGTAGCGTAATGTTAAAACGTATCCGCTGTTACTGCCTCCACCTGATGTATATACTGTATACTGCCTCCACCTGATGTGTATATACTGTATACTGCCTCCACCTGATCTATATACTGTATAACCCATCTCTTCAGGGACAAACGAGGAGTAGACGTCCGTCATTTAGGGGCGACGATGGCCATCAGACCGTAGAAGGATCCCTTGGAGAGTCTGAAGTCCCCCCTCATGTCCCTATCCCCATCAGACTAGCTACGTCCTGGAGGGGGGAGCCTGCAGAACTACAAGCACATTTATAAAATAAAATGATATTAAAAGTATTAAACTTTGTTGTCTGTTGTATTACACGATGCATGACTGTAGCAAGCATATAAAGGAATGGGGTCTATTTAAATGTCAGGTCTGTTCCCTCTGCTTTCACTATTGTATCGTCACTGTATGAAGACCATTTAGAACAAAAGTACAACTTAAAAGACGTAATGATATTTTGTCTATTAGGTAAGTTGTAAGGGTAATGCTTCATTATAACAGTCTTATCTCTGGGCTGGAAAGATTTCCTCATGAAACAGTTGAGCATTAAGATGAACAGTAACGTTATGAATGAATGAATATTAACGTTACTTATTTTTAGAGCAGAAACATAAGTATATACATAGAGTGGACTGCAAAGAATAGGTATAATTAATGAATTTAAAAGACTGCACTAACAAGAACGAATATTATACAATACAGTTGTGTGTACTGTTTTCAGCTAATGGGGGGGTGACATGACGGCTGTGTTGCAGTCGTCATCCTGGAGCAAATAAAAACATCACATTTATTGTTGTTAAAATATCAAAAACAATGCAGTAATTATTTTTCGCGAAACACAATAGCAGACTGGAATGCTCTCCCCCTGGTGAAATTCACAATTTTACAGAAGAAGAAGAGATGAAATGTGGTCGTCATTTCCGGTAAGTGCACATGGCAGTGCGCGATTTGAGACAACACTCCTCTGTCGAAATTTACGCACTATGCAAGAGAGTACGTAGTGCACGAAGTGTACTGTGTGTTCTGTAAGTGCACTAACGGAAGTGCGCGATTTGAGACAGCCGTGGTATCTACACTCATAGACATAATAAAGAGTAGACGCCGCATTGGCTGCTGAGCGCGAGAAATCCAGCCGCCATCTTGGACCGGTCATACTCGTTACTTGGCATCAGAAGATACAAGATGCCAGAGCACTGTGCAGCATATTCCTGCTCAGATCGGCGGATTTTTTTATCTCATCTCTTTCACTCTGGGTTCTGTGAAGCATTTTGTAGGCCTATATGTGTTTTGAAAATTGCTACATAAGTTAAGTTCCAAAAGCAGCACTAATGTATGCTTGTGTGGTTATTACATTGGGATTGTCTCTGGTTTAGTTGGGATTTGTTTGATAAGACTTGCACGTTACTCTTATAAGATAGATAGATAGATAGAGATATATATATAATTATATAGCCTTTTCAATAGCAATGTGCTTGAGTACAGAGTCAACACAACATAAAAGAGGTGTATCTGTCCAAATACTTATGTAATAAGAGCTGAGACAGCTGGTCATTTATCAAATATATCGAAAGTCGCAATAAGTATGCAATATTTAGTTTATTTTGTGGAGCTGTCCTGTTAACTTTATTTATGTATTTTATACTGTCCAACCAGTAGAACCCGTCCTGTTCTGTAGACATGGTCCTTAGTTATTTATATTATAACTTGATTTATATATTTTATACTGTCCAACCAGTAGAACCCGTCCTGTTCTGTAGACATGGTCCTTAGTTATTCATGTTGGACCAGTCCAATATAACTTTCAGTTAAAATAAACCTTGTGTTGTAAGAAAACTTGTTTAATTTGTTATGAATCTATTTTGTAATTTTATATATGTTTAAAAATATCGGAATTCATATCGATGTTGCAATATCACATTTTGTCAATGTTGTGCAACCCTAGTGTGTGTGTGTGTGTGTGTGTTGGGAGTGGGGCTGCTAAATGTCAAGGTCTGGGAGGCAATTGATGCAGAACAAAGTGGTAGTACGTGTGTGTGTGTGTGTGTGTGTGTGTGTGTGTGTGTGTGTGTGTGTGTGTGTGCGTGTGTGACAGAGAGAGAGACAAATATAAAAAGCTTCAAGTCGACTCTAATAATATAATCATATTGTTTCTTGTACTTAAATATCTGACTTTACGGTCACTATCTGTTTCTTCTTCCCTATCATATTTATAATGTGTGTGAAAATTATTTTTCTATAATAGGTATTTATACCTATTATAGCCTACATCATATATGTGATGTAGGGGTATTTATACCTATTATAGCCTACATCATATATGTGATGTAGGGGTATTTATACCTATTGTAGCCTACATCATATATGTTATGTAGGGGTATTTATACCTATTATAGCCTACATCATATATGTGATGTAGGGGTATTTATACCTATTATAGCCTACATCATATATGTGATGTAGGGGTATTTATACCTATTATAGCCTACATCATATATGTGATGTAGGGGTATTTATACCTATTATAGCCTACATCATATATGTGATGTAGGGGTATTTATACCTATTGTAGCCTACATCATATATGTTATGTAGGGGTATTTTGCAAATACCTATCATTTACAAATGATAGATACACGAGGATGTCTGGTCTAGGGTGACCAGACGTCCTCGGATTTAGGGACAGTCCCCGTTTTTGTCCCCTGACTAAATACAGAAGAAAACTACCTCTGTCCTTGTTCTTTTTTTTTAAAGACACAACATTAGGTTTTTCAATCAGATTTATAGTCAAATTGGAAATATCCCGTTGCTCTCCCTTTTCGGGATTATGTTTCCAGTTTGATCTCGGACGTCTGGTGAATTTATATCATATCAGAATATTCTATTACTGTTAAGCACACTATGAATATTAAAATACGCCTAATCATGTGTCCTGTATCATAGCTACATGTATGACCTTTGTAGCAAAAAAAAACATGAAAATCAGTTCGGTATTCAGTGAGATTGATTAATTAAACGCGCTGACAGCTCATTGCACCTGCCAAACACATTACACTGAGTGGAGCGGGTGACCGGTCCAAGATGGCGGCCCTAAATCTCGTCAGCGCCAATAGGCAGTAGCGGTCGATGCGGCGTCTACTCTTTATTATGTCTATGTCTACACTCATTACCCCAGTCTTCTGTCAGGGGTCTAAACTAGTTCTGACACACATACACACACAAAGTCAGAAACTCATTATTCATAATCTCTGTGGGAATTCTCTTATTACAGTAATTATTAAACTTAATAGTGCTAATTAAGACCAGACTTAAAAACAAACACACACAAAACAAAAACACACACACACACACACACACACACACACACAGTAGCCTAATATCAACCCTAAAGCTGCAAAAGTCATTGAGCCGTGACTAAAGAGTGAAGTAATCTGCAAAATGAGGGAGACAACAGACCTCTCAGATTTTTTAGCTTAGAATTGATCACGATTCTCTGCCACAATTTTTTTCTCAAAAAGTGTAATGTTAATTGCACACATGAACCTTGACAAAAGAAAACAAATTGGCAGTACCAAACATATATTTCTTTTTGCACCTATAGCACATTGCTCATCACCACAAGCCTGTAAATATAGAGGCTTCAATGAAGAGAAGGGGAAGCATTGCAGCTCTTTAAAACCTATTTTATACAGTCTATGTTTAAAACTAACAGAAGAAAGTAGTAGCGTTTGTGATGCAATCGGCTCGTAAAATTAAATAAGAATTGAAGTCATTGAAAAAGAAAGGAAATAAGTAAACAAATGCCAAAGTTCTCTAAAAATTAAATCGTGCACAGAGTGAATCAAGATCACGATTTTTATAGCGATTAATCGTGCAGACCTAGGTAAGACTGGATTTCAATAAGACAGGTGTATTTGATTAGGAACCATTTTACAATTTGGTGAGATAAAAAATGTAGAACAGTTACCAGAGTATCCTACAATTGCAATACAGTGCCAGTGGGGCTCCATCATTCTCACATCTAGGCAACATCACAAAACATACTGTGGATCAGAACCAGACTGGACTCATTAAGAACAATGAGGCACTGGTGCAACTGCAATCTGAGTACCGTGTTACGTACATGGAGTAAATATGATCAATGTCACATTTGTGTTGCAAGCACAGGTTACAGTAGTAGTGGCTTATTGAAGAAAAATATGGGCTGGAAGAAAAGAGCAGCAAAAGATCAGCCAACTGTGATGCTTAACGTACTGCTTGTGTTTTGGACTGAAATTACAGTAAGTATTAAAATTGATTGAGCATTGAATGTTGGCATCAAATGTGTGAATGTAGTAATATTTTGAGGAATAAAGTCATAATATTGCAATACAAAGTTGTGATTTTAAGAGAAAAAATATATATTATAAATATATTGTAACATTTTGAGAAAAAAGTCAATTCTGAAGTGATTTGAAAGAACATAATTAAAACAGAATGTTGTTATGATTAATACGTGGAAATGTACATGTCATGTTACTAAAAAGTTTTTTTGCTGCATTTCTTGTCATACTGTAAAAAAAAGCCTTTTCTGATATGAAGGAACCATTTCATTAGTATCACATTATTTTCAATATAGACACACTATGAATGCTAACAGAAATGGAGTAGTACTTTCCTGTTTTTTTTTCCAGCTGGCAAACTTTAGGAGGGTCCAGTTTCCTTGGGAACTGCACACACTGCTCAGGGACTCCTAATGTGCAATGACTGCAAGTGTGTGTTCACACCAGCAAAACATGTATTCTAGAGGTGAAAATTACAAAATGCCAATGCCCCTAATCATACAGTAATAATTACCTGAAACTCCAATCACAATCCAGAAAATAGCCAGGACCAAATGCCAAAGCTGTTACCAACAAGCCCATAGAACCAATAAAATCTGCCCGCTGTGACGGCTGCCAATGACAGCAAGCACCAGTAATGCTAGTTTGTGTGTGTGTGTGTATGTGTGTGTGTTTATGCTCACTCGACCTTCAAAGAAGAGGCGGGTGATAGCCAAAGAGCTCATTTCCCTAATGTAAACACTTCAGTAAAGCCACAGTACACACACATACATAAAGAGTTAATCGTATTCTCTTGAGCTGGGAATGTTACAGAGCTCTGTTGTCTCCCCTCTGGCACTGAGCCAGTGGAGGAAACCAGTCGTTGCATCCATGTTTCCTTAAACACTCTACTGTCTATTTATCAGGGGACAACATCTACTCTCATCAAGTTTCTCAATCAAGGACTCTTCCATCGTTACCCCTCCCTTTTCTTTGTTATTTGTTATCTTTTTAGCTTTATCATCACTGTACAGGAAAATGTCATTTGGCTCTTCTTTTGTTACTGCACTCTTGTCCTAATGCTCACCTCCGGCAGTTCCGTAGCCCTCCCACAGTTTGTTGCCAGTGAAAACAAGCCTATCAGGACAAAAGCTTGAATGACAGAAGCAGCAGAGGGGCCTGTTCCATTTTCCCGTTCTCCTGATAACAGCAGAAACTAATCGCTAATGTGGACTTTTCATCGATGCATCACTTCCTCTCCTTCTGCCTCCGTCTTTCTAATGATCAAATATCGCCATTCACAATGGAAAAAAACTCATATGCATCATTTGGTGTGAGAAGCAACACACTGTGTCTGTTTGAAATGCAAACACACAGCCACCCCCCCTGCTCCCGTCACACAGCAGATACAATAACTGCTGACAGACAACTCAACAGCCAGTCTGACAGGTAGACAATAAAAGCTCTACAGGTGACTAACTGTGCTGTAACAACACTGATCGAGTACAGGGTGAAAGCTACATTAGGAAACCACATTTGCACAGTAAAACTTGTATAAGCTGTAAATTAGAAATTATTTTGTGTTTTTAGGATCAAGTTTTACAAAGCAGCAAGTGTTCAGATCTCAAATGAAATCCCCCAAGATCAGAGAGGCCGAACTCTCCTGATTGATGAGGGACAACAGACAACTTTTTGTTTCCTTATGCCTGTCTCATGTTTTACCTCTCAGTTCTGTTTTTCCAAACAAAGACAGATACACACACACACACACTGTTCATTGTTCTGATTAATGTCACATACATATGGATGTGTGAAGCAGATGAATGCAATCAAGCAGAACTCTGTGTTGATGGGATTGTGTCTGCATATACAAAAGATTGTTTTTCCACAGGCAAATGCCGTAAATAAGACAGCATCAACAGCATTAAAGCTGCACTAGTCCTTTGTTTTAACATTAGCAGTCATTAAAACGACTGTGTAATGAAGAAAGACATTTAGCAGATAATTATCATCAAACTCTGCAGGCTCTCTAAGGTCAACATTTTACCGTCTTACAGTTTATTGCTTTGGTTTAACAGCCCCCAACTTTACTGTCTTGTCTGGAAACTTTGCAGCGTTTTCGGGTGCACAGGCAGATATTTTGATACATCTGTGCACTACAAATTGAAATGACCTTTTTTTATTTCAAATAGGTATGCAAGACAGAACAAACAAGTTATAGATACATGGTTTTCAAAGTTATTTCAATATTAATTGTCTGTTAAAATTCAAATACGTCTCTTATTTGCTTCCATATATTTCCCTTTAGGAATTGGTGAATAGAAAAACAGAACTAAAAGAGGGGTGGATATTGCATGAACACACAACAGATCTCTGCTAACTGCTTGCAAGAATAACTGGTTGAAATAAGATTGTTTTGGTACATATGTGTTTGGAGTAAAGACTAAACTTTTAATTCTGGTTTAATGGATGCACTGCACCTGCATCCTAAAACCAAGCCCTGCCCGATACTGATGCCCTGCTCTCTCCTCTTGTGCGCTGCCAAAGTAGCAGGTGATGAGACTTAATATCTTCTGTTGTCATCACACTCATTACTAACCAGTCAGCAGAGAGTGTAAAAAGTGTAAAACCTGTCATTGCATCCCCTCTCCTACTCTTTGCACCTCTCACACACCTGACCTTTTTTCTGTAATGAGTGTTGACTTAGTGGCCATTGTCTCCTAAATACTGAACCAGCAGTGTCAATTACAAAATATTGTCCAACAGCTCATCATTAGTGCAAAGCAACGACAGTGGAAGATGGGTAGACAAGCAGGAGGAATCAATCTTCTTTGTATATTCATCATTAAATACATGGATGCCAGCCTCATGCACTTATGTTATTATGTCCTCCAGATAAAGAACACAGCGTGACAAGAAGAAACCCTGTCCCTTTCTACAAAAATCTTTGGCGAAATGTTGTGATGCACTGCATTCCAGGTCAAAGCCATCTTTAATTATTCTTCTAAAGAGCATCAACAGTGCTATCTTATGTTGCCCTCTAATTCCAAGTCTGTCAGTGCGTGTCGGTGGTAGCCAAGTGGTTTCTTCAGGATGAATCCCTGCTGACTTCACCGCACCACAGCCCCACCACACTGCTGATGGGGTGTTGGCTCCACATACACACCACAGACTTGATTTCTCGTTAATGCGTACAGCGCTTTGCCATGAAATACATTTACAGCAGTGGCCTACATTTATTAAACAATTCACTGAAATGTATCTTAAAATGTACGTGAATATATGTTCATGAATATATAATATTATTCTTTATAGTGCTGCATAACTCAAAACTTGCCATATGTTAAATTACAAATTGTGTGCCCTGGGTACAGACAACTGCGAGCTTGCGGTGCTATTCTTTCCCTGCTTCTGTTCAGCGGCCATAGTTAACAAACTGTGACGACCGCAAGCTTGCAGTCTTGTAACCGGTACAGAGCTCCGCGAGAGCAGGGGCTTTCATGGCCGTTATGATAGCCAGCATCTAACATTTGCTACTCCGCTGCGCTGTGAATTAATGTGTGGCAATGTGTAACTAGCATCTAGCTCACATTGACATTGTGGGACATTGAGTTCAGCATTCTCAACCTGGCAATCCCTGCAAACTTAGAGTCTGGGAGGAGGGGCTGGCGGAGATGACTCTCTCCAGTATTTTGAATATAAACTGCCTAACCATTTTAAACACTAGCTGTCAGTATTACATATTGCACCTTTAAATGGCACCAAGTCAGTGACAAACATTTTTTCAATAATACAGTAAATACTCAAAGTTCCTTTTATGCTACTTCTGTTTTACCAAACATGTTGAGTATAATGATATGAGTACTGTGGAGTACTGTGTCTACAACCTGATAAATACAAGCCTTAAATACACTTAGAAAAATCACAGTCTTTTAGAGTTATTTACTGAGCAGAACTGTCTCGCCCTTTCTGAAAGAGATTAACTCCATGCAACCAGCCCAACAGAGATTACATAGACAGGAACACAGTGTCTCCATCTGGTTCTGTTCTGTTGCTTGTACCATACCTGTGATTAGTGTTTGTCATTGTCAGAGTTCAGATTAGGATTAGCCCAACTGGCACAGACAGCAACGTGTGTGTGTGTGTGTGTGTGTGTGTGTGTGTGTGTGTGTGTGTGTACCATGTTTAACTACATTTGTGGGGACCAAAATGCAATATTATTTGGAAATACAGTATACTTATGGGGTCCTGACAGCTTTGTGGGGACAAAATGCTGGTCCCCTTAACACAGAAGCACAATGTAGTCACGGTTGGCTTTTAAATTATCCTGCCGACATAATGCACCCCCCATTGGCTGCCCCTCACATTGAAATTTAACAAGTAGAACTATTTAGAGGTTACTGAGCCCATCCAGTTTAACTCCACATACTGTGTGTGTGTGTGTTTATTGTCTAAACATACGCTTTCTTCCGAGGGGCCTTGTTGTTCGGACAGACCTGCCCCCACTTCTAAAAAAATCCTAAAGGAAAAACTCATACATATACACCGCATTTTCAGGTATGAGAATAATTTATATTTTGTGAAACAGATAAAGACTAAAATGTTAGTCTGACAAGACAAGCATCATGAAATCATATTGTCCTTTAGGTCACACATCAGTGTCATTTCCAAGATTAGAGTCCAACGGAACTATACTTCTACTGTGTGTTCTTTCTTTAACGTGCCGTGACAAACCCAGCAACGCTCTTATCACTGTCAATGTGAGCATGTCAAGGTCCCCGTAGCAACAGGGACAAGATAACTCAGCAGATAGAAAGAAGTTTACGAGTGTGGGAAATTTTTTTATTAGTAGTAATAATAGTAATTTTACTTTTTGTATCAGAAACTGCACTTCTTAATGGAAATGACATCAAATCTGGATAAATGTTTATTCACCAAGGAAAAGAAAAGGACAAGAAAAATACACAAAAATAATGTGTAAGTATTATGTATGTTTTTGACATACATAATACTTAATAATGATAATGGGATTTGTTGACAGAAAATAAGGAGAGAGAGATGTGGTATGGACAGGCAACAAAGCACCCTAGCTAGACTCAAACCGTGGTCGGCATCTTGAACCTCTTTAGGACATAGGATGTCTTTAGAAGTGTCCTGGCAACATGCAATACCGTCCTCTGTCGCACTGTACACCTGCTACAAAACTTCTGAAAAGATGTCGAGGTGGAGCTGATTAACACTCTTTGAACCATTTATCTCCCTGTTGCTCTCTCACTGTATTAGCCCCTTTCTTGTTCAACTCTTTAAAGAGTCACACATAGAAAGGAGGGAAGGAAGCAAGAGAAAGGGAAACATGACAAAAGGAACAGGACAGGGGGGATAATATTTCAATTCATGAAGATTTTCGCATGTTTGACAAGAAAAGCCCTGAGAACTCAGGAAATTGGCTTGGCCTATTTTGGGCATATCAGTGACTGTGGGATGAAATGAGAGAGGCCCTGAGGTGCAGCGACGGATGGATGAAAGGATGACCAGTGACTAAAAGGTCAAAACTGAAAGAAAAAAGCATTGTAGAGCATAATAGATATGAAGAAGTAAATGTGTTTCAAGTTCAATTGATCAGTAGATTGTTCAAAAGTTTAGTTGACAAGTAAGATTCACAAAAGGGTTTTTAAATCTGTACTGGGAATAGATTTATGAATTTTTGATCATTCCTCTACGGAACTGGGAATTTCCATGTCAACGTATATGCCACACAGTGTTAAATTGTGGAAAGAAAATATATTTTTATTAAATAACATTTGAAAAACCTGTATAAACTGAACACCAAAAAACAATAGTAACAATACAAATTATTAACAATATACCTACGTGAAATAAATAAATAGCCAAAGCTATAACACTTCTGTTTTCTTTGTAACAAAATACTGTGGAAAAACAAAAGAAACAAATGTTGCGCGTTCTATTATTTATCCGAGTCGGAGTTCCGACTAGAAAGTCAAACGTTGCCTGGCAACACGCCCCCTTTCCTTGGATTTACGAGCTTGGAACTCGGACAACCCTTCAACGGATCGTTGAGGATAATAGAACGCAGCATAAACTCCATTGTGGAGATGATTTGAGCATGTTGAAAATCCTTCTTCAAATCAAGTTCTCTTACATTTAAAAAGTAAATTAAATGGCTACTGTTTCGCAGTACGCAAAGCTCACCAAATGAGGGGACAGGCCGAAACAGAAACACATAAACACTTGCACACACACCAGCCACTACCTTCTGTTTACTGATAGCTAGCATTTAACTCAGGCTAATTAATTAGCAAGTAAGGTGTGATTTTTGTCAGCCAGCCTTCCAAAAGAAAGCACAGGAAACAGAGTCTCAGTTTACCCATCTGGGAGGCTCTGACACACTCTCCGCACTCCGTGTCCGCGGACAGCTGTAGGCTTGTATCAGTGTTGATTTTTTCCATGTTTTGTGCATTGTCAGACACACGCAACCACTTTCCTAAAACTGCTTGCGGGACGTACAGAGGTCCACAGCAGCCCGCGGCGTGTATGTCCGAGCCCGTCTCCACCGCTTCCAACTGCAGATTGTCAGCTGTGTGTCTGCCTGGTACCTATCCTTGGACAGCCGATTTAACTTGCCGGTCCTCATTAATACAGTTTCATGTGTCACGTAGCTCTCTACAAGCAGAAAAAAGGAGCTTAAGATGCAACTTGTGGTGTGATCTTGTGATCTGGACGGGAAGGATAACTCTTCATTAAGTCATATTGCATATCGTTACAGCCCTAACTGTTAGATATACGTTTCTTTAGGCACAACTAATCGGTAGCCCCCGCTTAGCTCTGAAGCTCGGTCCAGTGAGTGAGTCAGAGATAGCAGCACTAACGACGAGTAGCCTGGCCCATGGCGAGTGGTGGCGACCCACGGGAAAACTTTGGTTTCCCAGTCAGTTACAGGCGAGAGAGTGGTGGGTCGGCGTTGGGTGAGTAGAAATACACCTAAAATGCTAACGCATATCCAACGCCATCACTCAGATGTGCCAATCCCTGGAACAAGACAAAAAAACTGTCCAACTTCTCCTCCCTACAGTGCTTAACCAGCATTTAGATCCAAATACAAATAGGCCAAAAAAAATAAATCACTGAAGCAATTAGAATTTACATGTCATCTTCAATGCCTCCATATTCACTTTGCTGTATGTACTCAAACCTCGTATCAACATGCCATTCTGTCCACACGATGCAAACTGTAGTCCCTTACATATACAACCAAATATGGACGTTGATGGATTTGTATTATTACTTATTCTATGTAATTTGCACTTTCATAAATAAGAGAAGTTGTATTTTCAGTTCTATAGCTGATCTTCTTTGTTTACAAGTTACAGATGGATACTGGAGATGATGTGGGGTTCTTATTATAAAAAACAAAAACAAGAACAGTGCAGCTGAAAGGCTCCATATTTTATTATTGAGCTACAGCAGGCATTTCCGTCCTGCTACCCATTTAATCAGCCCTTTCATTGATTTCCTGAATCAGCTGTACGCAGTGATTCCGCACATAAAACCATCAACTGTCCCTCCAATCAACCTTCTCATCTCCCCGTCTCAATCCATCACAATCCATCTGAGACATACTGTACTTTCCCTTAACGTCTTTACCATGCTCTTATAGTAATCAGTTAAGCAGCCGTGCATGCGGGCAAATATGCTTTCCATAATGGGTTATGGAAGCAGGGTATTCACTGCCAAATCTGTCTTTTGCCTCCAATCCTCCACATAGGCCCGACATCACAGCAGGGTAACAGGCTGGTAGACACACATGCACTCACGCACACGCACGCACACACACACACACACACACACACACACACACACACACACACGCATACACACAGACTTGGAAGTTAATATGCTGAGCCAACACTCTCTAAGGGTATGGCAGAAATAAGCAATGGGCACCTGACTGTGCCTGGTCCCTGGCAAGGTAGGTCATGTTAGCTATGAATGAAATAAGCTGGCATCATATAAAATTGAATGAGGGGTGAGAAATGGCATTTGGTGAGCCTTGGCCTCAGATTTATGGAGACAGAATACCATGATAAAGAAAGAGATGAGTGGACACAAAGGCAGCAGGGTTCAGAGAGTCAATGGCCGGCTCAAGTAGAAGCACTGGAAGAGAACACACTAATGAGGAACACTTGGACAAAATGAGGCAGTGATGCATTAAGTAGATGGAGCGAAACGCTGACTAAGTGTGAAATACTTAAATGGCAAAGCAAAGAAGGCAGCACACATTATAAGCAACTGTGTGTAAATGAAGTGGGACAGTGGTCACAAGAGGCTGGGAGTGGACAGCTGGTGGTGGCAGGCAGACTGGGAGTGGACACCTGCCACTCCCATTTGGCATCTGTCTCGCCACACTAGTCTCGCTTTGCCAGACCCTCCTCCAAAGTGCGCTGAAGGAGAGTCTGGCTACTCCACATAGCATTCCGGGATGGGAGGGAAAACGTGCTCTAGTTTAATGTCATTTCTTTAAACCAATTAGAATCGTCATGGGCGGTGCAAAACTCCGCACAGAGCTGCTGCAAAATAGTCAACAATAGTCCTCATAAATCCACCAAATTCAAAATTCCAACAGAAAGAAAGTGGAAGGAAACTGAAAATACATGCATCCAGCTGATTTTCCTGCAGCACTGGAGAAATCCCCGAAGTGGAACGCAAAGGATATAGACTATGCCAACCTGACACATACATGCTGATTCTCTCAGGGTGCCATGCCTGGTGCATTTCAATGTGCAAAGGCCAATGTAATGACAACACATTAAGAAGTATGTCTTGTGGGCCTCGCCTTCATGATTACTTGTATGCAAGCGAGAGCTGAAATAATTAGTCATCATTTTAAAGACTCCTCATCCATGTTGACGAAATGATTAACTGGTTAATTGAAAAAAAACTTGAGATTGAATCAGTACTGACAGTGTTTGCAGCTCTACTATAATGTTAAACCTACATCCCATGTGATAAAAACATTATAACAATATCAATTTCATCAACTATATCACTCTATAATGATGAAAAGGCTCTCTATTGTAGCAACATGGAGAACGATAACTCAAAACATACATTTCTGGATTACACTAAAAGTCATCTGATGCTGGCCGCTGGGATGGCTCGGTTGGTGGAGCGTGCGCCCATGTGCGGGGGTTTGCTCCTAGGCGCAGCGGGCCCGGGTTCAGCGCCAACCTGCGGTCCTTTGCTGCATGTCATTACCCCCTCTCTCTGCCCTTTCGTGTCTTCAGCTGTCCTGTCAATAGAGCCCTAAAAATGCCCCAAACATTTTTTTTTTTAAATAAAAATAATAAGTCATCTTATGCTGCACTAGAAGTTTATGCACCTCAAAACTCAGACGTACAATACATGCAACCTCAGAGACTGGCGGCCATGTGGCCCCAGGCACTGCTGCCGGAGAGCAGGGCTCACATATATTGTGCTCATTGGGTTGACTGGTTGTATTAGCTGTGCCGCACGCTGGAGCACAAATGAGCGAAATGGTTCATCCATGTTAACATGAGCGTTTTCTTAACTGAGCCAGACTTTAAGGACAGAGTTGTCCTACATTGTCTGAAAGGGCTAGGTCAACTGTTCCAGAAACATCAACTCACTATCTCCACCACGAATTTATTTCCAAAAGACGTACATTCTGTCATCGTAAGTTTAAGGTCTGTCTTGATACACAACTGTAGCCTCATTGCTTTCTTATTAGTTTCTTTGTCTTGAAATTGAAAGATAAATAGACATCCATGTCCTGTGACAACAAACTGGCAAAGGACAAGGCTTCAGAGAGGGACGTGTGGGAAACTTCTGGATCTCAAATGTCACATTTTTATGCTGATTGTACCAGGTAAAGTGGGACAGAGCTAGCCATTAAACTGTAATACAACACAAAGTAGTGAACAACATCAGCTGTGCAAGATGTTGGCCTAGGCTTTCACAACCGAGCCATCACAGATTGCATTTATTTACTGTCTGACTGTACTTGCCCCCAGGCTATTCACACAGCCAACACTCCTCATACTGAAAGTCTAAGAATGGTAAGTATATAATATTATAATTTATTCATGAATAATACTGATAATAGTCATAAATGAGTGCTAATAGAAGAATAATTCCAGAGCAATTTCAATCTCTTTGATTATCACAGTGTAAGAAACTAACTTCATTCAACTTCAGATGAGCATCTCTCATTGTTACAAGGGCACATCAGTCCGCATCATCGGAGCTAATTCTAGGTCAATCCCCACCCCACTTCCTCATTTCCCCTCCATCCCCCCTTGTCTGCTCCGTCTGCTGCTCCGTGGGGGAGGTGGAGGCACAAGAAAGAATCAAATTAGCTTCCTTTCTTCATTTTCATGACAGACGGGATTGTCAAGGTCAGGGAGGTGTTAGCCAATTTCTGCTCGATTCCAGTTAACTTCAACGGTCTGAAAGAGGAAGCACTGCTCGTTAAGATAACATTTCTTTTTTTGATGGATACTGGATGCTTTTAGCCTTAGTGCTTCAAACTACCTCAACTGTGTTTAATTTTAGTATGGACCAACATGTGAATGCTATCTGGAGAGTGTTAGTGATATACTCAACTAACAGACCACACACTATGTTAATCCATTGTGAGACTACTTAATTATGGCAGTGGCACTAAAAGACAGAGTATGGGGTTCATAAAAAAGGTCAAAGATTAAAAGGAAAGTGGCTACAAGAAAAAAAAAAAGTGGTTTGATACAAATCTTTCTTTTAATTACCCAGGGTTTAGCACCCTTGCAAAGCATGTGTGAAATAAATGTTTCCACATGTGAAATATGACATATGTGTGCCTGTATCATGTACAGTGTTTTACACAAACCACATCTGTTGTGAGTTTTTTCATAGTCACATATTTGATAAATCACACGTTCCTGTATGTGAATTTATCACATGTAAAATGTATCAATGTAAAAATGTTGACACGTGTTTTGCATTTGACATGTAAAGATATCTAAAACTCACACTGGCCTATATATGTGAATTATTTAAATGTGAAATGGTGTTTAATATAGTTTAGATATACAGGTCTAGACAAAAAAACACCAACTGCAGCACACTCAATCACACAAAATACAGGGATCATACAATATTTGTATTTTTTGGTGTGTGTGTGTGTCTGTGTGCAGATGTGAGTAGCCTACAATATGCTAATGAGAGTGCCACTGCCCAGTGTGATGAGAGTGCAGATTTGAGTCACGCATGCGTCACTTTGCGACGAGTAGCTTACAAGATGACTAAGATTCTAAGACAAGAACGAGAGACTTCTGTAATGTCAATACAGTAAAAATGGACCTACTTAACGAAGTTGGTTAAATGCTGGTTACAAGTTAGCAATCAACTCATATAATGTGCTACAGCTTAATTTACCTAATGCAATTTTTTTACCAGAAAGGAAGGGCTAGCTAATCTGTTGTTTCCAAGTGATTGTAGGATTATTAAAGTAGGGTGACTAAACGTCCTCTTTTGCTAAATTAGTAAATGCTGCATCCGATTGATATCCCACTGATTTCTTTGCTGCGCTGTCAGTGTTGCCAACATTTTTTGTCAACCAAGATTTAGACGCTATTTCTAAAAAGCAGATCATTAGAGGAAAAGCAAGACATATCATATTGTAATTCATTCCCATGCATATATATAGCGCTTTTCTGAAAATAAAATACATAGATGCGCTTTTCTAGTCTTAACAACTATTCAAAGCACTTTTACATAGTACAGGAACCATTCACACACATTTATACACTGTCACACACATAGACTGTGGCCAAGGCTGATTAACACACATTTATACTCCAATGGCGCAGCATCGGGGGCAACTCGGGGTCCAGTGTCTTGCCCAAGGACACTTCGACATGGGACTGCAAGGCCAGGGATCAAACCACAATGTCCCTATAATGCTCAGAGTAATTAAAGGCCATAGCTCTTTTACCAACAGGACGGGATCTAGCTGGAAAATCTAACTTTTACCGAACCCCGTGGGCAGGACGGCCACAGGATCACGGTCACCAACAAATCTCAGCAAAGATTGTTCTTGCTCAGGCTTTAACTTCAGGATATTCGTCAGCGTATCTTTCTCTGCCGCCATTACGGAACTACAACTGAACTTGCGCACAACCTCAACGTCATCATTCTCAGCCACTCCCTCTGTTCCGCTGATTGGACTGGTAAAGATTGGACCGGAGAAAACCCAAGAATATACCGCAAACCCAGACGTAAAACTGAAAGAAAAGGAAAATTGAGCGGAAGTACGTAGGAGGGCGGAGCCAGGTTATAAGCATTATACAAATGATACGCAATGACGTCACCAATATGCAAATGAACGTTAGACAGTGACTTTTAGCAACTTTTGAAGCTACTGCTACCTACTTTCATTAGAAAAGAGTTGGCAACCCTGTGCACTGTATGGAATTAGCCAAAAGTGTAGACTATAGCTTATACTGTCGGTCAACAGTCTAGGCAGAGTCCTAGACTTTTCTATTCATCTTTATTAAACAAAAAAACAAGACGAAGAGTCTACTGCCATGTTAGCAAACTGTCCAAGAGGCACAGTGTGCTAACATGCTTACAAAGACAATTTTAACATTCTCATGTTTAGCAGGTATGCTTTTAGTTTAGCGTGTTAGCACACTAAGATTAGCTAATTAGCACTAAGTGTGACACACAGTTTTGCAAATATTTGGTCGTCAACCAAAGTACTGGACAAATTAAAGTAGATACATTTCAGTTCATCAGTTATTTAGTGCTGAAATCAGCCATTTTAAAGCCTCGTCCTGCTGTCATCTCTCTCCATTCACACCTACTACACAAACAAAACAAACTCAGAGACACAAACTCCAGCAGTGATTAAGCTACTTAGTGCTGAAGGTGATTATGTGCCAGCTGGTCTTTCTCACACACACACACACACACACACACACACACAGTTAAAAATAGATTTCTGTATTTGCTAATGTTTTTTTTTTTTACATATAACAAACAAAACACCTTTTAGTTTATATATACACATCATAATCTAACAAGGCATGCAGTAGGAGGTAGTTTTATTTTGCCTGAGTGAAAACCAAATCAATTCAACGTTCAGTTAGGTACAGAGCAATGCGTGAATGGAACTCTCTCCCAAAGACAAACACTCAGTATGGTTTTAAAAAAATCACTTAAGATATATTACCTTCAAAAGAATCGAAATACTTCTTACCAAATCAGACTCATAGTATAGGGCTTTTGTTATCTTATTTCTTAATGTGATGTTGTAAAGAGTACACAAGAACAGATTATAGGACCCCAGGAAGAATAGCTTTTAGCTTTTGCTGATGCTAATGGGGATCCAAATAAAACAAACAACACACACACACACACACACACACACACACACACACACTCAGTGGTCTTCACATCTTTTGTTTTGTATATAATATCTACACTTCTCCGTCAAGCTCAATCAAACTGAATATAAATACAAAAATTTCAGATGAACATAGACACAGAAATTCTGACCTGCTTACAGCTTCCGTAGACATTTCAGAAGACAGATGTGTGTGTCTGTGTATTTAGGTGCATGTTTAAAGAGACACAAAAGAGTTTAAGTGAATAATGATACACTCCTATCGCTTGTTTACTAGTAATGTTATATTTCTAGTTCACAGATTTAAAAAGCAGAAGAATATATAACAATAGATTGTTTAGAAATAGCATTCAACATTTAGAGAAGTATATAAACTCTACACAGTCTAGACACAACACCTCCATCTCTGTCTCTTCCTCCCTCTGCGGGTATATGGCATACACGTGCAGCTGTGCCCCAAATTATTTATGCAGACGATGCTCAGATGCACACCAACACACACTCACGCTTTTATGCACACATGGACGCACCCAGGCTGACACACACACACACACACACACACACACACACACACACACGTTTGGCTAAGGGTTTATATTGCACACTACAGTAGACCCTTTGACAACAGAAGAGACACTTGCTCCTTTTACCACTTTGCCCTTTTTGTCAATTTTTTATGTATGATGTACGCACATGTGCTCGCCTGTCCCATTCTTGTGGACGTAATATGCGGGACCCCCAGGAGGGGATTTCTTCATATCTGGCACAAACGTCCAAGATAAACTGATTAGATTTTGGTGGTCAAAGTAAACTGTGGCCTCAAA